>WOXC01005426.1:0-384902 GCA_011680675.1 Gymnobelideus leadbeateri
AATCCATGCTGTGATCCCTAGACTTCCCTGGTGAGGAGACAAATGGCTCTCCCAAACTCCAGGTGTTGGGGTCAGGTGACTTGTGCTTGTATGAATGGGTAAATGAGGGTTGTATAAATGAGAGTAGTGAGCCTTTTCTTTTACTGTTTACTATTACTTGGATGAAACACTTATTCTAACTTTGTATGGAGTCTCAAGTGCTTAGGAAACACAGCAAGGATGAGGTCAAAGCAGAATAGGATTGGGGCATAACAAGTCACACTTTGATTGGATAATTCATATACCAGCCTCTAGACCAATGAGATTATAACAGTGCAATTCCCCAAAATGCTGTGCTAAGGGGACAAGGGAGAAGGTAGAGAAGATAGTGGGCTCTGAGAACCAGGGAGAGCTTAGCTCAGGAGTGAGGAACCTGTGGCCTTAAGGCCACATGTGGCCTTCTAGGTCCTTAAGTGTGGGCTTTTGACTGAATCCAGATTTTACACACTTAGTGGTTACGCTCAGAGCTGTGGTGAAAACTCAAATAGAACTAAGATGTGCCTAAGGTTCCCTGAAGGCTATATATTGATTTAGAAAACCCCATATTAACATTACCTGTGTTCTATTGTATTTTTATTAATTTGGTTCAATATTTCCAAATGGCTTTTTAAGCTGGTTGGTCAGGAATGTGGCATGTTTGACACATGCCCCCAGAGCAACCTCTGGTGTGCATGACAGGTGTGGAATGAACATTTGATTGATGGCACCTGGTCTTTATTCTGGACTAGGCTCAGACACTGGTCACATGCTCCCTCCCCAACTGTTACAAGTAAGACCAATTCTTTTCATGTTTTTTCACATTTAAAATGGACATGTTCACATTCTTGGTGAAGGTGTCAGATGAATCATGTTGTGTACGAAATTATTTTTGTTAAATCTCACGGTAATTTTTTAGAGTATGGCACATTTGGATCAGGTCCTCAAAAATTTATATACGAATAGCATAGAAGTACTTTAAGCTTTGCAACATTCAGACCAGTCTAGCATTATTTATTTGCACAAATATCAATGATTGTACATTATTTCCTGCCTTCCCAAACTGCTGAATATAAAGGACTTCATTAATTTTGTTTTTAAAAAGAGCCAGCCAAAGTGAATTCAACTGGCAGCTTTTGAGCATTTCTAGAACTTTCCAGACAGAGTAAAATAGTGGATTGAGTGTTAGAAGAGGAATCACAAAGACCTGGTTCACATTCCAACCTAGACGTTAGAGGCTGTGTTGCCTTGGGCAAGTTATTTACCCTTTCTGAGCCTCAGTTTTCTCATCTGTAAAATGGGGATGACAATAACACCTGCCTCACAGAGCTGTTGTTAATGTCAAATGAACCTTAAAGGGCTATGTTAATATGAGTTACTCTTACTGTTGTTATCTCCATTATTTCTTTTAAGAAGAAATTGCTCTTTAAGAAATTGCTGCATTATCTCCATTCTCATCTTTTGTGATGGGGTTCTGAAAGACATGGGCAGAGGACAAGTCACTATCCTGCATAAGTAGATAAAGTGACTGTGTGTGTTTTAGTAATTGGATAGAAGTACTCAGATGTATGCCCATCTTCTGTAGAATCATTGAAAGCATCTTTGAGACAAGTCAAGCCACGAAGGCACCATGCTAAGCACTGGGAATACAAATAGAAATTTTTAAAAAGAGGCTGGCCTTGTCCTTTTCCTAAAATGTAGATTCCAGAAGTAATCAGAGAAAGGGATTACAGCAACAAAGGGACCTTCAATTATGAGAAGGCTACAGAGCTGGAGTAAGGGGGTGAAGGTATCTTCCAGGGTAAGAAGGCTGCTGGGATATTGTTGAAAAAGAAGTCTGAAGTGTTAGAGACAGAGCCAAGAGCAGAATGTCGATGAAATAGCTCCAGGGAGGCAAAATGATGAGGATGATATGGCCCTCATCCTATTCTGATACAGTTTTTATTTCTTTCACTAGGTCCCTCTATTCGGAAAGTTTTTCATTCTTTAGTTTAGAGATTTTTCTTAAATTTTTATGAATCATTATTATATCTGGGCAGTTTGGGGTAGCAGTTCTGTCTATTATAAAGGTCTAGGTTCGGTCATTTATTTGCTGAATTCTCAAGGATATTTTTCAATATGTACTCAGTGTATGGGGATTTATTATCTTTTAATTTATTAAACATAGTTAGTTGATGGTATATAATCCTAGCTATTTGATCATGCCATTCTGGGTAGCTGGTAAGTGCTTTTTTTTTTCATCCTGCCTGCAATGCTGTGTTGAACAGTTTCTACCACCTCATTGTGTACTCAGCATCATTTAGTAAGTTCGGGCTCCTTAAGGATAACTTTTCTGTAATTTCTACTGGCAATCACCTGATTCTGAATCGCTCTCTCAAACCCCTCCATTGCTATAAACAAATCCGCATGACAACCACTTGCTTAATGCTTCCTCTTTTTCTTCTTCTTCTTAATAACTTCTTAATAATAACAATTTACAGTAACTAAAAGTAGGGGGTAATAGATTAGCAGTATAAAGGATTATGATATAAAGATCATCTAGTCCAAGTTTCTTATTTTATAGCCCCTTATTTCAACTAGCCTTTGAAAAGGTGTTTAAAATTGCTAATACTCAGAGGAACGCAGATTAAAGCAACCCCAGGGATATCACTGTATACCCATCACATTGGCAAATATGGTAAAAGATAGAAAATTTCTATGTCTACAGGGCTGCAGCAAATAAGCACTTTAATTCAATGCTTGTGGAGCTGTAAGTGGATCCCACTGTTATAGAAAGCTATAGGGATCTCAATAGACGCAAAAAGGGCTTTTTTGTTTTTTTTTTTTAAAAGTACACTTACTTATGCTAAACTCCATAAAGTTTAGGCAGAGAGTGATCTTTTTTAGTATAATAAACAATCTAAAACAAAAGCAAGCATTATATGTAATGAGGATACACTAGAAACTTTCCTAATAAAAATGAGAATGAAATATAGATGCCCATTCTTACTGTTATTCCTTGATATAGTTCTAGAAAAGATAAAGAACTTTGAAAGTACAAAGATAGACAAAGAGGCAGTAAAACTATCCCTATCTGTAAATGGTTTACTTAGAAAATCCTAAGGAATCATCAAAGTAGCTAATAGGGACAATTAATAGCTTCAGCAAAGCTGCAGACTACAAAATAAATTCACAAAACTAATAGCATTTCTATATAATAACAATGAAATCTAAGAGGCAATAAGAGAAGGGGGAAAGCCCATTCAGAATAACCACAAATATATATAAAACACATGGGAGTCAAACTACCAAAGTACAGACGATACAGATCCAATTGCAAATGTTCCTTAAATAAAGAATAATTTAAATAGCTAGAAGAATATTTAGTGCTCATGTCTAGGCTGTACCAATATAATAAAAATGACAATAATACCAAGGTTAATTTACAGATTTAATGCTATATAGTCACGCAGCCCAAAGGATACTTTGTGGAACTAGATAAAATAATAACAGAATTCATTTGGAAGAATGCAAAATCTAGAATATCAAGGGAAATTTTTGAAAGGTCGAAATGAAGGAGAAATAGCACTTCTAGACCTCAGACTGTACTATGAAGTAGTAGAATTTGTCAGTAATTTTAAAAAGTAAACCAATGGAACAGATTAGACAAGAGAGAATAGGAAAACAATGGAACTTAGAAACCAATGTTAGATAAACCTTAAAATATTAATTACTTAGGAAAGAACTCCCTATTGGATAAGAACAACTGGAAATTAATTGGCAGAAATTAGGCACAGATCAAAATCTTATTCTATATTAAATTCAGAATTAATATGCTACCTGAATATTTAAGATTAAAACAATTAGAGGATATTGGTGTTGTTTTCAGTCCTTTCAGTTGCTTCTGACTCTCCATGACCCCATTTGGGATTTTCTTGGCAAAGATACTGGAGTGGTTTGCCATTTCCTTCTCCAGCTCATTTTACAGATGGGTAACTAAGGCAAACAGGGTTAAGTGACTTTTCCAGTGTCACACAACTAAGTAAGTGTCTAAGGCTGGATTTGAACTTGGATCTTCTTGATGCCAGATCTCGCACTCTATTCACTGCATCACCTAACTGCTCCTAAATTTGAAGATAAGCAGATCATATACCTATCACAGCCATGAGCAGATGAGTTCTTAACCAAACAAGGGTTAGAATCAAACACAAAAGATAATATAGATAATTCTGCTTACATAAGACTGGAAAGCTTTGCATAAAAATTAATGCATTTATGAAAAGGGAAGCAGTTGACAGTGAAGAAAATCTTTGTATCAAATATCTCACATAAGGGTTTGGTGTCCAAGATATGTAGATAACTAACACAAATATATAGGACCAAAAGCCATTCCCTGATAAATAAGTGGTCAAAAGATAGGAACAAATAGTTCTCAAAATAATTGTAAACTATTAACAACTATGTGAAATAATTTTCTAAATCACTAAAAATAAGAGAAATGTCAAGTCCCACGCAAGCTGTTTGACCCAGCATGTATCAAAAGCATACAAAAGCAGGCTATGGTGATTCACTCAGTGATTGTGCTTCATTTCTGAGTAATCTCACTGAGGCTAATATTACATAGAAATTGCTTTAAGATTGTGCCCCCAGATCCTGGGGGAAAATGTTTGTACTTCTCATTATATCTTTGCAGTCAATATCCATTTTTAAAAGTTAATGAATGTCAATCAGTTAAATGGAACTAGGGTTCTAGCCAATGGAAATTAGCAGTGAGAAGAAAATATAGGAATGGGGGTACAAGTTGATAGCATTATGGAAAGACACCCCCAATACCTCAGGGATGCCCTAGAACCTGGAGGGAGAGATGTAGCTGGCCTTCCTCTGGAAAAATGAGTCCAGAGTCTCATTGTAGTTGGAATAATCAATATTGGAGCATCTGTGGAAAGACAGACACAGTATTATTGGTGGAGCTGTGAGTTAGTATGAGTCTTCTGGGAATAATTTGGAATTATGCGGATAAAGTGGCTAAAATGTCCCTTTCCTTTGACCCAGATATTCCACTGCTAGGCCTCCAAGGATGTTTCTGAGGAAAAGGCTCGAATCAATTGAAATATTTACAAGAACCCTTTTTGTGGTAGCAAAGAAACTGGGAACAAAGAAGATTCCCATTTGTTGGGGAATAGCTAAATACATTGTGGCACATGAATGAAACCAAATATTGAAAGAATTAATGTGATGAACACAGAGAGACAAGGGAACAGTTATATGAACTGAGAAGAGAAGTGAGCAGAGCCCAGATTCAATACAGACAGTGATCATATCAACGGAAAGAGAAAGAACAAAAACCACAAAACAATAAAAAAAATTAACGTCACAGTATTATAAAAAAAAAAAAAAAACAAGCTTGGTCCCAAAAAAGAGAAATGAGAAAACACCTCCCCTCATTCCTTTGCAGAAATAGCTGCATTCACAGGTTTGGGACATTGCATATAATGTCGGGTTTTTTCTGACGCACTGATCAATTTTGATTCTTTTTCCCCTTCTTCCTATTTTTATTTGGGAAAAAATCCTTTGTTATAAGAGAGAATTCTCTAGGAGAAGAAAAGATACAAATAGAAATCTAGTCAGTGTAAAAAAAACAAAAGATTGCAATCATCTATTTTTTTAAAGAAAGTAATATGGAATTAAGGATAAGGTAAGGATAGCCAAAATATTCATACCCATTGACCCAGGAATCCCACTACTGGGTCACCAGTTTATCCCCTCAGAAGGTTGACAAGAAGAAAAAAGCCATCTGTAAAGCTTTATTTGTAATAGCAAAATAGTGGAAGAAAAGTATGTGCCCAACCATTGGATAATGGCTGAATAAATTGTGGCATATTAATGTAAAAGAATATTTTTGTACCACAAGGAATGAGACAAATGAAGAATATAGGAAGACAAATAAACTTATGAAGAGAGAATAAAAAAGAACGCTCACAAATATATACACTAAGAGGAAAGATAAATTAAATACGACATTAAGAAGTAACAAAACTCATGTTAAATACAATAGATGATGTTGGTACTACCTTGTTATAGCTAATGCCCACAGCCTTAGTTTCTTTTAACAATTGCTAAATAATAGAAATCTACAGTGACGTGTACAATTCTGCACAATCATTTGTATGTGTTGTTCTTCTAAAATGAGAAGTTTTATTTTGTTGTGGTTTTAGGTTGCTTTTGGTTTCATTTATACTGTGCTGTCTTTTTTGTTCTCATTCACATAATTGAATACCCACATGTGATGTTGCAGGCTAAAACCAAATTCTTCAATAAAAATTGAAAAATAAGACAAGTGGGTTGGGCTGTATGAGCTCTAATGTCCTTTCCAGAAGTTACAAAAAACTTCCGTGACTTTCAGTTCTAATCATTTCAATGCATTCATCAGGGTGCTGTAGCAGGGGGAGGGGATGGTTTCCTTGAACTAAATGAGCAATCATGGTCCTTGGACCAGAAATCATGGAAGATCTCAAATCCAGGAAGAGCCAGTAGCTGAGGAAAATTGTCTCTGCGGCAGGTGCGGAGGGCAATAGGATGGGAGGGTGATGAAAGGAGAGTTAGATAGTGAAGGTTTTGCTGCCATTATGTTGGCCAATCCCACCAACTGGAAAATATAGCTGGCCTTAGACAAGATGATGGATAGGGTAGAGGAACATCTGACTGATGTACAGCATGGTAATCATACTCCATAGCAGTCAAAAGGGTAGGCTCAGCTGAGGAAAAAATAGTGGAGAAATCCACATGTATTATATAGCTGGAGACAGAGTGGGTGTAGGACAGGGAGAGGTTCCCCATTTGGAGAACAAAGTAACATCTTTGAGATCATAACAGAGAAGAAACAGAAGGGAATGAGGGACAGGCTAGTGGGGGGGAATACATGGAGGTATAGAGGTAGAGAATGGCCCTGATCTGAGCATCCTAGCTTCATTCTCCTATAACAGTGATGGGAATGACCTTAACCCACTCTAGGATCCACTGACTCTGGTCTCCTTGCTGTTCCTCATACAAGAACCTCCATCTCAACTCTGGGCATTTTCACTGGAAATCCCTATAGATGGAGTGCTCTCCCTCCTCATCTCAGCCTCCTGGTTTCCTTCAAATACCAGCTAAAAGGTCACCTTCTCCAACAAGCCTTTCCTGGTCCCTGTAATGCTGGAGCCACTCCCTAAGATTACCTCCAGGTTATCCTGTCTGTATCTAGTTTGTCTGTATGCTGTCTTCCTCAATAAGATTGTGAGTTACTTAAATAAGGGACATTGTTTTTTTCTTTCTTTGTATCCTTAAAGCTTAGCACAGGTCCTGGAACATGGTAGGCACTTAATAAATGCTTGCTGACTTGACAACTTAATGATCTAAACTAGTGGTCTCCAAACTCTTTGGGATTGTAATGAGTGAAAGGTAGGTGTGGTTGAGTTAATGATATTGTCTATGGTGGAAAGGGTCACTATGTCAGAAAAGGTCACTGTGTGGCAAAGAGAGTCAGATGCGATCCATCTTCTCACCCACTAGTTGGTTTATCACACACTTTGGCAATAAGCCAAAGCCCCCAGGGGGTCCTCACCCACCACTTTGGAGATTATTAGTCTAAACAAACACACGATTTTGTTCTTGTTCAGCCTATTTGACTCTTTGTGACCCCATTTAGGGTTTTCTTGGCAAAGATATTGGAATGGTTTTCCATTTCCTTCTTCAGCTTATTTTACAGATGAGGAAATTGAGACAACTTGCCCAGGGTCACACAGCTACTAAGTGTCTGAGGACAGATTTGAACTCAGGAAGAGGAGTCTTCCAGATTCCATGCCCAGTTCTCTACCCACAGCAATGCCACCTAGATGCCCCCAAAAGAAATATACAAAACATCCTACAAAGCAGGAAGGAAAGTTAAGGATTATCTCTAATGGTGAGGAAACTCAATTTCATGTATACATCACCATATATACATTCGCCTCCATTCAAACAGGGATAAAGATCTTAAAAAAAAAACTCTTGAGGTGAATAATTGGGGCTTGAGTGCTTTAGGTAAGCAACCCCTAAATTAACATCAGCTCTGGTACTATCACTACTCCTTAGAGGGAGAAAAAAGGAAAAAGGTGAAGAAATGAAAGAAAAGGGAGAATAAAATCAAAGAGGGACAGTGAGTTAGAAGAAAGGGCCAATGGGAAGAGAAAAGAGTAATAATGTATCTGATATCTACATAGTACTTTAAAGTTTGCAGAGCACTTTATCTCATTGGAGCCTTACAAAACCCTGTTAGGTTGTTGATGACAAAAGTACAGGTACTGTTATACCTGCTTTACATCTAAGGAAACTGAGACTCAAGGGATTAAGGGACTTCTTCATTTGCTGGTGAGTAGATATAGGAAAGTAAAGATTAGGGGAATGAACTGAGAGATGGGGGAGAGATAATGAAAAGGATGGGAGATAGAAAGAGTGGGAGAAGAGGAAAAAGAAAAGGCAGGTGAGTGAGAGAAGTATCTACTAGGATATCTGGGGCCACTAAAGTGGATTGGAATGGATTTAGGCTTTCAGAAGACTCTTTCGAGGGCCTCTTGCTTCTGTCCCACCTTTACTGCACAATCCTTGGTCTTAATAATATGCAACATATATATGTGTATACATACAGACATACATACTTATATATAATACACACACACATACACGTTGTCTAATTAAATTAAGGATGTAGCTTATGAGTGACATGGATAGATGTGATCTTGGATCTGGCCTGCCTTTGCAGAGAGTAAGTAAGGCTATGTTGGTACCATTAGCAGCCTAGCTAAGGGGAGGGTAGGCAGGGTCCAAAAGTGCCAAGGTTGGGCAGTCTCTCTTCCAGTCTCAAAGAAAGGTTCCAGGCTTGAAATAGATCTCTCTGCTACTCCTCAAATAAATCTAATCTAGGGTTATAAGTCTGGGTTCAAAATTAAAACTCTTTCATGATTTTACTCAAGGGAAAAGGTAGTTTTTTAGCTTACGTTGCCAGCTTAGCCCTTTTCCACCCAATGCTAGTTACAAAAAAGCACATCACAAATAATTAATAAACCTATTTATCCAAGAAAAACAGTTAATAGAATTTGTAGAAATTATACAAATTAGAATAGATCAAAGAACAGACAATAGTAAAGTAACTCTTTAGCCGAGAGGAGATAAAACACCTCAGCTCAACCCAGGAGAGAAGGAATGATTGCACCAAGGGGAATCCACTCTCTAAGTTTGCAAGTCAGTAGATATAATGGGTGCTGGGGGGAGGTAGGTGGCAGGGGTGGCTCCCATTAGTCATTTAAAAGTTCTTTCCTTACCTCTCTTGATCTGTCTCTGTTAAGGTCATCTCTCAAAGTGTGTTTCCAACAAACCCTTTTACACAGATACACAATGTCCTACTTAGTTTTCTCTCAACTAAATCAGGAGTCATGTCTCTCTTCATATACATAGCACATACCACAGGCATGTCCTTCCAAAGATAAAAACCATCCATCTCACCTGGGTAGTAGTGAAGATTACAGATTCATAAGGGAGTAGTGAGAATACATGTGTATGCTACTTGGTTTCAGCTTAACAGATCCCTCCACATCTCATGTGGATAGAGTAGCTAATCTGGAGTCAGGAAGATCTGAGTTCAGATGTGATCTCAGACACTGACTAGCTATGCAACCCTGAGAAAGTCACTCTGCCTAAGTTTCCTCAGCCATGAAATTGGGCTAATGAGCATACCTACCTCGTAGGGTTGTTGTGAGGATAAAACAAGCTAATATTTGTAAAATTCTTTGCAAACCTTAAAGTGTTATATAAAAAGGCCACTTTTAGTTCTTTTGAGATGCAAACCCCAGTCAGTTGCACCCATCTAGGCTAGCTAGAAAAAACCCTAGATCTGTGTTTAAATGATTCTCTTGCTGCCGTTCAGAGTCCCATAGTCTAAACTATACTATGAGTTATAGTCAAAAATTCCTTTCTCCTCCTGTCATATGCTGGAGATGCTTGATGCAAGTCCCCTGCAAATCATCCAGGGGAGTCCATTTAACAAAACTGCAAAAGATCCGAATGGAGTTGCATTAGATAATTCTTTTCAGTCTCCGTAGTTGCCATGTAAATAAACACAGAAGAAAGAGGGAAAGGGGCCGAGAGGAATTGGTGGCCTTGGCTTTACTTCTCACTTCTTTCACACTTCCCCAGTAAAGAATTGAAAGTCCTGTCAGAACACACGTAGTGCATAGGTGTCTTTCACGGATGCACATCATACATAGTCCTCATTCTGATTATGTTATAGACTCAGGTAAGCATCCCAAATACCCAATGCTTACCAAACTAACATAGCAAGATATCGAGCAATTTGTAATATAATACATGACTGTCACTTTTCTTTCTCAAATTAGCTCCTCCCCCATCAGGTTCACTCTGATCTTCAATCCATTTTCTGTGCCAACTCCAAACTCATGGGTAGGGAAGGCAAGTAGTTGACTGCACGTGAATAAGCCCCTGTTTCTCCCAGTGAAGCAGGAAGAGGGAATAGCTCAGCCACTCACGGAAGTGGCTCAAGGAGCCAGTAGAAGCTTGTGCGCTGTACTCATCACTCCCTCTCAGTGGGATGTGAATGAAGCTCCATCTGTCTGTTTTAGCGCCTCACAGGAAAGATTCCTGCCTACACCATCTCAGATCCAGAGGCGGAGGTAGTGGCTCATAAACATATGGTTGTAGTCATATTGGGACCTCTGACCAACTCCAACTTCTGTCTTTTTTTTTCTAATGTACTTTCAAAGAAGTTTCAAGCTGTGAGATACATATGCATGCCTCATAGGAAACAAAAACTCTCTAATTATTCTCACACCTCCGGAAATCTATGTTGCGGACATTGTTGTCCAATCAGAGTTTACACTCAGGCTTGTCTCTAAGTTGCTATGCTCTTCCTAACAGTTGGAGTAAATACAAAGAAGAATGAGTAAACTCCTTTGGAAAGTAGTGAGCTCCCCCGTGGTGGAGGTCTTCAAAGGCTGAATGACTATTTGTTAAGCATGTTCTCATCCAGGTTCTTGGAGGGGTATGGATTTTGGTTCTGTGGCCATTCTTTTAATGTCGAGCCTTTCCTACCATCTCCAAGTCATGCTGCTTCCTCTTTCTCTTTATTCCCCCAAATCTTAGACTCCCAGGCTTGGGTCACTGGGCTCTGATTGGTGACTTTTCATCTTATCTTTCCTGATTGCAGACCGACCACACCACTTCCTAGGAAACTCCAAGTCATGCCACTGTGTGAACCCTGCCCTTCCCCACCACCCTGATTTCTAATTCTAAGTCCTCTGTGTGTTTTGTCTTCCCTTTTAAAACATAAGCTCCTTGAGGGCAAGGACTGTCTTGTTTACTTGTCTTTGTATCCTCAGCACTCAGCACAGTCCCTGGCACACAGAAATATTTAATACATATCTTTTCATTCATTCATTAGACCATACTTAGTCTTTTCCTCAGGAAACAGAGGCATAGTCTGTAGCTGAGTTTTTTCTTGTAAGATCAGTCACAATGTCTGAAGATCCAGGTTATTTCCATGCCACAGTGAGAGATTGGAAAAGGACTTGTGAACAGATACATATATTAAATTAGTAAACAAATGGGAATAAATTATCAAAGCCCATATGGTTGTAGAGAAATGGGTACATTGGAATCGAGTCTTCCTGAAGAGCAAGCCTAGTGGTTTATAACTAAAGCTCTGAGAGTGCATGTTGTCTTTGACCTAATCATTCAAATTGTGAGATCAGTCTCCCAAAGAAGTAACTCAAAAGAAAAATGATTTGTATATAGATGTTCACAATAGTATAGAATATCAAAGCAAAAAGGATGCTTAGAGTTTATCTAGTATAGCTCCTTAATTTTGCATACAGAGAAACTGAGGCCTAGAGAAAGGAGGTGACTTGGTCAAGGTCACTAATGAATTAGTAAAAGAGCCAAGGCTTAGAGTCAAGAACTGTAAGTTCTAGTGCAGTACTTATTAATTATATATAATCATGAAAAATTGGAATCAGTTCCTAATGGCAGTGGCTAAGCAAATTTTGGCCTAATGAAATAATTGAACACTAGAAATCTCTTAAAATGGAAGACTATAAACATGTCACATGGGCACATGTATGTGAAATAATGATGAGCTATTATGGTACATGCACGATGGTCAGAGCTCCATTGAAACATCTGCTTGTTCATTAACAAGGATCAGAAGAAAACTGAGAATGAGGCAAATGGCTTAGAGTTCAATGTTCATAACTCTCTGGAGGGAACAAAATCGTTCAAGCTCCTAATTATTAGTAAATGAGAGATATTCTACACAAAAATCCTTGTAGCATGGAAGTGACCTAGATTCTTACTAAGCTGATGGACCACAAGGCCAAGCAACTGCTACAGAACTGTGAAGGTTTTGAGTACAGACCCAGCAAAGGATTGTATATTTATTATCTGAGGACTAGTCCACCTAAGTTTGGAGAAACTTATCACCAAAGATCTGGGTAATTAATTTTGGGCCAGAGCAACTCATAAGGATAGTCTACTAAGGGGCAGACCCTTTGCACTGTGGGGAAGGGGTGAGCCTCACAAATAGAGAAATTGCAGATCTTTGAAATATCTGAGTATACAACAGAGCTGTGGATACCAGGGGTAAATATTAAGCTAAGCCTACCTTACAGCAATATGAATGAGTGGTTATAACTAAGGCTACCTTTCCCTCATCATCTCAAAACAACAGACATACCAAGTAAATTAAGCAAACAACAAAGCAAGGTAAAGAAATGAAATCTTCACAAGAAAAGGCAGGGGAAGGGACTTCTGTCTAAGATGCTGCCTTGATGGAGGCAAGCAGACAGCTACCACATACCTTGTTGTTCAGTCATTCAGTCAGGTGTGACTCTTTGTGGCCCAGTGGATTTGTCCGTGGATTTTTCTTTTTATTTATTTATTTATTTTGCTTTTTGGAAGGGATAAGGCAGGGCAACTGCGGTTGTGATGTGCCCAAGGTCACACGGCTAGTATTTGTGTTAAGTGTGTGAGGCTGGATTTGAACTCAGGTCCTCCTGACACCAGAGCCAGTGCTCTATTCACTGAGCCACCTAGCCACCCCTATGGGGTTTCTTGCCGAAGATACTAGAGTGTTTTGCATTTCCTTCTCCATCGTGTCCTCATTTTACAAATGAGGAACTGAGGCAAATAACTGAAGCATTAAGTGACTTGCCCAGGGTCACACAGTTGCTAAGTGTCTGAGGTCAGATTTTAACTCAGATCTTCTTGACTCCAGGTCTGCTTCACCTAATTGCTCCTAACCTATAATACTGTAGCAAAAAACCTGAAATTCACTCCAGACCAAATAATGACCAAGAAATCCAATGGGAAGCTACAGTAAGTGATTTATTCAAATCCATACTGCCAAAAACTTCAGATAGAGAACGGGGGACACCAATAAAGCCAGCATCAAAGCAGACAATGCCAAAGCCTCCTGGCTTGGCCAGACATACCAGTCAGAGATATGTGTAGTCTTTCTGCCTCTGTGACTGGAGGAAATAAGAGCAGAGAGTTGCCCTGAGAAAGCTCCAGAATGGTTGGAAATGCAATGGGATCATTGGAAGACAGCAGGGGTGGCAGAAACCAGTGGATTATGGCAGTGCTCAGACCAGGACAGCTCAGAAGACCAGAGGCTCCAAGATCTCTGGCATTCTTTCCTGAGGAAAAGTAGAAGTTTCTGAATACCCAGCACTCTAAGCCTCAAAGAAGGGGGCCAGGGGAGGAGGAAAGAAGGGTGAGTGATCCTGGGAGGTCAGTTCAGGAATTGAGATGACCCAAGGGAAGAACAAGCAGGACCACCTACCCCATTCAAAAGTGAACTAGGGAGCAGAGTCTGAGCCTGTAACAAAGCCTAAATCTAATAAACAAGGCTGGTGAGATAAGTAAACTGAAGAAGACACCAATAAATAGAAAGAAATTACTGTAGATTGAGAGGTGCCTAGAAAGCAGGATTACAGAGGTTCAAAGGGAAAAAAAAAGATTTTTCACAAAGAAAGCATGGATATCTAGAAGAAATTAAGTAAGAGATAACAAAATCAAATAAAAGCTCTGAAGAGAAGAATTTTAAGGAGAATGGATTCCAGCTTAGAAGAGAAAGTAGTAAATATTACCCAAGTAATTACACAAGTAGTAAACATTACCCAATAGACCAAACAGATACCAATGGCTCCGTGAGACAACAAGGAATAGTAAAACAAAATCAAAATATTGAAAATACAGGAGAAAATGTAAGATGATTTATATTTTAAAAACTGACTTGGAAAACAGAATTTAAGAATCCTTGGACTCTCTGGAAACCATCAAAAAATAAAGTCTGGACATTATATTAAAAAATAAATAATGAGGGGCGGCTAGGTGGCGCAGTGAATAGAGCGCTGGCCCTGGAATCAGAAGGACCTGAGTTCGGAGCCAGCCGGCCTCCGACACTTAATCCGCACAAACAAAAACCTAGCCGTGTAACCTTGGGCAAGTTACTTAACCCCAATTGCCCTAAAGGGGCGGCTAGGTGGCGCAGTAAGTAAGAGCGCCGGCCTCGGAGTTTGGATGACCCGAGATCAGATCTGGCCTCAGAAAATGAGCACCCACGCATAAATCAAATGACTAGCCGTGTAACCTTGAGCAAGTTACTTAACCCCAATTGCAAAGAAAGAAAGAAAGAAAGAAAGAAAGAAAGAAAGAAAGAAAGAAAGGATAGATGCCCAGATCCATCCAAAGGATAAAGTCAAAATAAAAAGACTCCATTACTTGCTTCCTAAAAGGGGACAGGAGGATATCAAGAGCTTCCACATCAAAAAGAATTTTCTGCAAGCATATTTAAAGAATTATTTTTAAGTACCAAGGATCCATAGTAAGGTTCATACAAGATTCTATGAATATGAGAGGAGATCATGGAATACACTATTCCAAAAAGGAAAAAAAACCACAGGCTTTCAACCATGAATAACCTAAAACAGTCCTATAGAGGGAAAATTGAACCTTTAATGGAATTGAGGACTTTTAATTGTGTCTGATTAAAAGACTAGAGCTGAATAGCTCTTTGAAATACAAGTATCCAGAGAAATCCAGAAAGGCAAATTTATTTGAGCAATTTGAAGGAGTGATATGATGATGAAGTGCTACCTTTCTTCTAGAGGGAGAAGAACCTCTAAAGTGTTTCCTCAGAACCTTAATGTCTTCATAGGGTAATTGAAGGAGTTAAGTAAGAAAAAAGAGGACCTGGAGGTGGATTGGTTCTGTTTTGAGGGACTGAATAGGGAAAAGAGAAGAGAATGCAAAAATAGGAAGGCAGTAGTGTAGAAAAGAGGGAGAGGGACATAGAACTTGTTATTGCTCAAAACTGGGGTACATGAGAGAAAGAGCATACAAATATAGAGGAAGAGGTAAGAGTAGTGGGCGTCAGATCAATTTCATTTTTCATTTTGATATGAAAAAGGCAAAGGAAGGTTGGAAACACACATGAATAGGTATAGAAGTACATGTAACTCAACAGAAAAGAATGCAAGGAAGAGTAGGAGTTAAGAGGGAAGATAATACTGAGGAGGGACTAATGACAAGCAAAACAAACTTCCTGATCCTGAAGGGGTGCTTAAAAAGCAAAAAAGAAAACAACAAACTAAAAGAGAGTGCCCATCAACTGGGAAATGGCTGAACAGTGGTATATGAATGCAACTAGATATTATTGTATGACAAAAAATGATGAGAGATTATTTCAGGGTATCTTAGTATTCATTGATGCAGAGTGGATGAAGTTAGCAGAACTAAGAGAACAAAATAGACTTAGACAACAATACTGTGAAGAAAAACCACTTTGAAAGACTTAGGAATTCTAATCAATTCAGTGACTGGCCATGTCTGCAGAGGCTCTGTGATGCTTTCCACTTCCCTCACAGAGAGGTGAAGAACACAAGTTGCAGGAAAAGACATACATTTGTGGATATGACCATTGTGTAGATTCATTTTGCCTGACTATGCTTATTTACAAGAATTTATTTTTCTCTCAGTCTTTAATTGGGGGAGGGGGATAGGGCTGGTGGTTAAGGAGAAAGTGGTTAACACTAGTGATGAAAAAGGGCCAGTGAAGTATTTTTAACATACAGGAGAGAACAGAAGGAAGTTAAGAACAAAGTAGAGAGAAAAAAGACATCTTTTAAATTAATGTGTAGAATGTAATGTGTGTGTACATATATATTTTTAAAGCAAGTGTTATGAAATGGAGATTCATGATTTTAAATACAATCCACTTTTAAATTCTTCTGGGATCATGGGAATGCTCATTTTTGGTGCCTAATTTATAATAAAAATAAAAATTTTAAAAAGCAAGGGAATTTGGCTATTAACTCCAAATCATTTATCTAGAAAGCTGAACTCATTCCTTCTCAAGAAAACATAGAGTTTTAATACAAAACTTCCCAAATTTCTTATAAATAAAGCCAACTGTGGGCAAGGCTTTGGACATTCATACTGACTGTCAAGCAGAAGGTACACAAAAATCTGATCAATAAATAAGTGCTATGAATAGAAAAACTATTACATATTTGCTGTCCCATCTTGGAGGACTTTGAGGAACAATGGCCAGAAATTGATGGAAAGCACAATAAAAGGGGGAACAAAAGTGGAAGAGAGACCTTGAAGAGAAATTATACTTTAAACGTGTGTGCCCCAAATGAACATTAAACTAATAGTGGAGTGAGGATAAAGGAAAGAAGGTAATTCTTAAATTATACTATCTGGAATTAGGGAAAAGGCAGTAAAATTTAGAAAATACATCAGTAAAAGTAGAACCCCAGGTCTCTCTTTGGGGTTGCTAAGGAAGGGAAGATGGGTTGTATGTGTCTATGGTGTCTAGTAGTGATGCTACTGAAACACTATAGCAGTTTGGTAGAAAATTAGTTTAGTTCAGCATTTTATAGCACATACTGGCAAAGTCCAAATGGAATAATGATCTAAATGTAAAAAGGTATACCATTTTTAAAAGATGAAAATCAATTATATTTTTTACCACTATGGATAGGTAAAAAAAATTCTTAACCAGTTACACTACAGAAAAACTCTAAAAGATCCAGTAGACAATTCATCTTAATTCTACTTCTTTTTAAACAAATGCTTTATTAACTTCTGGTTTACATCATTCATTTCCACCCGATTTTGACTTACATTTCCCCCCCATTTTTCCCTACCCACCACCCCAGAGTAGCAGTCCCACAGGATATCCCCTCATCCAATCTGTTCTCTCCCATATCTTCTCCCATACCCCCTTCGACTTTGCCATTAGGGCGAGGTGGATCTCTGATCCCCAATGCCTGGACATCTTATGAAACATTTAATTTTAAAACTTCGATTTTCAGATCCATTCCCTTCCTCCCTTGTCACTCACTCCCTCTGAGAAGATAAGCAATTCAGTATGTGTTGTACATGTATAGCTATGCAGAACATTACCATAATAGATATATTGTAAAAGACTGCTTATATTTCCCCCCCACCCATCTCACCTCCCACCTGGTCCATTCCCTACTTTGATCCTGTCCCTCTTTGATAGTGGGTACTTCCAACCTCCCCTCCCCCCACAATGCCCTCCCCTCCATCATCCCCCCTCTCATCCCCCTTTCCCCTACTCAGGAGAGTGAGTGAGGGTAAGATATTCCATTTAGTATGTATGTGATTCTCTCCTTGAGCCAACTTCAATGAGAATATGCTTTTGCCTTTTTGCCTTCCTGTTCTTCCCCTCCCCTACAACTACTTCCCCTTGCCTCTTCTACATGAGATAGTTTACCCTACCCTGTCTCTCCCCATCTCCTCTTGCCACTTTCCTCTCTCACCTCTTGACTTCACCCCTTAAGAATCATCCCTTCCCATCAAATTCAACCTGTGCCCTCTATCCATGTATACCTGTAAACAGATGCCCATATACCCTTCTTCAATTATTTTCATAGTGAGAAAGGTTTCATCAGACACAGTTATTGTTTTTCCATGTAGGAATGTAAATAGTTCAACTTTGATAAGTTCCTTTTGATTTCTTTTCCTTGATTACCTTCTCAGGCATCTCCTGCTTCTTGCGTCTGGATGTCAAATTTTCTATTCAACTCTGGTTTTTTCCTCAAGAGTACTTGAAAGTCCTCTATTCCACTGAATGACCATATTTTCCCCTGAAACAAGATACTCAGTTTTGCTGGGTAGGTGACCCTTGGCTTCAATCCCAGCTCTTTTGCCCTCTGGAATATCATATTCCATGCCCTTCAGTCTCTCAGTGTAGAAGCTGCCAGGTCCTGTGCTATTCTGATTATGTTTCCACAATATTCAAATTGTTTCTTCCTGGCTGTTTGTAGTATTTTCTCCTTGATCTGGGAGTTCTGGAACCTGGCTATAATATTCCTAGGAGTTTTCTTTTTGGGATCTTTTTCAGGAGGTGATCGGTAGATTCCTTCAACCTCTATTTCCCCCACTGGGTCTAAAATATCAGGGCAATTTTCCTTGAGAATTTCTTTAAGGATGATTTCTAGGTTCTTTTTTTGATCGTGGCTTTCAGGTAGTCCAATAATTTTTAAATTATCTCTTCTGGATCTATTTTCCAGGTCAGTGGTTTTTCCCATGAGATATTTCACATTGCCTTCTATTCTTTCATTTGTTTGGATCTGCTTAACAGCATCTTGATTTCTCATAAAGTCACTAGCTTCCATTTGCTCCAGTCTAACTCTGAAGGAATGAATCTCCTCAGTGAGCTTTCGAGATTCTTTTTCCATCTGGCAAATTCGGCATTTTAAGGCATTCTTCTCCTCATTGCCTTTCTGAGCCTCTTTTGCCATTTGAGTTAGTCTATTTTTTAAGGTGTTATTTTCCTCAGTCAGGCTGTTGACTGTCATTTCATACTTTTCTTGCATCTTTATCATTTCTCTTCCCAATTTTTCCCCCACTTCTCTTATCTGCTTCTTAAGGTCCTCGATGGCCTGTAGCCAGCTTTTATTTTCATTTAGGGTTTTGGGGGCAGGAGTTCTGACCTCACAGTCCTCCTCCATGCTTTGATCCTCTTTGCCCCTAAAATAGGAGTCCACTGTTGAATTTTTCTGTATATTTTGTTTCTTTTGCCTAGGCATGTTGCCACGATTACTTGATTTTTGGGCTTGCTGCCACAGTAAGACTCTGGCACCAGAAAGGAGAGCTTCCGCCCAAATGTGGGGTCTTCACAACTTCCGCAGGTTGGGTGGCCTCTGCAAAGCCTCCACCCGCTCTGGCAAATTGGATACACACCCCAAACTTCCCCCCCAGACCACAATCCAGTTCCAGGCAGTTTAAAGCAAGAGCGATTAACCCCCAGACTGATTGCTGAGTCTCCCTACAGTTCGCAGACCAGGAGCTAGAGCTGCCACTGACACTGCAAAATGGCTTTTGTGCCCTGTTTCTTCAGCAGCTTTTCGCCCCCAGGGGATGAAGCTGACGTTCCCCAAATACTGGTCCCAAAGTCGATAAGGCACTAACCTCTCACTTTGTCCTAGGCATATCTGTGCTGATAATTCTGGAATCACCACAGCTGCTGGTGTTCTGGGGTTCCTCTAGCCGGCTGCTTACCCAGCCGCCCTGAGACTAAAAGCGGGCCTGGGCTCAGCTCCCAGAGTGCTGCACTCTCAGTTCCCAGTGTGCTGTGCTGCCTGCTCTCAGAGCGCTGCGCTGGCCGCTCCCTGCAGGGCTGCTTGGCTGTCCTCAGCAGGAGGTTAGCTTCTCTGTGTCGTTCTGTGGGTGCTGGGGCTCCAGAAGTTGTTCAGAGTCCCCTTTTACATTATTTGGAAGTTGTGTGAGGGTCGAGCACCTTGGAAGTGCTGTTTCTACTCCGCCATCTTGGCTCCACCCCCTCTTAATTCTACTTTTAAAAGGACTTAAGTTTCTTAGTGTCTTCTCAGCTGAGTCTCTTGACAAGGATTCAGAATAGGCTTGGTCCCTTAATGAATATGTGAGTGATAACTAATGGCCAGCTCTGGTATGTCATTTAATATGCAAGGATCCATCCTCCCTGAGGAGATCTTGGGAGTTAATTGAAAGGTTTGCAATATAACATTATTAACAACAACAATATTATTCAAAACAACAATAACAACAATAATATTTAAACATTTAAGTAGCATCTTAAGTTTTACAAAGCACCTTTTTTCATATCACCTATGTGAAGTAAGGAGTGCAAGTATTTTTATACCCATTTACAGAGGAGAAAAACTGAACAGAAAGGAAAACAGAGAGATGAAGTGACTTGTCCAGAGTTATATGTTGAAGACTTGTATTTGTATATTATATAGCTTCCTGAGAAATTAACAGATGGTAAGGGCAGATTATGTGGTTCCTAAGGTACTTTCTAGGTCTAAATCTATGATCCTATGATTGTATTAGTTTACAACAGACTGGTACCAGCTAATCAGTCATATATGTTAACACTTCTTCATTTTCTAGGTGCGAAATCCCAGAAACAATAGTTGACTTGCCCAGAGTCACATAGCAAAGCAGTGGCAGAGGCAAGAAACAAATATGCATCTTCCAACTCTCAATCCAAGGCTCTTTCCAGGTGATATTGAGAAAATTGGAGCCTGGGCATTGATTCTGCAAATGAGAAGTGAAGGGTGAGTTAGAGTGGATGTAAGGGCAAAAACCAGAGTTTTTGCTGTCTGGGCACAAAGCTAGAGACACTGCACGTGAGAATCTGTCTTTTTTAATTTCATTTTTATTCTGAATTTAAATGCCAAATGAAATAGGCATTTCCATGTACACAGTATAAAATAAAAAGCAAGATTGTGCATGAAATTGTAGGTCTTTCTTGTGCATACCTTTCTTTACTTTTTAAGTATATAGTAAGTTCAACTTAAAGTTGTCAAGGCTGTCTTGCTTATTTTTGCATCTTCCTGGCCTTCCTTTTGTTCTCTTCTCTGCATTTATTGAAAAGATGCCTCAGTTACTCTTTCTTCTTTCTTTTTTTGCTACCTATACTTATTTGCCCTCCCCACTGTCCCACTCCTGGTATTGGAAACCAAAAATAAAAAAGGGAAAACAAAGCCTTTTGAATGAATATACACAGTCAAGCAAATCAAATTCCCATGTTGGTTGTGTCTGAAAATTTATGTTTCATTTAGTTTTTGAGTCCATCACCTCTCTGCCAAAAGGTGGTAGCATGCTCTATCATTAGACTTCTAGAATTGTAGTTGACCATTGCCTTGATCATATTTCTCAAGTCTTTCAAAGTTGTTTTCTTTACAACTTGTTGTATAAATTGTTCTCCTAGTTCTGTTCACTTCACTCTGCATCAGTTCATACAGGTCTTCCCATTTTTCTCTGAAACTATCCATTTCATCATTTCTAAATGAGCAATAGTTTTCCATTGTTTTCACATATCATAATTTGTTTAGCCATTTCCCAAGAGATGGACACTCCCTTAGTTTCTAGTTCTTTGCTACTATAAAAAGAATTGCTATAAATATTTGCATATATGGATTCATTCTTTTTTCTTTGATCTCTTTGGGGATATAAGCCTAATAGTGATAATGCTGGTTGAAGGGGTGTGTGCACAGTACAGTGCCTCTTGATGCTTAGTTACATTTTGCTTTCAAAGATGTCTGGACCAATTCACAGCTCTACCAACAGTATGTTACTGTACTTGTTTGCCCACAGTTCTTCTGCTAATTTTCACTTTCTTTTTCTGTCATCTTTGCCAATGTGATAGAACTTCAGACTTGCTTTAATTTGCATTTTCTAATTTGGCTAGACATTTGGAATGCTTTTCATATGAATTTTGGTAGTCTATTTCTCATTCTAGTGTTTTTAGAACAATAGCAGGTGTTGAATTTTGTCAAAAGTCTTTTCAGTATCTATTGATATATGTAGTTTTAATTATTTTTGTTACTATGTTTATAATTTTTCTTATATTGAACTAACCTTAAATTCCTATATAAATCCAACCTACTAATAGTGTATAATATTTTCATATGTTTTACCCTGTTTGCTAATATTTTATTTAATGTTTTGCTTCAATATTCATTAGTAATATTGATCTAAAGTTTTCTTTCTCTGCTTTCTCTTCCTTGTTTAGGTGTCAAGACCCCATTTGTATCATAGAAAGAGTTTGGAAGGGTCATTTCTTATCCTAGTTTTTGGAATAGTTCGTGTAATATTAGAGCTCATTTTATTTCTTCAAATGTTTGATAGAATTCATTTGCAAATCTTTCTGGTCCTGTAGTTTTTTTTTTCCTTTGAGAGTCCTGTGTGTTGTGTTAATGTGGGTATTTTACATTTTGGTAAATATTCAGCCGCTTCATCTAAGTTATCAGTTTTAATGGCATATATTTGACAAAATAATTTGATAGTTTCTTTTATTTCCTCTGTCATGAATAGAAATTTGATCCTCTTCCCCCCCAACAGACTACCTATTTATTTATTTTATTCTCACCCTCCTCAAAAGATCCTCATTTTATTTATCAATTTAATGTGGGTGATTTTCTAGGACTTTATTTTGCTTCCAACTTTTAAAATCTCCTTTTTGATTTTCAAGGTTTCTATTTGGTAATGATTTGGGGGAGTTTTTTGGTAACTTTTCTAGTTTTTTAAAATCTGTACGTCCAATTCATCAATTTGTTCTTTTTTGTTGATGAATGTATTGAGAGATATAAATTTTTCCCTAGGGACTGCTTTGGCTGCATCCCATGAATTTTGGTATGTTGTCTCACTATCCTCAATGAAATTATTGATTGTTTTTATGATTTATTCTTTGACTACTCCCTGGTCTTCACTCATTTCAAGGTATTTCTTCATTGTGTTCAGTATTTTCTTCTGTTTACTCATATCTCTGGTTTTTCAACTTGGAGCTTGGGTTAAATTCTATTCCATTACTCCTGGCTAGTGGGCCTAGGCTCTGCTTGAAGCCTGAGTTTGGAGGAAGACTAGGCCTTGCCTTTTGCAGGTATTATTTGGTCTTGTGTCTTGTGATTTGGGCTAGATATTGGGTTTGGTCAGGGCTGTTTCAATGCATGAGCTATATAGATACTGGACTAGCTCTATTTCCTGCTGAGAATGAGGTCTCTGTAGTGCCTTATGCTGAGCACTGCTCTAGCCCCCTTCCTGCTGCAGATTGGGTCCTTGAATCACTCTGTTCTGGGTGCTGCTCTGGCCCTATCTCTTGTTGAGAAACCACGATGTTATGTACTTTGCCTTCAACCTACCCTAGTTTATCTCCCTTCCATGCCTCCACAAGATTCTGGTAGTCTTTTGTGCAGACTTGAATTATGTAGAAGAGTTTACAAGTAATTCTCTTTACTTTTCTTTATAATTGTTTCTTCTGGCACATTTTTAGCACTTTATTGAAGTGTTTGTGGGGGATCTGGGCTCCTCTAAGTCCTAACACATTGTTATATTCCCATAATTCCTCTGGGGAGTCTGAGTCTTAATGCCTCCCTTATGCAATATTACTGGTATTGGGGAGCAATGATGAAAACACTCTGATTAGATCTTTGAATGGCAAATTAGTGAACTCTCTATAATCTTCACAAGGGAAAATTGAATGCCAGGAGGATGCAATTAGATCTAAATTTCATGTAGTGAGATTAATCACAACAGTGACTGCCAGTGTTAAGAAATAGGTCTATGATAACAAACAATTTACTGCCAGAGTTGTACTTGAAGTATTTCCACCATCGATTATCTGTCATAGAATAATAGATTTAGAGCTTAAAAGGACCTCAGAAGTCATTTAGTTTAACTCCTTAATTTTACAGAAGAGGAAACTGAGGCATAGGGAGGCAAAGCAACCTGCCCAAGATTACATAGTAAGTGTCTGAGGTCAAATTTGAACCCAAATCCTCTGATTCGAGAACCAGTGCTTTTTCCCCCGTAGAAAACTGACTTTCAGAGCTTAATCCACAAGAGCCTACCCTTCAGCTTTACCTAAGGCCACCTCCATAACATGAAAAGGTAGCAGAAGATGCCTTTTTGGATTAGGGCTGGATAAAAATTAGGTTAGGGAATTAAAACAAATAATATTATCACAAACTAAATATCACCTCATTTGTCTGAAGCAATTTGTATGTTCTTATTAATTTTGATGAATTTTCTTTGCTGTGGCAAATGGGACAGGGTTTAGTAGGTGGTCTATGAGGACTTTTGCCCCCCACACCTAAAAGGTTTGAGAACTACTGCTTTATGTAGAGAAAATTAACCACAAAAATACAACCTCCCCTTTTGTTCCCTATCTCAGAAGCCCAGCACCTATGAGCTTTGCTTATTAGAAATCTGTCCTTGGGGGTGGCTGGCTAAGTGGCGCAGTGAATAGAGCACCAGCCCTGGAGTCAGGAGGACCTGAGTTCAAATCCGGCCTCAGACACTTAACACAAAAACTAGCCATGTGACCTTGGGCAAGTCACTTAACCCTAATTGCCCTCCAAAAAGCAAAAAAAAAGAAAAAAAAAGAAATCTATCCTTCACAACAGGCATCTGAACAAAAAGAGCATGGAGCCCAGGTCTTCCTAATGCTGAGTCAAGCCGGAAGGTAAAACTTTCCACAGGGTATCCTTTACCTCCTTGTTCCTCAGACTATAGATAATGGGGTTCAACATGGGGATGATCACAGTGTAGAGGACAGAGACCACACGGTCCTGATTCAGGGAGTAACTAGATGTGGGCCGTAAGTACATGAAGATAATGGTCCCATAGAACAGACTTACAGCAGTCAGATGGGAGGCGCAAGTGGAGAAGGCTTTGCGCTTGCCCTCAGTTGATCGGATTCTCAAGATGGCAATGATGATAAACATATAGGAGACCACGATGATGCACAAAGAACTCATCTGGATGAAACCTCCAAAGGCAAAAACTAGGAGTTCACTGACATGGGTGTCAGAGCAGGACAAGGCTAACAGCGGGGGAATGTCACAGAAGAAGCTATTTATGATGTTGGAGTCACAGAAGTCAAGAAGGAAAGTCGAGGTGGTCAAGGTCACTGAGTTGACCACCCCAGCCATGTAGCATGCAATCACCAAAAGGATACAGATCTTCAGGGACATAGTGACAGAATAGAGCAAGGGACTGCAGATGGCAACGTAACGGTCATAGGCCATGGAGGCCAAGAGGTAGCACTCGGCTGAGGCAAAAATGACAAAGAGGCTCATTTGGGCCACACATGCTGAGAAGCCGATGACCTTGTGCTCTGACAAGAAGTCAGCCAGCATCTTTGGGACTGTGACTGAGGAATAGCAGAAGTCAAGGAAAGACAGGTTGGTGAGGAAGAAGTACATGGGAGTGTGGAGGCGGGGGTTGATCTGAATCAGGGTGATCAAACTCAGGTTCCCTGTTACGGTAATTGAGTAAATAACAAGGAATATACCAAAAAGGTGACCCTCCCAAGTAGTGTCTTCTGTGATACCCAAGAAGACAAATTCCACTGGGGTTGTTCGGTTCCCGGTCTTCATGGTCCCTGCTTAAGAGAGAGTAATGGTGTTGGTGAGAATAGAGACAAGTGGAGCTCTGTTGAGGTCGAACAAACTCCCCAAAGTAAGCCATGGGTCCATGCTAACCTCTTTCTCCACTACCCCATGGCCTGGGCCATCTCAGAACCCATCCTGGTAGCTGTTTGCATAGCTCAGATGAAATGGAAGTCCTTCTAGTAAGATAAAGGACCATCACACCTTGTCATTGGCCCTGCCAATGCATCCTAAGACCCTCTTGGCCTTGCCATGTGCTCTCCCTCTATATTCTGCAGAACCTTGGTACTCTCATCTGATGTACTGACCCTCTCAAGATCCCTGGGACTTGCCCTCTGCCCCTTTGCTCTTAGGTTTCTGTGCTTTTTCACTCACCCCAATTAGAGAATGAGCCCCTTGAGAGCAGAAACTGTCTCTTTTTTCCTATTTGTAGCCCCAGATTTTAGCATAATAATTAGCACATAGTAAACGTTTGAATACTTCTAAAATTTATTTCATTCATTAGATGTGAACTGAACCTAAGATTTCACTGGAATAGGGAATTCTTAGGTGAGAAAACTACCCATGCCAAGACAGGTAGGCATCTGTAATATATAGTCTTAGAGAGTTGCCTGAGACCTTGAATAGGTAAGTGACTTGGCCAGTCATACAACCAGCATGTGTCAGAAACAGGACTTCTTGGTTCTGAAATCAGCTTACTACCAATAATACCCTGCTGCCTCTCTGGAGAGCATCTTTGATCTGTAGGACTGGAAACTGAAAGGGACCTTGGAGACCAAGTAGTCAAACCCTGTAATTTGTCTTATAGGGAAACTGAGAAATAGAGAGGAAAGAGATCTGCCCAAGACACATAGAAAAATCACAATTAGAATTTCAACACTAGAAGAGACCATAAAAACCTTTTAGTCCAACTCCCTCAGTTTATAAATGAGGAAACATGAATTTACCAAAGCCCATATTACAAGTTAGCCTCAGAGCTGGGATTAGAACCCAGATCTCTCACTTCTTAGTCCAATACATGTTCCTTACTGACTGGTCCTCTCATTTTCTCTTCCTCATAATTTGAAACCTCTTACCTCTTTCAAAATTGGACTCAAATACCACCATTTCTAAGTAGCCTATCCTGATTGCCCCCCTCCATTAACCACCTGTTAATTAGCCTATTTGATGCTCTCTGAAGACCAAAGGATTCATTATTTATAGTTACTTATTCACACATCCCTACTTTGCTCTGTAAATATGGCCTTACTGGTTTCCCCCAAACCTCCTCAGAGTCTAAATGCTTTGAGGGTAGGCAAAGTATTTGCCTATTCTGGATACTGAGAGAGTGGAAGTGGAGACAAGTGGAAATAAGACATCTTTATCCTTGCTTTTCATCAAACTCATGTTATATTAAGGGATGGAGATCATGGAGTAGGGAGAGAGATGCCAACAGAGCTGCCCATAAAACACAGCATTACCTGAGAAGTTCCCTAGCAAGGTACAAAGTACTACACAAGACTCCAGGAATGCTGTAACCAATAAAGGGAGATCATGGATGGCTTCAAGGAGAAAGTGACATTTCATAAAATTTCAGAGGTGGAGGAGACCATTCCACTTTGAGATCAGCTCTAATTGTTAGGAAAGTGTTCCTAATAAGGCTAACTT
The DNA here is from genome assembly GCA_011680675.1 of Gymnobelideus leadbeateri. NCBI lineage: Eukaryota > Metazoa > Chordata > Mammalia > Diprotodontia > Petauridae > Gymnobelideus > Gymnobelideus leadbeateri. Next base: position 27,138 of record WOXC01005426.1, read on the forward strand.
TTCCTTTCTGCAACTCTCACTGCATGCTCCTAATTCTTCCCCCTGTGGCCAACTAAAGCAAACCTAATCTCTTTTTGATGTGACAGCCCTTTAAATACATTAAGGCATTTATCTTGAAGGATCTTCTTCCCACAGTGGTCTCAGAGAAACTGGGAAGACTTATATGAACTGATGCAGAGTGAAGTAAACAGAATCAGAACAATTTCTATAACGACAACACTTTAAAGACAACCAGCTTCAAAAGATTTAAGGTGCCTGATCAGTGCAGTGGCCAACCATGGTGCCATAGAACTGACGAAGCATGCTACCTATCTCCTGGAGAGAGGGGATGAACTCAAGATGCAGATTGAGGCATACATTTTTGAGTATGGCCAATATGAGAATTGGTTTTGCTTGGTTATGAATTTTTGTTTGTAGGGGTTTTCTTTTTCTTTATAAACTGGGGGAGGGGGAAGAGGTGAGAATGAGGAAAAAAGCAAATGCTTATTAATTGGAAAAAAATAAAATTTAAATAAAAAAAGAAGACCCTTCTCCCATCTTTTCTTCTCCAGGCTAAATATCTCTAGTTTCTCCAATATATCCTCATACAGCACAGACTTGAATCACTTTACTATTCTGCTTGCTCTCCTCAAAATACTCCCCAGATTATCAATGTCCTTGTTAAAACAGAGAGCCTAAAACCAAAGAGATAGCCTGACCACAGTAAAATAACGGAACTATCATCTCCCTAATCCTGGCCACCATACCTCTCTATGCAGTCTATGGTTATATTAGCTTTTTTGAATTGCCATATTACATTGGTGGCTTATGTTGAGTTCATTGTCCACTAGAACCCCCATATTTTTTTCAGACAAAATTTTAGTTAGTCATTTTGTCCTTGAGAAGTTTGTTTTCTAAACCCTAAAGTGAGATTTTATGTTTCTCTCAATTAAGTTTCATCTCATTAAATTTGGCCCAACTTTGTAGCCTGGTGAGAAGATGTTACATCCTAATTCTGTCATCTAACATATTAGTTATCTTTCCCAGTTTTGTGTCATTTAGAAATTTGATGAGCATACCTTTAGCTAAGTCATTGACAAAACATTAAACAGCACAGGTCTGAGCATAGAAGAGATCTCTGGGTCACTCCACCAAAGATAGCCTTCTAGGTTGACACCCAACCATTGATGACTAATTCTATTCATATTGATCTTTAAAGGATATGAAGGAATTCAACAGACAAAAATATGGGTGGAGGGCAGTCCAGACATAAGAAAATACATAGAGTTGGGAAATCACATTGGATGGTAGTGGACCATAGAGGTGGGCAGTTTGGTAGGAGCATAATATAATTAGGATAGATGTGATATGAGATAAAACTGGAAATGTTCCACGTTCTTTTTTATATCCTGCATTCTGTTCTACCTGGCAAATGCCCTGGAAAAGTTTCTGCCCATTGAAAGATAAGAGTTCAAGAGGGCTAACAGTAATGACCTTGTAGCCTATAGACCTGGGTTTCAAACCTGACTCTGCCAATATCGGTCACATGATCTGTCATCTTGGACAAACCACAACTTCCTGACTTCAGTTTACTCCTTGGTAAAATAGAAATAATCCTGCCTGTCCTTCCTACTTCCCAATGCTGTGGCAAAGATCAAATTGAGATAGTGTATGTGAAAGAATGTGCTTTAGGAAGGAATAAATGAAAAAAGCATTGATGATGATGATGATGAGGATGATGAGGATGATGATGACGACGACGATGATGTGCCCAGCAATTATTATTAAGAAATGTTGATTACTGATTTAGATGTCTTTGTCTTTGAACATCCAGCTCATGACCGCAAATGGGAGGAGGATGGGTAGGCAGCTGCTTCCAGAGTGATTTGAGGGGGTATCTAGAAGGGATCTCCTCTTTCCTAATCATCTGCAAGCCATGTGCCAGTAATCCAACCTGGGATCAGGGCTGCCTTTCTCAGTATCACCTGGCTACTCATCCTATATAGTCATACAGTTGCTAAATCTTGTCAAGTATCCCTGTAGGATATAACCTTTGCCCCTTCCAAGAGTCCTGCCATCATTGCACTCTTCTCTCAGGGCCTGCCATCCCTGACCTCCTGCCTCTCCTCCAGCTCACCTGGACCTGACCAGGGTAGACTGGAGGTCATGGAAATATTTATACTACTCCACCCAGCATGGTATTAATATGGTGAATTTATGTAAAATGGACGGTCAATTACCTGTGGGCTCAGTTGGTCTGATCATGAGGTTGATGAGGCCAAAACCCCAGATATTCTTTGTGGGTCCCAATTATAGACTAAGCCTTGATCACAGACTGAGCCTGTGACCTCAGCCAGTCTATCAAATGTATATCACAGAGGAGATAGTCAATAAACATTTATTTATCACTTACTATGTGCCAGTTACTAACTTAATTAGAGAGAAGGAGAATGTCTGATCAATTGAATATGGCTTAATGGGGCTTACTGGGCAAACAACTCAGAGCATATGTTCTACCACTACTGTACAACCCCCTCCCAATACTAGCTGCCCCCTATGAATTTTGCCCTTGGTTTTTGTACTTCTAGAGTGCTATGTTCTCTATTTTTTGTGTTATCCCTCTATTAGACCATGGGTACCATCACAATAAGGACTGCTATCTTCTTGGGGACTTAGTATAGTTCTCTGTACATGATTTTGTCGTTCAGTTATTTTCAGTTGTCTCCAACTCTTCATGACCCCATTTGGTGTTTTCTTGGCAGAGATACTGGAGTGATTTGCCATTTCCTTCTCCAGCTCATTTTGCAGATGAGGAAACTGAGGCTAACAGGGTTAAGTGACTTGTCCAGGGTCACACAGCTCCTTCATGTCTGAGTCCAGATTTGAACTCACAAAGATGAGTCTTCCTGACTTCAGGCCCAGCATGCTATCCACTGTGCCAACTAGCTATCCCCAAAGAAATTCACATGTTCATGTGAATTAATCCAGGTACCCAAGAATAGTAGCCTGGAGTCAGGAAGACATGAGTTCAAATCCAGCCTCAGACATGGGAATATAACTGTGTGACCCTGAGCAAGTCACTTCACCTCTCTGAGTCTCATTCTCTGCCTTGGTAAAATGGGGATAATAATCTTGCAATGAGGAAATCACTTTGTAAAACTTAAAACCCTATAATAGTGCAAAATGTTACCATTTCTCTCCTCCCTCTCCCCACCCCAGGTCATTGCCAGCATTGCACATTATAGGGGCTTTAATAAATCTTGTATGAGTGATGAAGAGAAGTAGACCTCTCCACTTTTCTAGTCTCTCTGTCAATCTGTCTCTCTAGTAGAGGAAAAAGCCCCAGGTTTGAATCCTAGCTTGAACACTCCCAAGTGATTTGTCCCTTGGACAAATCAGATTTCCTCCACAAAACCTCCATCCGTTCACCTGCAAAGTGAAGAAAATAATTATCTCGCTAACATTAAAGCTCTACTAACATCATTCTAGTTATCAGTAGCTAACAGCATAAGCCAGGATAAGCTAGAAGAGAATCTCCATGCCCTTTATTGCTAGGAAAAAGAAGCAACCCTGATGGGGGAGCGTGAAGAGAGCCAGTTTTGCCCTGGACACTGTGTATTGCCATCACAGAGGCTTTGACCTGGAGGGACAAATCTGCCAGCTCAAACCAGGGCTCTTCAAGTTTCTCAGAATGGAAACCACTTTGTTGAGGTCAGAGGAGCCCCAGAATTTTTGGCTCACCTGCTTTCACTGGTCTTTGCCAAATATGTCAGTCTTTAAGAACACAACATGCTTAAAAAGGTGCAGAATCCCTTGGTCTTGGTGCTCCTGCCACCAAACTCAGCTCCTAACCCCTCCATGCCTCAATGGACAGGTTTCAGAACTGCTGTAGCTCCAAGAGTTTCTCACTGGGTTGTTGGCTCTCTATTGAAGAGCATTACTACAGTTATCTAGGCTGGTCCTTGAAATGTTAGACATACATCCCTTCCCTGGACCCACATTTAAAGCCTGAGTCTTGCTCCACCTCAACAGAAAACATTGGAAAAAGATGAGATTGGTAACTGAGGCTATGTTCTACCAACCATCAGAGCTATATGTTAAACAGTCGAGGGGTATAATGGAGGAAGGGGTGTTAATAAGTCTTGCTTATTCAAGACCATTTTAATTGATAACTGAGGTCCAGTGTGATACGCTGGAGAGAGTATGGGATTTATGGTCCAGTCTGTGATTTACAATCCATTGGTGGGGCTGAATTGACTCCGAGAGTTGGAAGAAATCTCAGTCCAATCGAATAAAAGATTGAAGTACATCAGAATCCAATCCAGACTTAACCAAGAATGTTCTTTAAGGATCGATAGATTTCAAGTGATGGGTAGGTCACTACCTCTTAAGGCAATCAATCCATTTCACTTTGAGCAAGTCTCATTCTTGGGAAGTTTTGCCTTAAATCAAACTGAAATTTTCCTTTCTACTTCTTCTACACATTGCTTCTAGTTCTGTCCTCTCCTACACAACAAGGGCACTTTAAGTATTGTATGCACCCCTTCCAAGTCTTTTTTTGGCGGGGGGGGCAAACATCCCTAATTCCTTCACTAATTCTTTAATTCTTCATATGACTTGAAGTGTCCTCACCAGTCTTCTCTGGCTGTTCTCTTAATGTTTTTTCTAACATGGCCAGAATAGAACCCAGAGGCTCCCAAAGACTCTACCAGCAGGGTTGAAGTCTTCCAGGTCCTACCAAGTTAGAAAGGTTTTAAATGTGGGCCCAGGGAGGAGTTGTGTGTCTGGCATTCAAGGACCAGCCTAGCTAAGTGTGGTAAGGCTCATCACCAGGGAGATGGCAACCCTAGGAGAGATCCTTTGGGCCATAGCACTTCTGAAACCCATCCTCTGAGGCATTGCAAGCAGAAGACAACAGCACCATCCCTTCCTCTGTCCTCTGTGCTTTTAGGAATGCAAATTAGGTTTGTGTTGGCTTTTTTTGACTGCCATATCACACTGTTTGACTTTGAGGCCATTAAAGCCAGCCCCTTCTGCCCCCTCAAACCTTTGCACATGATTTCTTTCCTAGTAGTTCTCCAACTATGCCTTACTGATAGGCTCAGTCTCTTACAAATGATTTCACTCCATGCTGGTAATCCTGAAATTTTGTGCACCATACATCTAAACACACATACACACACACACACACACACACACACACACACACACACACATATTTCTGGAAAAGAATTTGCATTCAGATTACTGATATTTGACTTACCTCTGCCCCAAGGCATCCACAATTCTATCCCAAATCACAGAATCTCAGAATTAGAGGGAATCTGAGCCTACCTAGTCCAATTCATACCTGAATAAGAATCCCCTCCATAGTTTATCAGGAAAGTGGGCAGGCAGCCTTTGCACGAAGTCCTCCAGTGATGGGGAGCTCACTACTTTATGAGTTAGCCTATTCTGTTTGTGGATGGCCATAGCTGTTTGGAAATTTTCCATTAAATCTCCATATCAACCTCCACAGTTGTACCCAAGATAATAGAGTCAGCATTTATAGAGATAGGGGACATGTGTGAGATCATTTAGTCCAAGGGTTCTTCACCTCTTTTGGGTCATGGACCCTTTAACTATCTGGGTAAGTCTAGAGATGGACCCCTTTGCAGAATAATTATGTTTTAAATGTATAGGATCACAAAGGAAACAAAAGGTTAGTGAAAATAAAACTCTAATTATCACCCTCCATGTTCATGAACCTCCTAAAATCTATACATGGACAGAGGGTCCATGGACCAGGTTAAGAACCCCTGATCTACTTCAATCTTTTTTCACAGATGAGGAAACTGAGACCCAGAGAAGGGAAGGAAGGAAGCTATTCATGGTCACTCAGGTAGAGCTAGTAATATTGTCCAGGTCTATGGAAATTAGCAATAACAAAGAAACCAGCCTTAACATTTAACCCTAAATTTCAATTTCTCTGGATGCCCACTACAATGGGGAGTATCTACTTTTTATAGGGGTTGAAGGAATTCTTATCATAATAGCTCAGGTGCAGCTTTTATTCACAAGGCTTAAAACTCCTATAAAGGAAGTACTATAAGTATTTTTCTCTTCATTTTTGTTATTATCCAATCATGTCTGACTCCATTTGGGGTTTTCTTGGCAAAGATACTGAAGGGGTTTGCCATTTCCTTCTCCAGCTTATTTTATAGATGAGGAACTGAGGCACATAGGGTTAGGTGACTTGCCCAGGGTGATACAGCTAGTAAGAGTCTGGATTTGAATTCACTTCCTCCTGACTCCAGGGCCAGCACTCTAACCACTTCTCCACCTAGCTGCCCTAGCAGCGTTTTACAGATGGGCAAGTGACTTATCCAGGATAACCTGACCAGTAACTGTTTTGAAGGTTAGGCTCAAACACAGGCCTTTTGGCTCTTTTTATTCAATAGGCAGGCTTTAGTTTTTTGGTCTTTTTATCTAACACCATGTCCCCATCTCACCTTCCCCCGAGGAAAGAGCAACAGTACCTTACATATATTTCTTATTGCTGGTGGATATGCCAAGGCAGCTGCCTCAATAATCTGCTTTTAAAAACTGCCTTAAAAACAAACAAACAGGCTTTAAGATGTCAAATACCAATTGAACAATTGTTCCCGGACTTACAAATCTCCTCTGGGAAAGGCCAAATGCCCAGAAAAAATGAGACAATGGATGAAGGTCTTAGTGATCTGTTCCCATAGCAAAATAAGCCAAGCCGGGCAGACTAGAGCTGTGCGTGCAGGGCTGCCTTTCCCCTGGCCTAAAGCAGTAGTCCTCTGGTCTTCCCAGGAGGCAAAGACACTTCTTCCTATTTATTGGCATTTATACACAGACATTTCCCCAGTGCCTGGGGAGCCACAGAGGTCTTCCCAGCTTCCTTGGCTGGGGGAGTTGGATCCCTGAGAAGCATCAAAGGCTTCTAAGAAAAGAGGCAATTAAGTCTCCCCTCCCTCCCTTCTCCACTCCAGCCTTCTGCCACACTGAGTTAATTGCATAAAAAAATGGAACTTCCTCTTCATCCCTGGGCCCCCCCCCCCCAGACAAACAAATTAAATAAATAAATAAATAGAAGAACAATAGAAATTGTTCTATTTAGAACAAAATAGAAAGAACAAATAAACAGAAAACCCTCCCACAGGAAAAATCTGGATTGACAGAATATATGATAACAGGGATGGGAACTAGCCTGATAGCTTGACACCAAATGTGAAAAAACAGTTTGCTAAACAAATTAACAGCGTAATCAAGATGGAGAGGGGGGAACATTAACTCACCTTAAAGCTGAATGCAAGCTATTGAAACAGCATGATGTATTAGACCAAAAGTTCTTAACCTTTTCTGTGTCCTGGATGCCTGGAGCAGTCTGGTGAAGTGTATGGATCCCGTCTCAGAATTGTGCTTGTAAATGACTACAATAAAATACATAAGAGACCAATTATATCAAGATATAATCATGCAATACACATATGTATTTAATATACACACATATCCATATATGTGTGTGTGTGTGTGTGTGTGTGTGTGTGTGTGTGTGTGTGTGTGTGTGTGTATTTTAAGTTAACAGACCCTAGGTTCCAAACATCAGTTTCTAATGCATCAATTTGGAGAGAGAAGATCTGGATTTGAATACTGATTCTTTGTGGCTTTGAGTAAATTACTTCACCTCTCTGAATCTCATTTCCCTCTTCTGTGAAATGGGAGCAGGGAGATAGACTAGGTAATTTCTGAAGTCCTTTCCAAATCTAAATGTTATGGGGTCTGGTCCTTTTTTAAGTACTTTTAAAAACAATTTAGTTTATCTAATTGGCATATAAGATATGTACTAATTACAAATAAATCTTACTGAATAAGAGCCATTCCTCAACTGATAAATGGTAAAAGAACAAAAACAGGTAGTTTTCAAATTAAAAAATCTGAGCTGTCCACAGCCCTATGTAAAAATGTCCCAAATTACAAATAGAGAAATTCAAATTAAAGCAACTTTGAGTTCTACCACACATTCATCAGATTGCCAAAGATGACAAAGGAAATGACAAATGTTGGAGGGGCTGCTGGCAAACAGGCATGCTAATACACTGTTGGTGGAGCTGGGAATTGATCCAGCCATTCTGGAAAGCCATTTGGAAGTAGGCCCAAAAAGTCACTAAACTGTATACCCTTTGACCCAGTGCTATTACTACTAGATTTATACTCTAAGGAGGTTAAAGAACAAGGAAAGGGACCTATATATACAAAAATATTTGTAATAGTTATTTTGTAGTAGTAAAAAATCAGAAACTAAGGGCCTGCCTATCAATTGGGGAATGACTGAAGAAATTATGGTATATGAATGTAATGGAATACTATTGTATTGTAATGTATGATGAAAGGGATAGTTTCAGAAAAACCTGGGAAGACTTGTAAAAAGTCTAAGGCAGAGGGAAGTGAGCACAACCAGAAGAACAATTTATTCAATAGCAACAGTGTAAAGACAAATAACTTTGAAAGATCTAAGAACTATATTTAATTCAATGACCAACCACCATCCCAGAAGACTAATGAGAAAACATGTTACCCACTTCCTGTCAGAGAAGTGATGATCCAAAAAGCAGAATGAGACATGTATTTTTGGATATGGTAACTGTAGGCATTATTTTTGCTTGATTATAGTTATTAACAGGTTTTTGTTTTTCCTTTTATTTTTCCAGTGGGGGTTGGGAGGAAAAGAAAATTAATTCATGTTAATTTAAAAATAATATAAAATAAAAGTTATATTTTTAAAAACAAAATTATTCTAATCTACTCCTGAGAGGCAGATTGGTATAGTAAATGAAGACCCAGTAGGATCTAAGTTCAAATCTTGCTTCTGGGTGTGTGACTCTGGACAAATCGCTTAACTCTAAGTGCTCTAAACTCTCTAAGACCCTAAGTTGCAGGGAAGGTGCCAACCTGCATTGGAAGAGGGAGTTTCTTCATCTGGGAGCTCCTTATATCCAGAAAAGTCACAGATCTAATCCCTATCCCCAATCCTTAAAACATCTATCCTGGGGAAAGCTTTCTTGGTCTTTATTTTTTGGTTTGTCACCAGATGGCATATCCAATTGTACTGAAATACAGTTAAGAGTCATGGGTAGATGTTGCTGGATGGAGTATTTCAGCTAAATGTAAGGAAAAACTTCCTAACAGAGCTGACTCCATTACCTTGTGTGTTAGCTCTGCCTCCCCACATTTGTGCCATCTGCAAAGCTGATAAGCATGCCATCTCTGCCTTCATGTTAAACAGCACAGAACCAAGCACAAGTCCCTGGAGACCGCCTTCCAAGTCTACATCAAACCATTACTGATTACTTTTTAAGTCCAGTCATTCAACAAGTTCTAAATCAATTGAATTAAACCATAGGTCACATCTCTTCATCTTTTCAAATGCTTTGCTAAATATAAGTAAATTATATCCATTCATTTCCCTATCCGATCAGCTTAGAAACCCTGTCAAAAAAGATAATAATGTTAGTCGGGTGTGTCTTACTGCTCCTTTTCTTATTGTTCACTAACTCTTTAAGAATTTCACTAAGAATTTTCCCAAGGACTAAGGTTGAGTTCACCAGCCTAAAGTTGCAGATTCCATTCTCTTTTCTTTTTTTAATTTGGAGCCCCACATCATCCCTTTTCCATTACTGTACCTATAATTTTAATTCTCCATGCTCTTTCAAATATCACTTAAAGGACTTCTAATTCATCTTTTTTAATGCATTTAATTTAATTTTTAACATTCTTTTTTATTTTGAGTTCTAAATTCTCTTTCTCCTTCCAGCTTCTCTGCCACCCACGGAGAAGGTAAGCAATTTGATACTCATTATACAAGTGAAGTCATGCAAGACATATTTCTATATTAGCTATGTCACCAAAAAAGGCAAGAGAAATAAAGTGAAAAATAATATGCTTCAAACTACACTCAGAGTTCATCAGTTCTCTCTCTGTACATGGGTAGCATTTTTCATCATGAGTCCTTTGGAATTGTCTGGGATTGTTGAATTGATCAGAGCAGCTAAGTCTTTCACAGTTGATCATCATGCTATATTGCTGTTATTGTGTATAATGTTCTACTGGTTCTGCTCATTTCATTTTGCATCAGTTCATACAAGTCTTCCCAGGTTTTTATGAAACCATCCCCCTCATCATTTCTCATAACACAATATTGTATTCCATCACAATCATATACTTTTTAATTCATCTTGATATGAAGGAGAGATCATTGTCAGATAGTAACATCAGGCAAAAACCTTCATGAAAGAAATGTAGTTTGAATGTATACCAACTCTTTTAGATAATGCTTTAAAGTTTATAGACTACTTTCTTACAACAAGATAAGTATTGCATGTATCATCATCCCCATTTTGCATATGAGAAACTTAAGACTGAGAGAAGTTCAATAGTAACACAGGTTACCATTAGTTACCCAAGGTAACACAGCCGCTCTGAGAAGGAGTAAATAGCTACTTGTCCTTCATGGAATGGTCCAGTAGAGCAACATAAGTTTTCAGGTAAGAGATTACCTAGTAAGAGTCAAATGAAGGTGACAAGAATAGTAGTGGCTGATGACTCCTTACTGAGGCAGCTTCTTGTTGATCTGGTAACCACAGAGACGTCTATTCTCTTCCTGGGACATCAATCTAAGGTATATCAGATCTTCCAAAGACTAGTCAAGATGACTAACTGCTGCTTATTTCTTGTGATTCAAGTGGGCGCATATGATAAAGCTAGAAGGAATCTTGAAAGCATTGTCAAATATTATAAAGTATATTGCAAAAGTATTGAGCAATGATATAAAGCTCCCAGGGGAATGGGTGTTATTTTCATTACCAAAACTTATTGAAGAATTGCAGAAGAGAAAAGTTGATTTGGGGAGTTAATAGCTCACTGTTTAAAAAGCTAGTACTGGAGAATGGGACTTAGGTTTCTGGTCCACGACATAAAATATCATAATTATAGGTTCCTGGCCAGGTATGGATTGTGTCAAAGAAAGGCTAGTTAAAATCTGTGTACCTGGTATCTTGAAAAACTAATTTAAAAAGGTTTAAACTAAATAGGATTCAGAAGGTAGAAAACTACCTATGTATGGATACCAGACCCAATACCATAAAAAATGGCCACAATGAAGGAAGAATAGCTGTTCAGATAGCAGCTAGGTGGTGCAGTAGATCCCATTTGTGGTTTTCTTGGCAAAGATATTGGAGTGGTTTGCCATTTCCTTCTCCAATGGGTCCATTACATTGTGCAATGAGAGGTTAAGTGACTTGCCCAGGGTCACACAGCTAGGAAGTGTCCAAGGTTGGATTTGAATTCAGGTCTTCCTGATTCCAGTCCAGTGCTCTATCAGTTGAGCCACCAACTGCCTCTTTAAATGGTTTCTGAGTCACCACTTAGGAAACTTCCTAATTTGACCTTTTCAAGATTTTTGTTGTTGTTCAGTCATTTCAGTCTTGTCCAACTCTTTGTGACCCCATTTGGGGTTTTCTTGGCAGAGATCCTGGACTGGGTTGCCATTTCCTTCTCCAACTCATTTTACAAATGAGGAACTGAAGGAAACAGAGTTAAGTAACTTGCCTAGGGTCACCCAGTTACTTAGTATCTGAGGTCAGATTTGAACTCACACAGATGTCTTCCTGACTTCAGGCCCAGCACACTATCCACTGTGCCAACTAACTACCCCAAAAGAAAGTATACCCTTGTGAAGAATTTCAGGTACCCAAGGGTAATAGCATTTGTTGTTGTTGAGTCATGTCTGACTCTTTGTGACACCATTTGGGATTTTCTTGGTAAAGATACTGGAGTAGTTTGCCATTTCCTCCCCCAGCTCATTTTACAGATGAGGAAACTGAGGCAAGCAGGGTGAAGTAACTTGCCCAGGGTCACATAGCTAGTAAATGTCTGAGGACAGGTTTGAACTCATATCCTTCTGACTCAAGGGCCCAGTATTCTATCCACTGAGCCACCTATCTGCCCCTACATAGTGAAGAGCATTTTGTTAAGAATAGGGAAAGAAGAAATAGAAATACTATCATCAGAGTATACTATGGACCAGTGTTTCTTAAACTATGGGTTGTAACCCTGTTATGACCCACAGTTTAAGAAGCACTGATTAGGGGTAGCAAGCAGAAAAAGTTTAAGAAGCCCTGCTACAGACCACCTGAACAGAAGGAGGAAACAGATGAGGAATTTGGGGAAAAGATCACAAACCTGATACAGGAGAATCACATATTAATGATACAAGTATATGATATACTAGATAGACTGATGACTTAAAATATCCAGATATCTATTGGGGCTCTGTATGTGTGTATATGCATGTATGTATGTATATGAAAAACAGAGCACATAATAATTTCTTGACTCTCCTTAATGATAATTTCCATTCACTATAAGGTGAAGAAACAGAGTGGCCACTGCCGACACCACTGTTGCCCACACCCGGGTCCTGGCCCCGACCCAACCTCCTCCTCCTCCTCTTCTTCTTCTTCCTCCTGCTGCCGCTCTTCCTGCTCCCACCCTCCAAACTGGGAGCCTCAGCTGAGAAGACCGATTGGGTCTGACTGCCCAATAAGTGCAAGGTGTGCAAGTATGTAGCAATGGAACTGAAGTCAGTTTCTGAGGAGACGAGCAAGACCAAGAAAGCGATTGACACTGGCTATGGCATCCTAGACCAGAAAGCCTCCAGAGTCGAATATACCAAATCAGATCTTCAGTTAAGTAACTGAGACCATCTGCAAGAGACTTCTAGACTATAGCTTGCATAAGGAAAGGAGTGGCAGCAACCGGTTTGCTAAGGGCATGTCTGAGACTTTTGAAACACTCCACAACCTAATCCACAAGGGGGTGAAGGTGCTGATGGATATACCCTATGAACTGTGGAATGAGACTTTAGCTGAGGTAGCTGACCTCAAGAAGCAATGCAATGTGCTAGTGGAGGAATTTGAGGAAGTGATTGAGGACTGGTTTCAGAACCACCAGGAAGAAGACCTAACCTCCTTTCTATGTGCCAATCATGTGTTAAAGGGGAAAGATACAAGTTGCCTGACTGAACAATGGATCAGCAAGAAAGCGGACACAGCAGCCCTGAGAGGGAAGAAAGCCAAGAAAAAGGGGGGGGGGGGGTAAAGGCAAGGTGTCCAACAAGAACAGCAAGCAGAGGAAGGATCCAAGAAGCCTACATGAGGACATGAATACATGCCTTAGGAGGATGAGGGTGTCCAAAAAGCCACCCCTCTCACACACAGCCCCACCGATGAACTGTAGAATCCAAACAAGCACCCCATCTGCTGTCCCCGTGGTGCAGAGGGAAGCCCTTGGTTCAGAGAGACCCTGTTTTCTCTTGTGCCTCTGGCAGACAAGGATGGACTCCCCAGCTCTGGGGGTTCACTATACCCCCTGCTGTGCCCTTGTCTCACTGGGGATAATAGGGCCTGCCCTTCCTTTTCCTTTCTTGGCAGCTGCTTCTCCCCTGAGCTTGGAAGAAGAGCTCTGTGGTAGCCCTAGAGCTAAAAACTGCATTGTAAACCTTCTAGGAATGGGTCTGAGCATTGCTGAGCCCTCAGGGAGGACTCCATCCCTCATTGTCCCATGGGTGCACCCCCACTTTTTTCCAGTGGGGGTGGTTCAGCAACACCACTCCACTTGTATCAGAAATGCCTTTCTCCTGGACCCAGTCCTACCAGAAAGACCTTCCTCACCCCAGTCCTGGTCGAAGCTATCTTTCCTAGGGCTCTAACCCCCCACAGCCATGTGACACCAAGTCTCTACCCCTCCCCAACCCATTTTCCTGCACAATGTACAGAGTAAAAAATATTTGGCCTTTTTTTTTTTAAAAAAAAAAAAGGTGAAGAAACCAAGAAAGGAGAAATCTTTTCTAGATCTTAATCTTGCCAATGGGTGGAAGGGACTGATTGCTAAAGTGGAAATGATGGGATTCTTGGGAGATTCCAAATGTCACCTAGAGTTTGTGAAAGAGGATAGGAAATCCTGGCATAATCTGACATTTACCTAGCGTCTACACACTAGAGTAGATGCCATGGAGAATGGCTATCCTGAAGAAAAAAAATCCTTATTGAGACTCCTGAAAATTGGGAAAAAGAAATTTCTCAGGATTCCGAGGAAAGTCAGGTAGGGTGCCATGGATTAACATCCAATAGGGAAAGTCAACCAAGGACAGACGGAAAACTTGAAATTCAGGAGGCACAAATAAAAATAATTCTGATGGGGAAGAAAAACAGCAGTTGTCTAAGGAGACTAATGTGCATGCCAAAGGAACTCACCAAGCAACTAAGAATCTTAGAGAATTGTACAAAAGTTGGAAGAAAGGGCAGGTAAAAGAGGATGAATACAAAAGCATGGCACGGTACCTTAAGGACAATGTCAGGGGTGCTAAATCTCAGAACAAATTGATTCTGGCAAGAGCTAAGGACACCAAAAAGAGCTGTTTACACTGCATTAGAGAAAAGTGGACAATCAAAGAAGGGATAGGGCTGCTGCTCATGGTGGTTGGGATGATGGCTGCTGGGAGAAGAGCAGAAAGCTGCTCAGTTATTATTTTTCTTCCATTTTCTTCCTCCAAAGAGAATAATGATCTACAGGCTGGAAAAGACAAAACAAAGACAGCTAACAAGATAAGGAAGCAGAGTAAGGGAATACATAGCTCTCTCTAATGAACTCAAGTCCCCTGCCCATAAAAGGACTGTATCTCTCGGTACTAAAAGAACCGGTGGATGGGATTACTGAGCCAGAGAAGGGCTGCAAGAAGGGAGCAGTTTCAATGTGGTTCCAATTTTTTAAAAAGGAAAGAGGATAATTTTGCAAAGTCTAGCCCAGTGATGTTGATTTGATTCTATGTAAAATCCCATTACTAGGTGGTTAATGAACAACTAGAAAACAAAATGGTTATTACAAAGTGCCATCAAGGACAAATCATATCAAATTTGCCTTCCTTTTTTCTAGTTTTCTGGACAAACTTACTAAAGCAGTAGACCAGGGGAGTGCCAGAGATAGTGTTTACCTAGGTTTTAGCAAAGTTTTTGGCAACCCATCCCATGTCACACCTGTAAAAAAGATGGATGGAGCTGAAACTGATTGAAAGGATAGACTGAAAGAGTGATAGTGAATAACTTGATGTCAACTGATTAGCTTTCCAGTGGATTTTCCCAGGGAGCTGTACTGTTTAACATTTTTATCAATGACTTAAAGAAAGGAAAAGATGGTAGACTTAGCAAATTTCCAGGTGACAGATGGGTGACATAGCTAATACGCTGGAAGAGAGTCGGGATCCAAAAATAGGCAAGAACATGGGTTAAAATGTTGGACCAGAACAAATAAGATAAAAATCAATAAGGATAAATTGGAAGCCATAGGCTTGGGTTCCCAAAAGTGACCTCACATATTCAAGATTAGAAGAGTTACGCTTAGACAAGAATTTATCTGCAAAAGGTTCTGGGGGCTATGGGTGGGCTGCAAGCTCAATAGAAGTCAACAGTGTGACTCAGCAGTTTAAAAAAAGCTAATGGGATTCTGGGCTTGATCAAAAGAATTCTAGCTCCCAGGAACAAAAAGTTCTCTCTACTCTGACCTGGGCAGGCCATATTTGGGATATTATATTCATTTGTGAGTACCATAATTTAAGAATGATATTGTTAAGCTGGGGAGCTTCCATAGAAGGCAAAGGATGGTGAAGAAACTGGGGATGTTTATTCTATAGAGGAGAAGACTGAAGGGGCATTCCTAGACTTGTTCAGCTTGGCCCCAGAGAATAGAACTAGCAATTACAAAGAGGACAATATGGGCTTGCTATCAGGAAAGGATAAGGAAAGAGGCTTGATATATGATTTCATTGGCATAAGGAGCTCCCAGATGAGAAAGCTCCTTCTACCAATGTAGTTTGGTACCTTCTCTGAAATCTCAGCTCTCTAAAGTACGGAGAAGATAAATGACTTGCCCATGGTCACACAGCCACAGTATATATCAGAGACTTGGTTTCAGGGTCATCTCTATATTCACTATGTTGTGCTGCTTTTCAGTGTCTGGGAAAACTTCCTAATCATTAGAGCTATCCAAAAAGTATAATAGGCTAGCTTAGGAGGTCCTTAGATCCTGCTCATTGGAGGTCTTCAAGTAAAGACTGTATGATCACTTTGGAGGCGGCGGGGGGTGGGGGGGGGTAGGGCAGATCATTTTGGGAGTATTAGTTGAGCTAGATGGACACTGATGTTCCTTCCAATCCTGAAAATTTGTGATTCTGGAATTTTCTAAGGGCAGTCTGGGTTTGAGATTAGGACTAATTCTGGGATCAAAATTAGGGATCAGGCTGGATTTGGCATTAGGGCTCAGTCAGGAGCCTCAGGAATTGGGATCAGTGTATATTTGGGGTTGGTCTATGGAAGCATTTATTGCTATGTTTCTGGCCTGTGCTATGCATTAATCCTTACATGGTACTAGGGCTTGTGGGGTACCTGGTTTGGGGAGTCTCCTTTCGGCTGGGTTTAGGCATCAGTACCTGCTTAAGGCTAGGATCAGATGACAATTTGGGGCCAAGGTTATGTTTTAGTCTGTGAACTAGGTTAGGAGTTAGTATAAAGGATTAGTTTGTAGTCAGGGGGCAGGGGCAGGTCTCAGTCTATGTCTAGGGTGAGGATTCTAGGGCTGTAGTTAGGACTCAGTTTATAGCTAGAGTCCAGGTTCAGACTTCATTTGGGACTGAATTTAGGAGCTTATCTCTGACTATAGTTAGGAATCAGTTGGGATAAAGCTCTTTGGGGCAGAGGCATCATGGAATATGGGATTGGGTACTGGGCTTAGAATCAGGAAGACCTGAGTTCAAATCTAGTGCTTGCTGGACTAATCACATAAGCTCTTTAAGTCTCAGTTTTCTTATCAGTAGCATGGGGACAGTGATACACCCCACAATAACACCCCATGGGGTAGTTGGGAAGTAGAAATGAGATCGTATCTATGAAGTGCTTTGCAAACTTTAGAGCATCATATAGAGGCTATTCTTAGTGATCAGTGGGTAACTGGGCTTAGGGTTCAGTATGTGCTCAATCTTTGGGCTCAATCTATAACCAGACCTGGGATCTTCCTATCTGCCTCATTTTCAGAGCTTATTGAACCTTCTCTCCAAGGTAACTAGTGATTTTTAACCTTCCCAATGTGATGGTCTTTCATTCATCTTCATGTTACTTGACCACTCTGTACCTTGATAACTGTCAAACACCCCCTCATCTTGTATACCATCTCCCTTGATATCTAGCATACAGCCCTCTTCTAGTAATTGTTGGATCACTCCTCGGTCCCCTTTGTTGAATCATCACCGACATCCTGACCCCTAATAATGGGTGCCCCCAAAAAAATTGTTCTGGGGTCTCTTCTCACCTCCTCTCTAAGTGATCTTGTCAGTTCCCAAGGGTTCAATTATCACTCCTGTGCAAATAACTCCTAAATCCATATGTCCAGTCATCTGGAAGGTCTAGTCTGGCATTACCTACTGCTTACTAGATTATACTCCAGTGCGTATCTCAAATTCAGCATGTCCAAGATTGAATTCATTATATTTTTCCCAAAAACTTACTCTTTTTTCCAAATCTCCATATTTTTATTAAGGAAATCATGAACTCTCCAGACAGCCAGATTTATGTCCTTGCCACCCACCACATTTTCTTTTTTTTTTTTGCTTTTTGGAGGGCAATTGGGGTTAAGTAACTTGGCCAAGGTCACACAGCTAGTTTTTGTATGTGTGTGTTAAATGTCTGAGGCCAGATCTGAACTCAGGTCCTTCTGACTCTGGGGCCAGAGCTCTACTCACTGTGCCATCTAGCTGCCCCCACCCCCTACCACATTTTCAATCAGTTGCCAGGTTTTGATTCTACCTCCACAGTCTCTCTCAAATCTCGGCACTTTTCTCACACATCCATCCTTCTAGTTCAGGGCCTCAGCGTCTCTTACCTATTCTGTTCTAATTTCCTCCTAATTGGCCTTAGGTTTCCAGCCACTGCTGTCTTCAGCCTATCTTCCACACAGCTGATAAATGGATGATCCTAAAACACAGACATGACAATGTTCTTCCCCTACTCAATAATCTTCAAGGGCTCTCTATTTCCTCTAGGAAAAAAACTACCTCCACATGGCCTTCAAATCCCTATGTAATCTTACTCCCATTTACCTTTTTAGTTTTATTTCATATTACTCCATACACTATCTATTCCAGGCAAACTGGCTTACTACCTATTCCCTAGACAATGACATCCCATCTTCCTCCTCGATGACTTTGCATAACTGGTCCTTCATGCATGGAAAGTGCTCTCTCCTCACTTGACTCAAAATGACTTTGTCCATTTTTTCTTTACTTCTCAGTATATACATTATAGACTGGTAGAATATAAACTTCTTGAAGGTAAAACTATCATTTTTTGTCTTTTATGCCCAGTAGGGCCTTAATAAATGTTTATCTCTCTCCTCTCCGATCTAAAATAATCTTCCTAAGATACAGACACAACATTGTTCCCCTGCTGAAAAATCTCCCTGCTACCTTTAAGATAAAATGCAAGCTTCTTGGCTTGAGAGAGCAATGTAGTTTGGTACATAAAGAGAGCATTGGATGTGGAATTGGGAAGTCAGGAAGACCTGAGTTCGAGTCTCACCTCAGATGCTTCCTAGCTACTTGGCCTTGGTGTTATTTCATCTCTCTATGTCTCGGTTTTGTCATCTGTCAAATGAGGGGATTGAATTGGATGACCTCCGAGGTCCCTTTCAGCTCTAGAACTAAGAACCTATATCAAGGGGAACTGAAACCCTTTCCAAGGTACTCTTCACTGTCCGCTTAATATCCTGGTTCCTCAAACATAAGATAATGGGGACGACAAATGCATAAAATATAAAGACAGCTTAGCCATCAAAGAAGAATTTTAATGATAAGAATTACTCACGTCTCTAGAGAGTTTTAAGGGTCACCAAAGAGTTTTTCCACAACTCTTATTTCCATCTTTCTGAGGAGGAAAAACAGGCTCAGAAAATTTAAGTGACTTGATCCAAGATCCTGCACTACATGTTATATCTGGGCCTCTCAAATGTGCCCTAAGGTTGACAGGGCAGTGTCTCAGCCACCATTTCAGACACCCAGTTTGAGTTGTCTCAGGAATAGCTCATCATCACAGATTAGTATAAGGGCAGATGACTGATGCTTGTTCAGTGAGTTATTTGTAACCATGGTGCACAAGACCCTAATGACAGAGCTGGGACCCAAACTCAGAGCTCCTCAACTCATATTAGACCAAAGGAAAATATTTACCAAGAGTCCTTTCCATTAGACCTTACTAAAGGGACTTTCCATTAGATGAAAGGAAAATATCGATCAAAAGTTCCTTAGTGGGTTTCTTAGACTAATTTTAATCCTTAAAAGGGCATCTGTTTCTTGAATTCTATCACTTCCCTGTTCCTCAAGATGTTTTCCATGGGAAATATCAACATGTAGGAAACAGAGACTATTCAGGACAGTAAAGTAGCTATATGGGGGCTGCACATACATGAAAATGAGGGTCCCATAAAAGAGGCTGATAGCAGTCAAATGGGAGAAGGTAGAGAAGGCTTTGAATTTACCTGAAGTCAAGTGAATCCTCAGGATAGCCACAATGACAGTGATGATAGCCAAATGATCATCAGGGAATTTAACTGGAAGATGCCCCCAGTGGATAAAAAGGAACTCATTTGGGTGTGTCTGAGCAGGAAAGGGCCAAGAGTAGGGGAATGTCACAGAAGTTCTTGAGGATGACATTAAAGTCATAGAAGTTAAACAGAAACATCAGACCTCCCAGGAAAATTACATTGGAGGCCTTACCTATGTAAAAAATAGCCAATGGGGGTGTCTAGGTGGTGCAGTGAGTAAGAGCTCCGGCCCCAGAGTTGGGACGACCCGGGATCAGATCCAGCCTCAGAAAAAGAGCACCCACACGTAAATAATGACTAGCTGTGTAACCTTGAGCAAGTTACTTAACCCCGATTGTTTTAAAAAAAAAGAAAGAAAATAGCCAATGGCTGGATACAATGTGTCTGAGACATAGCAATAGCAAAGTGACAGGTGGGTAGCATAGTATACCACTGCAGACATACAACATGGAACCGAGAGGTGGCACTCAGTGATAGCAATGAGTGGAAACAACAGCAGTTTTACCCCATGCCAAGCAAAGGAAATAATATTGTGCTTATCCAAGGAATCCCTCAGCATCTTGAGGGCCATGATGGAGGAGAAATGCAAATCTTACAAATTATAGATTTTACAAATAGAAATATAAGGAAGTTTGCAGATGTGGGCTGATGCCAAAGAGGATGACTCTATCAAGGGTTTCCATGGTGGTGACAGCATATGCCAAGGCAAACACTCCAAAACAGCATAGCCTGACATTAGGGGTTGTCCATGATTCCAGGAAAGCCAAAGTCAGCCACCACCAAATTGTGACTCTTGGATCCCCTCTCCTTGGCCACCCATCCCACTCCCCAGCTGTAGCTGCTGTATATTCAATCAAATTAGTGGATCATGGCCTGTTAGAAATGGTAGCTTCACCCTCTACTTTGTATAGCAACTCATCTATGGAGAGATTCCTTAGGATAGGGTCTTTCTCTCAAATGATCATCACAGTTCCTATTTCTATAGCACCTTATATGTATGTATGCAAAGTTATAATTTTACAGAGTTGGAGTTGGGGTAGAAAACTAAGACTCACACATGGAAAGTGACTTAGCCAAGGTCCCAAACCCTAGTAAATGTCAGTGATACAAGTGAAGCCCAAGTCTTCTTCCTCCATATCTAGTACCAAATACTTACTGCCTCATAGTGCCTCATATCTTCACCTCTGTAGAC
Source organism: Gymnobelideus leadbeateri (assembly GCA_011680675.1). Classification (NCBI taxonomy): domain Eukaryota; kingdom Metazoa; phylum Chordata; class Mammalia; order Diprotodontia; family Petauridae; genus Gymnobelideus; species Gymnobelideus leadbeateri. The sequence goes on from WOXC01005426.1 coordinate 48,016, forward strand.
GCAGAACTTTGATTAAGGCACAGAGAAACAACACAGAGTCTTGTCCATCCATCAGATTCCATCTGAAAGATGGCACAGAATTAGTCTGTTGTCATCAAGCATGTTTGAACAGTTTTCATACCACACAATTGTCATAGTAGTTCCATTTCTTCAAACTACTGTCATTCACTATCATTCTCAGCCCCCTCCTCCAAAAAAAACTCCCCTTTGAATGGCCTCGACCAGTACTGAATGTATCTTGGTGCTACCCTCTACAAACTCTTAGATAAATGCATACATACATAGATATATGCATAGACATATACATAGATAGTTTGGACTCACAATATTTTTATGTGTAGTTTCTTTGATATATCTGGCCTCCCCGGTAAGAGTTTAGGCTTCTTGAGGTCTCTACCAGGGCAGGAACCCTGTCTTGGAATTTTCTGTCACTCCTATAGCATATAAACTCAGACAAGTCTTAGATCGCTGATGCCATCAATCCCCCAGTTCCTTTATCCTAGCCCCCCTGCTTCAGAAGTACCACAGAGTTTCCTATGCCCCCCAAAATAACAGCAATTTCTTAGGTATTTAAAGGGGCATTTCGTATAAAGCCTTACAAAGAAAATCTATGGTATGGAGGAGTATTGCAATAGATGTAAAGGTTAATGATTTCACAGACAAAGGTTCTTGTCATTAATCTTGGACTTCAATAGTTACAGAACATTTGTCTCCTCCTTAAGTTCCCTTCTGCTCAACTTTCTTCTGAAGGGTCTTGACCTTAATATTAACTCAGTCCTGGTTTCCTTGCTTTGGATTTGGCTGCCCAGGCTGCTGTTTTTCATCCTCTGGAATCTTCTCTATCCCATCAATCAATATGGAGCATGGGTGTCTAGAGCTCAGGCAGGTCCTGTTTACTCTTAGGCCCCCATCAATCATTTTCAGGATACCTCACTTTAATCCCTGGCTAAAGTGTGGGATAGTGTCTCCCACAAGCACAGACAGTCCAAACAGCTCTGAAAGCTACAAGTCGAATTTAATGGATACTTAAAAAGAAAAGCAAGCTGATGTCAGAGAGCCTTGCAGTTTTGTCTATGGTCCTCTTTTCCCATGCTGCTGTGTATATGGAAATGCTTGCTTTGTTTGTTCAGAATAAAAATGAAACATAGCTTCTTTATGCTCTAAGGACTCTTCAATCCTTAGCTCTAAGTTAGGATACTAGTTCTCATTTCCATTAATGATCCAGATCGCCAGAGTTTAGCTCTATCTCCCCCTCAGGGTTCTAGGGTTAACTGTGTTAACTGTGACATGGATCTCCATTGTCATAGGCTAGAATATGTTTTCCCCCAGGATTGTCAGTTGAGAATCATTTAGTCAACAGGTCTTGAATACTTTTAGAAAGGAGTATTTACTGAGGTGAAACAAAATAAGAACAGTTCTGGTACAATACTCCTCTCCACACACAAAGTCTATCATATATTTACTTTCCAACAGGTACATACAGAATCTAGAAGAAAGTGGATTTGAGCTTAGACCACACACGTGACAAAAGTTTAGGTAACAATTCTTGGTTGCTAGAAGACACTTTTCCCATTTTTGGAGTGTTCAACAAATTCCTTTTAGGAGTGGAGTAGTGTTTTTTTGCTGAATTCCTTGAAGAACTATGAACAAAGTCTATCCTTGGCTCCCAATGATTTGACACTGTCACCAAATTTGGTGAAGCCATTTAAGACACTGATGGGACAACACCTCCAAATCCTTTGAAGATGGAAAAGTACTTCTCCAGTCAAAGTGAGGTGGGGGTAGGTAATAGGTTAGTGAGCAGGAAGAAGAGCTGGCCAAATCTGAGGCCTCTCCTTCCCCCCCAGGGTGATTTCTCCTCAGTGGTATTCTGGATAGCCACATGATCAAATTTCTGGAAAAGTTTCCCAGTTTGGCAAGCTCAGTGCTTTCATACTGGATCCAGACGGTAAAATGAAATCCTATAGCCAAGTGGAACAGATCACTTGTCTGGTATCATTTCATCAAATTTCTTTCAAAGACTTTTCAAACTTAGTCTAAGTTCTTTTGATTGACTGGCATGTGTTACCACCCAGTTAAAATGGAGTGGGATGGTTTTGACCTCACCCGTACAAAATTAAAGAAAGTAGCTCCTACCCTATCCCTATACCTTAAAAAACTTCTTGTAACTTTTCCCTATCTGAGCCTCAAAGGTACTTCCTAAGTTTCAGGACTCAACTTCTTGCTCCTTAAGTGTACTCTAAGCCTTGGAAGTTATCTGACTCCTAAGAGTTTCTTTGTGATGCCTCTGATAGCTTGACCCTCATTTTCTAACCACCTCTCTCTTTTTTTTAAATTTTCAAACATTTTTCTCTCCCTCCAATATCTCCACCCAATTGGAAAAAAAGAAAAAGGAAACTATTGTGACAAATATGCAGTCAAGAGAAACAAATTCTTCCATTGGCCATATCCAATAATTTTTGTCTTGTTCCACATCTTGAATCCTTTGTCTTTCCATCAGAAGGCTTCATCATGAATCCTCTGGAATTGTGATTGGTCATTGCATTGATCAGAGTTCTTCCTTCTTCCTTTCTTTCTTCCTCCCTCCCTTTATGACAAGGGGAATTACTCTAGAGAATGAATGAGGATGACTTGGTGCCAACCCAGTTTTACCCCCCAGGAGAAACACTTGAAGAATCCATCCTACCAGTGGAAGGTCACAATCTTCCCTGATGGATCACATGTCCCTTTCACTTTTAAGCCAGCCCTTGGGAAAAAGACATCAGTTCTATGGAATACAGATGGAAAAGTAGGGCCAGTTCTTACTCACAAGTTAAAGAATAGAATGTAATCTGTGCCAGAAGAATGAAGTAGAAATGGAAATAAAGACTCCTTTGTGTAAGAGTGGCCAGAACAAAGGGGACCAACACTGCTGTGGCCACCCGCTGCCAGTCATTTTGGCACTTAGCTCTGTTTTGTAACTATCCTAGTCTCATCGGAGGTTTATAGCTGGAAGGGACCTTAGAGGTCATCTAGTCAGAACCTCTTATTTTATAAAGGATGAAACTGAGGCCCAAGGGAGTGAAGTGACTTGCCCAAGGTCACCCAGCTGATAGGAGCAGAGTGAGGATTCACACCTCTGACTTCTGACTCCAAATGCCAGTATGCTTGCCTCTGTACCACACAGGCAAGCCAGCTCTCACTGCAGATCACAACCTTGGCAAATATCTTGGTGTAAATTCCCTAGATGGCCCACCCCAACTCAGTAGATGTCACACACAGGTATGAGTGCTAGAGAAAACCACAGTAAAGAAATAAATGTGGCTGAAGAAGGTAGATGTAGAGGAGAATAAGGCAGTAGTTTGAGGGTTTTTTAACTTTCTCCTTTTGTAAAATATTTCAGAAAATTATCTTATTTTTTTAATGGACCAAAGGAGAGTAGGGGAAGAAGTCAAAATGAGTGTCATTTTGGGTTTCCCCAAAAGGAATGGGGAATACTTAGTTCTCCCATTCCTCAATTTATGCCCTTATCCCAATAGGATCCCCTATCACATACCCCTGATCAGGATCAGTTGCAGTATATATAGGGGGCAGGGGGAGCTGGGATGGGTTAGGGCACATGTAATCTATCCACTCCTGGCACATCCTCCAACTCTGAATTCCTTGTCTCATGGCTTTCCAGAAAGTCCTAATTTTTAAAAAAGCGGCTAAGTATCACAGTGGGTAGGGCATTGGATTTTAAGTCAGGAAGTCCTGAGTTAAAAACTACTTCAGACACTCATGAGCTGTGTGACTCTGGGCAAGTCACTAACTTTTCTGTGCCTCAGTTTCCTCATCTGCAAAATGGAGATAATAATATTATCTACTTCCCAGGGTTATTGTAAGGATCAAGCAGAGATAATATTTGTAAAGCTCTGTGCAAACCTTAGAGCACCTTATAAATACTAGCTAGTATTTTTATTATAAGAAGAAATTGTAAAAATAGCACAACTTTTATCCTGTCTTATAGCTCAGTATGCAACTTCATATGCCTAGTCACAAAGGGATTATCCCAACCCCAGGGGAACCATCTCATTTCCAGTAGGGCTACAGGGTGGGGTAGGGCACCTGCCCCTCAATATACTCCACAAATCCTTTTTTTTGGTGAATCATCCCAAGCCCATGGGCAACTCACAGCCCATGGGCAAGACACAGTTATACAGAGAACCACTCACTCCAAGATTATGATGCTGCCCAGACATGAGATCTAGTTGTTGGGGGGTTTTATTATTATTAGCAAGAATACAAGCATTGTTCAACATTAATGTCACAATTAGTATAGTTAGTCTGTTAATAATAGAAGTTACAAAAGTGACATGATCATCTCAATAGATGCAGAAAGGTCTTTAGCAAAATATAGAATTCATTTGTGTTAAGAATTCTATGAAGCAAAGAGATGGAATGACCTTTCCGTAATATGATCGAAAAGATTTAATTAAAACTAAGACCTATCATTATTTGTAAAGGAGAAATTCTGGAAGCTTTCCAAATAAGATCAGGGGTGAAGCAAGGATATTCATAGTCTCCTTTTGGGACTATACTAAAAATGTCAGCTATATCAATAAGACAGGAAAATTAAATTAAGGGAATGAGCATTGCCAATGAAGGGGAAAAATTATCTCTTTCTGTGGATAATCTCAACCAACCATTTCTATGTTTTTATGGATAATGTTAACCAGCCAATCACCATTAACAAGGATTAATTAAGTGTTTACGATATGCCAGGTACCAGACTAGAAGTTGGAGATACACAGACAAAAGCAAATCAGCCCCTGCCCTTATGTTTTATATCAGAAGAAACAATATATACACTGATGATGATTATGATGATTATAATGATGTATTATTATTATGATGGTTATATATATTTATATCATTATAAATTATAAATTATAGTAGTAGCAGCGGTAGCAATAGTGGCAGCAGTACTAGCAGCAGCAAAAAATACACTGTATTTTAAGGTTTGCATCTATATTCTCCTGTGCAAAAGAATTTATATGTGTGTGTGTGTTTTATATATGTGTGTGTGTGTATGTGTGTGTGTGTGTGTGTGTGTGTATATATATATATATATATATATATATATATATATATATATATATATATATATAATCATGAGCTGTGTGACTCTGGGCAAGTCACTAACTTTTCTGTGCCTCAGTTTCCTCATCTGCAAAATGGAGATAATAATAGCAATTATACGTTCTATATATGTGGAACATATATATATATGGAACATATATATACATAGAATATATTTAAGGTTTTACATCTATATTCTCTTGTGCAAGGGAAATACAAATTTATTTGAGGGGGCACTAGCAGTCAGGTGAATCAGGAAAGGCCCCATTTAAGAGATGACCCTTGAGCTGAGTGCTGAAGAGAGTTAAGAATCCAAGAAGCATGTATGAGAGAGTAATGCATTTCAAGGAGGTATCTTGAAAAGCTCCAGAGATGGATGTTGTGTTAGAAGAAAAGCTTGTGGTCCAGTTTGACCAGAGTATAGAGTACATGAAGCAAAGTAAGGTCTGGTAGCCCTGGGAATGTACCCATACTATGAGTAGCTTTAAATTCCAAATGAGGGAATTGGGATTTGATCCTAGAGGCAATGGGGACCACTGGATCTTTTGAGAAACAGAGTTATGAGGTCAAACCTGTGCTTTAGGGGTTTCACTTTGGCAGCAGTGTGGACTGGAGAAGGCAGGGGCTAGTTGGTAGTAAGCAATCCAGTTAGGAGACTATTAATACAGGTGAGAGAAGATAAAGGTCTGAATTAGAATGGTGGCTATATGAGTAGAAAAGAAAAAGATGAGAGTAATGTTGAAAAGATAGAATAAAGAAAACTTAGCAAATAATTAGGAGGCCACATTGGTCAGTAGAAAGACTACTGGCTTTAGAATCAGAGAATCTGGGTTCAAATCCTCCCTCTGATATGTTCTACCTGTGTTATGTTGCCCAACATCATACTCCCCACACCTGGATCTCACTTTCTTCATCTTTAAAATATGGGTATTGGACTAAGTGACCTTTGAGTTGCCTTCCAATTCTACATCTATGATATGATTATTGGATACAGAGAATTAAAGAGAGAAAAGAGTTAAGGATTAACTCCAGTTTATGAATATAAGTACCTGGAAAGACAGGTATAGAACATACTGACAGAAATGATATGACAATCTACTTAGAAAACCCTAGGAAATCACCCATCGCCCCCCCAATGCAATTAAGACAACAGCTTCAGCAAAGTAGGATACACAAAATAAATTCACAAAATCATTGGCATTTCTGTATATTAGCAATCCATGAGGAAGAAATAGAAAGAGAAACACCACTGAAATTAACAATGAACTGCATTAAATATTTGGGAGACAACAACAGGACTTATATAACAACAAAACAATTTCTATAAAAATTAAGGAAGACATAAATGAGTGGAAAGATGTTCAGTGTCCATGACTGGGTCATGCCAGTATGTGCAAAAATGATTATAGAATTCAAATTAGTCTGTAAATTTAGCACTATATCAATCAAATTGTCAAGAGTATTCTTTATAGAAAGTGACAAAATAAGTATAAAATTGATAGAGATTTTTGAATTATCTTGTTATAACAGAAAAATCACTTTCCCACAATTCAGATACTCACATATTTAAAGATGGCTACTGTGTTTCCCATGCCCCCATGTTGAACATCTCCAATTCCTTAAACCAGTTTTCATATGGCATGAGCTTGAATCCCTTTGCCTGTTTATCTTCCCACTACCACCCCTGCTACACACTTTAGAGATTCTAAATGTCCTTCCCAAACTGGGGCAGCCAAACAGAACATGCTTCTCAAAATGTGCCTAAACAGGACAGAAGACCATGAGGCTGTTGTTACCTAGTCCTCAACATCATACCTCTCTTAATGCAGCCTGAGAACACATCAGAGCTTTTTTTGGTCTGTCCTATCATATTGCATCACATTAAGGTTATAGGCCTAAGGTACTTAGGCCCTTCAGATCAGGGCAGACTGCTGTCTAATCATGTCTCCCCCATTTCAGTTGAGTTTTTGAACTGCTGTCACCCCATGTTAATTACTTTGTCCTTATTACTACCATGAATTAATCAATGAGCTAAAATCAGGTGAAGATACAACAGTTTGGGTCTAGAAAAGGTCCCTTTTCCTTGTTTAGATATAAATCAATGATTATGCCTGGACAACTTGGCCCTTATATAGGATCCTAGACAGGACCTTCTTCAGGGCCTGTTTCACTTCCTGGTTCCTCAGACTATAGATAACAGGATTCAACATGGGTATGACCATTGTGTAAAAGACGGAGACCACTTGGTCCTGATTTGGGGCCGAGTTGGAAGTGGGCCGTAAATATATGAATATAAGTGTCCCATAGAACAGGCTAACAGTAGTCATATGGGAGGCACAGGTGGAAAAAGCTTTGCGTTTGCCTTCAGCTAGTCGGATTCTCATAATAGCAATGATGATGAATGTGTAGGAGACCACAATCACAAGTAGTGAGGTCATCTGGATAAAGGCCCCAAAGGCAAAGACCAGGATATTACAGATCTGAGTGTCAGAGCAGGACAGAGCCAGCAGTGGGCGGATGTCACAGAAGAAGCTCTTGACCATGTTGGCCCTGCAGAAGGAGAGCTTTGAGATGGAACTCGTTACTGTCAGGGAATTGATGAGTCCAATAGTATAACAAACAACCACAAGAGAGGTGCAGGCCCTCGAGGACATAAGTACCGGATAAAGCAGTGGGTTGCAGATGGCAACATAGCGATCATAAGCCATGGAGGCCAAGAGGTAAAGTTCTGCGGAGGCTAAGACAATGAACAAGCCCAGCTGTGTCATGCATCCAGACCAAGAAATAATTTTGTTCTCTGACAGCAAATCCCTCAGAATTCTGGGGGCTGTGACTGAAGAGTAGCAGGAATCAAGGAAGGAAAGGTGGCTAAGAAAGAAATACATGGGGGTGTGGATCTTGGGGTAGATCCTGATGAGAAAGATGAGGCCCAGGTTGCCGGCCAAGGTCACAGTGTACATGAGCAAGAAGAGACCAAACAGGAGTCTCTGCTGTGCAGGGTCTTCTGAAATCCCCCAAAGTACAAACTCACTCACTGTGGTTACATTGCCATCTTCCGTGAGGCTAGGTTGCATTATCTAGGAGAGGAGAGTCCAAGAAATTATTGGCAGTGTTTTTTGTCTGCACGGCCTCTCATACTCCTCCCCACCATGTCCATAGTACTCCAGTCAAACTGGACTAAGCACCATCCAAGAGAGGCAGCAAAGTATAGAAGAAAGAGCATTGATCTAGAGTCCAAAGACCTGGGTCCAAATCCCACTGTGTGATTGGGGCAAGTCTGTTCATCTCCCTGGGCCTCAGTTTCCTCCTCTGTAAAATGAGGAGGTTGGATTCCACTCTGGGGTCCCTTCCAGCTGTAGATCTAGGATCCTACGTGTGACATGTGACAAGACTCTCCCCCTCCCTGGGCCTCAGTTCCTTCATCTATAAAAGGATGGGGCTGGACTAGATAGCCTCTGAGGTTCTTTCTAGCTCTAGAGACACAATATTGTGACCTCTGACAGTTTCTTCATCAACAAAATGAAGGGCTTGGGCTAAAGGGCCTCTGAGGTTGCTTCTAGCTGTGCATCTAGGATCCTATATGTGGCCTTGGGCAAGTCACTTCCCCTCCATGCGTAGCAGTTTCCTCCTCTAAAATGATAGCTCTGAGGTCCCTTTTAGCTCTCAGATCTATCTGTATGACCTTGGACAAGTCACCTCTTCTGGCTGGGCCTCAGTTTTCTCCCCTGTAAAATTAGGAGAAGGGTCAGACTAGACCACAAGGTGGTCTCTGAAAGCCCCTTTAGCCCTAAATCTAGCACCCCATGATCCATCCTTTGTGTTAAGCCCCACTTTCCTTTTTAAAATTTTCCCACTTTCCTTTTTATGATTTTCTTTCTCTCCCAGTTTCCCATTTTCTTTTAGCCATCTAGGACACTCAGAACTTTCTTGGGTGCTTCAGATCTCAGCAAAAAGAACCTCAGAATTTGGTTCCTGATATTCCTGGTAGTTTTTCCTCTTTTTCAGCAGCATCGCTGCCTCTGAGGTTAAGAAGGCCCATTGAGAGTTCCTTCCTTTTGAAGCATAATCTGCCCTACCCCACCTCTACCCCACACATGCACACATACCATGTACCTTACTCTCCAGGAGTCCATCATTCCCATGGCACATGCCCGGTCCACACTCCACCTTCCCATTGCCCTGCTCCATTTGGAGGTCAACAGATGGAACTGTTTGGTAGGTTTATTTTGGAGTCAAAGATTGATCTAACACTGAGCCTCAATTTTTTTCATCTGTAAAATGGGATAGTAGTACTTATTACACTTCCTGCACAGAGATATGACAATGAAAACACTTTAAAAACCTGATAGAAGCATTCTCATTACATGAGTCCCAGCACCATTGTTATAAAGGTTTTCTCCTACTTGGCTTCAGTTTGCCTCTATGACGGCTTTGGGGGGAAAAGGAAAACATAATTCAGTGGGCCTTGGTTTGCCCAAACTGGTTTACTTCTGCCACTGCTGGTCTGTGAGCCAAGGGATTCTCCTTTCGTAGGGCAGAAGAGAAGAACACCAAACCTTGGGCAAGTCTGACTCTAATCAGGGGTGATCTTCTAAGCATCCTCTCCATGCTTCCCCTCCCAATAACTCCAGCTGCATCTTTGGTCATCTTGGGGCTCTATCCAGTTGACCAATTTCCCTGTGCCCTCCCTTTCTCTCCTCCCTGAGACCCCAGTACAGGACGAAAACCATCCTACAAAGACACTTGTTATCTAATAAACTTATTTGAAAGAAAACTAACTGAATTCAGGCCAAATCAATTTTAATGTAATTTTTTCTTTTTTAAAGTATATTTAATATATTTATATTATATATTTTAAAAGGAAAATTCTAATATATTTATATTGATATATTACTATATATTATATATTAATATATTATATCCTTATATTTTATTTATATATGTAGGTATTTTATATATTTATGCTATATTTATATTTTTAAATATTTTTTATTCAACTTCTTGGTTTTTTAAAATAACAATAGACACAAACCAATAATACTTCGGGGTGAACAGTGGTATTTTTTTCACTCTAGGACCTCTTGCCAGTATGTTGTTGGCCAGAAAAAGATGTGTCCTTTTGTAAATGATTCCACCTAGGAGTTCTTTGTCTACACGTGCAAGTTGATGTGGAAAAAGAAAGTAATAATCCATATGCCTCCTCAGACTACTCTTAACTGAATATCCTGGCCATGGAGAGATTACAGTGCCCTACACACATGTAAGGGCTAGAGGGTATCTCAGAGACCATTTAGTCCAACCACTTCATTTTACAGAGAGGGAAACTGAGGTTCAGATAGGAAAAGTGACCTGCCAGGATGCTTTCCACGTTTGCAAAGTACTTTCTGCACAACCAATCTCAGAGGTAGGTATTGTCCCCATTGTACCTTGGCTCAGAAAGGGTCAAATGAAGAAACAAGCCTCAGAGAGGTCATGGGATTAAAGATGAAAGGGACCTTGGGGATTCTCCAGCCCAGGAGTCCTAGGGTCCTTGACCTTGTTTTTCTTTTTTGTTAGATAGCTCTTTCACTTTAACTGGTCTCCTTTGTAATCTAATTAATCTACAAACATTATTCTGCAAAGGGGGCCACAGGCTTCACCAGCCTGCTAAAGAATCCAAAACAAGTCAAGAAACCCTGCCCTTGGGGCGGCTAGGGGGCGCAGTGAACAGAGCACCAGCCCTGGAGTCAGGAGGACCTGAGTTCAAATCCAGCCTCAGACACTTAACACTTACTAGCCATATGACCTTGGGCAGGTCACTTAACACTAATTGCCCTCCAAAAAGCAAAAAAAAAAAAAGAAAAGAAAAAAGGAACCCTGCCCTCACCCAACTTCTTACCCCCACAAACAATTCATTTATAATAGATAAACAAATAGAGACCAAAGACACTTACCCAAAGCAGCAGAACTAGACCCCAAATCTCCTTCCTTCCAATCCAGAGGTCTCATCCCTATACTATTCCATCTAGAGAAATTCATTATATCAGTTTGTCTCAGCTCATAAAGGCATGGACTATTTCTACCTGGGGCTCAAATTTTCCTCCCTCAAAAGTGACAAAGTCAGTTTCACCAGTTATCTGGTGGTATTGGGATTCTATAAATGATGTCACTGAATTTCAGTTTTTTCAAAGTTGAAGCTTGCTCATACACAGACACTTCATTGTTCAGTCATTCAATCGTGTCCTACTCTTTGTGACCCCAGGAACCACAGCACGCTGGGCCCTTCTCTCCAGTATCTCCCATAGTCTGTCCAAGCTCATGTTTATTGCTCCCATGACACTATCCATCTCATCCCATACTGTCCCCTTCTCCTGTTGCCTTTTGCCCATGCTCTATTTGGTGGGAAAGACCTATTTGGATGCTGGTGAATTCTTGAGAAGCAGTGTGCCATCATGAAAGAATCACTGGACTTGGTGTCCAAAGACCTGTGTTCAAAGCCCTCCTCTGATGTTTTCTTATTCCAGGGTCTTGAGTTTAGAACTTTGATGTGAAAGGCAGTGTGGAAGGAACATTTTATTTAGAATTAATAGACTAGTGTTTGAACTCTAGCTCTGCCATTTATATTCTGTGTGACCTTGGATAAGTCACTGTATCTATCACCCAGTCTCAGTTATCTCATCTGTAAAATAAATTAAGGGGGCTGGAATAGACTAGAGCATCTCTAAATCCCTTCTGTCTCAAATCCTGTGACCTCTATGACCCTGCTTTCTCCTCTGGACTTTTTTGAACCAGAAAAAAAATGCACTCCCTTCCTCACAGGCTGGTTATACAGAAAGAATTTTTAAAATATGCCAAAAGCCTGGTTTTCATGTCAGAGGCTTTGGGTACAAATCCACATGCTCCTCACTCCTATGTGATACCACCCCTCAGTTTCCTCATCTGTAACATGAAGACTCTGGCCTAAATGACTCAGAAAGAACTTTTTCATCTTGAAAACCTATGGAATAGCAATAAAAGACAGTCAACGATACCTTTTCTAATGGCCTTGGATTTTCAGAAGATTTCTTGTAAATTCTAAGCAGAGGATCGCCCTTGTGAAATCATTCCCAAAAGTAGGAGTTTAGAGGTCAAAGGGTCCTTGATGAGCATCTTGTCCAAGCCCCTGATTTTAGAAAGGAGACAATGAAGGTCCAGTGAAGGGAAGTGACATGCCCAAGGTCACATAGGCAGTAAGTATCAGAGGAGGGCTTTGAAGCTAGGTTGTCTGATTCTACAATCTGTGTTCTTTCTACTAGATAACTGTGGGTTCTACATCAGCCATTCAGTTCTCAGGTGAAAAACACTAACCTACTTACCGAGAGTCTCCGGGAACATTCCAAAGGGGAGTTCTTTAAAGGAAGCAAAAGATACCAGGCTGCATAAACAGAAGACACTCATTGAATTACTTAATGAAAGAATGAATGAAAGAACAAAGAAGTAACCAAAAGCCCCAGGATACCAACCTGAAAGCTTCGGAAGCAAGACTCAACTTGGAAGGATTCTTATGTGGCTCAATTTATACTCTGCAGGTGTGTGTGTGTGTGTGTGTGTGTGTGTATGTGTATGTATATGTGTGTATGTGTAGGGAGGAAGTAGGGCAGGTTCCAACATGTGTCCATGTTTATCCGTGTGTGTTTGACTTAATGGGGAAAAATGTGTTGACAACTTTCCCTTTTGTCCTTTGGTATTGGCAGACGAGAACCTGTCCCTGATGTCTCCAACCCAGAGTCTGGGGCCACTGAGGGAAAACCCAACTGTGTCAGGCTTAGTCTCTTCGGATTAAAAGCTAATTGCCTTGAAATGGGCCAATAACAAAAAGGAGAGAGAATTTTTCACCTTTTTCTTCAAGGAGGACCAAAGCCAGAAAGCTTTCTGGGTGGTTTCTCCCTACTCCTGCACAGCAGGGAATTCTTTGTGTCCAGAGGGGCCATGGGATGAAAACATACTGTAGGATTTTTCAGATTTCTTCAATACCTCAAAGGTTCATGATTTCTGGGGGGCATTCCTCCCTCCCTACCTTAGAAGGTGGCTTCGTTAGTTGCTGGTGACAAATGCTTTCTCTGGTGGCCAGTCTTGTGGTGATGAGCCTCTCCATCTATCTGAGTTTAGCTACAACAGACTCAGGGATGTTGACAGCCTGTACTCAAAGCCTTGCCAGCTTGGTTGGAACCCAGTATCACTTCCATACCTTGGAGAAGGACTCTGAGAATCTAAATTAATAAAAACAACAACACACATACACACACAACCAGTTGAAAAAATGCAGGATCCAGGAGCTCTTAAATAAATATGTGAATTCATAAGAGGTGATAAAGGGAAGTTAGGAATATTCTAGTGTAAACATAAGCAGCAAAGGCCATTTCAGACCTTGAATGGCCACCAAGAGTATTACATTCATTGACTGTAAGGGATGCAAAATTTGGAGTGGCCCATTCACAGCTTGTAAAAAGTGTGAAACCTTGGTTTGCTTATACTCCAGTGGCCTATTCACCAATTATAAAGTGTGTGAAACTGGGAGGAGCCCATTCACAGCTTGTAAAAGAAGTGTAAAGACATAGTCACACTTACTCCTCTAGGAGGTAAATAGAATCTACTTAATGGAAAGAGATCTGGAACTGGAAGCAGGAAGACATAAGTTCAAAATGGGCTTCAAACATTGACTAGCACTGTGATTGTAGGCTGCAAAGTCACTTAACCTCCTTCTGTCTGTTTCCTCAAATGTAAATGAAGATAATAATAGCACCTACCTCCCAAGGGTGTTGTGAGGAATCAATGGTATATATTTATCTATATTTATATCTATATCTATATCCTCTCCCACAAATACAGAATCAGTGGGGAGGGTAGGCCCACCCATAGAATACCCTAGTAGAGAGGCAAACATATAAGGAGCATGTGGAGCCTAGACAGCTCACAATTCCAGCTCCACGGGTCCCTTGATGTCTTTGACCTTCTCGTGGCATCTTCACACTGTTGCCCCTGGGTATGGTGTCCGTGCTGGATAGGTCACTCAGATGGACTCCCTAGGCCTGCTCCTCTCTGTAGTAGAACTCTGGAAGAGACACAAAAGAAAAGAGTGAAGAGTGATGCCCTCTTCTGAGCTAGATTTTATTTCCACAGCTATTTACACACACACACACACACACACACACACACACACACACACACACACACACAAAATCTAGCTCATCAAGGACATGTTTATTTGTGGGAGAGCTTACTTTTTATCTCAGGTTTTTGTGGGGAAGGGGGAATTTCATTTCTATTTGTCATACTATTCCATTTTCACAAATACTGAGTTAATTTTGCCAACTGACTGATAAACAAATTTATGAAGTTCAAAACCATAGAGTACCTTAAACCTGGTTGAGTCAATTCAGTCATGTCTGACCTTTGTGACGCCCTTTGGGGTTTTCTTGGCAAACATTCTATAATGGTTTACCATTTCCTTCTCCAATTCATTTTACAGATGAGGAAACTTAGACAAACAGGATGAAGTGACTTGTCCAGGGTCACCCAGCTAGCAAGTATCTGAGGCCAGATTTGAACTCAGGTCTTCCTGACTCCAGGCCCAGTGCTCTATCCACTGTACCACCAAGCTGCCCTAAACCTTGAGTAGTTATTCCCTAGAGTAGAGGTATCATTGCAGCCTACAGCACTTCAGAGGGCCTACCAAGTCACATTAAAATATCTTGGGAAAAAATATCTTGGGAAATATTTAACAAAATAAATAAAATACAATAGAATGTAGATAATGGTAATAAATGATTTTCTAAATCAATATTCACCCTCAGTGGTCCTTATGTACTGTTTAATGACCCCTATTTCTATTTTAATTTGATACCACTGTCCTAGGAGACCAGAGTGAAAGTAGGGGGAAGGAAACCCCCCCAAACTAGGACCATCTCTGATCTCCTGAAGCCAGGGTCCTATAGATCACTTTCCAAGTTCTCCCTCAAATGATTCCATGGTGTCCCTGTGAGACAGAATTCGGGGTTCAGTGAACCATGGGCCTGACTCAGTGTAGCATTTGTGATGGTCTTATTTGACTAGTGGGATGAAATTCAGGTGTTGCAAAGAAGGTAAATTCTGTGCAATTCTTAGAACACAGAATGTCAGAGCAAGATGAGACCTTCAGGTCCATCTAGTCCAACAGTCTTATCTATCAGAGCAGGAAACTGAGGTCCAAAGAGGGTAAGAGAGTTAAAATAATCATACAACTTAGAAGTACCAGACTGGAAATGGTCTCAGAGAATCGTTTTGTTCAATTGCCTCATTTAAAAATGGGAGGGGGGAAGCTAGGTGGCCACAGAGCACCAGCCCTGGAGTCAGGAGGACCTAAGTTCAAATCCAGTCTCAGACACTTAACATTTACTAGCCGTGTGGCCATGGGCAAGTCACTTAACCACAATTGCCTCACAGCCCCCCCCCCTCCAAAAATAAAAGAAAAAACAGGAGGGGGGAGTCCCAGAGGAGGCAAGTGATTAGCCTAAGACCACACAGTCTCACTGTAGCAGAACCAGGCCATCACCTCAGACCTTGGTCCTAAGCAGCATGACTTGCTTTTAAAAGCTTTCTTGCTTTAAAAAAGTCTTCTGAAAAACTTCATGCCCAAACTGTTTTTTAAAGTTGAATTGATACCTTTTTTTTCTTTTTACACCCGTCATCCCTCGATCCAGCTTCTACCCTCATTGAACACTCTCTTGTAACAAATCATAACAGTGAGGCAAAGTAAACCAACAAAATGACCACATTTGACAGTATGTGCAACTTTACACTCAATTAGTTTCCCTCATCTCTCTCCTGAGCCCCAATCTCACATCACCACGTGGATGATCTATAAGCATCTCAAATTCAATAAGTCCCAAGTAGAACGTACTCTCTTTCTCCCTAAACTACCACTTTTCCTAACTTTGTCATATCTGTTGGATCTACTACCCTCTTTACAGCCACCCCACATCACAACAGTGGAGCTGTCCTTGTCTCTCCACTGTCCTGCATTCTCTATATCAAGTAGTTGTCAATTCTGCCCTAACATCTCTCTAATTACACAGCCACCATCTGAGTTCAGACCCCAATCACCTCCCACCTAGACACTAGCAATCACCTCTTAACTGGGTTCTGTGCTTCTGTTCCTTCCCCTCTCCCATCCGTCTTCCACACACCTGACAAATTGATATTCCTAAAGTACAGATCTCACCACGTTAATCTTCTTCTCAAGAAGCCTTAATGGCCCCTTATGGCCTATAGGGAAACAAAAACATAACTTTTCTCTATGCTGTATAAAGCCCTTCACAGTCTGGCTCCAAATTATCTTTTAAGATGTTTAATTGTTTTTTCAATGAACAAACACTAATTTTTCCTCACCCTCCCAAGTGAACAAAAAGAAAACAGAAAAAATACACAGACCCATGAAGCAGATTCCCTCATTGGTCACATTCCAGAATGCATGCCTTTTTCTAAATCTTGAGTCCCTCACCTGTCTATCAGGAGGGACATAGCTTGCTTCATACTCTGGACTCGGGGTTTTGTTACTTCCTTGACCACAGTGCTCAAGTCTTGCAAAGATTTTTTTCTTTGCAGTATTGTTGCCACTGTATGCACTGTTGTCCTGGTTTGGCTCACTTCGTGCTGTATCTATTCATGTAAGTCTCATCAGAAACTGTGCAATTCATATGTATTATGTACCATTCCATGACATTCATCTACCATCATTTGCTTGGCCATTCCCCAGTCAGTGGGCACCTGCTCAGTTTCCACGTTGATTTCATCTTATTACCCTTAACAGACTCTCTATTGCCACCAAATTGGTCCTAGTTTTCCTTCCCCATATGTGACATTTCTTCTTCTACCTCCAAGTCGTTGCACATGGTACCTCCCTCCCACACCTAGGATACTCTCCCTCCTCAAGCCCACCTCTTGGAATCCCCAATTCCAAGACTCAGTTCCATTGCCACTTCCTACTTAAAGAATTTCATGACAACTCCCACTCCTTATTAATTCACAGTGTTCTCACCCATGAACTTGCCTTTATTTTATATTTATATAAATGTGTGTGTTGTCTCTCCCCAGTAGAAGGTAAAATTCTTGAGTAAAGGGATGTAGGAAGTGAGCTATCAAGTTTGAGGTGTTGTAAGCCTGCTGTTGTCCCTGGCTAATAGTGCTGAAGAGAGTGAGGTGTAAGAAGGCCATAAAGGAAGGAAACGGCCAGGTTATGAAGACCTTTAAATACCAAATAAATGTCTTTCTTTTTGCTCCTGGAGATAATAGGAATCTTGTAAAACCCTTTGAACAAGAGGGTAACATGATCAGACTTGTGTCTGCATAAATGGAGTTAGGAAAGACAATGTCAGCAGATTCATGAGCAGACTATTGTAGTAGCCTGCCCCAGAGGGCCTGCACCAGACTAGTAACAGTGGCAGAGAGAAAGGGGCATGTTTGAGAGCTATTATGAAGGCGTTGGCAACAGATTAGATATGGGGAGGGGTGAGAGAGAGAGAGGAGTTGAGGATGACCCCTAGGGTGCAAGCCTGGGGACTGGGAACATGGTGGTGCCCTCTCCAGTAACAGGGAAGTTAGGTGATGAGAACCTGAACAAGGCTTGTGATATTATGAGTGGAAAGAAGGGGGCCTATATGGGAGATCTTGGTAAGGTAGAATCAACAAGATTTGGCCACAGAGGCTCCTAAGCAGAACATTGGCATGATCATAGCCATGCCTTGGGAAGACTATTTTGGAAGCTATATGGCAGCTGGATGGGAGAGGGAAGAAATTGGAAGCCAGGAGCCCAATTAAGGGACTCTTATAAGAGGTGATGAGTGCCTGATCTGGAATGGTGCTCATGTGAGTGGAGCAGGGAAGCGCTTGGCAATTGATTAGACATAGGAGATGAGGGAAAGGGAAAAGTTGAGGCAGAAAACGAAGCTGCAAACCCATGTGACTGAAAGAAAGTTAGTGACTTTAGCAGAAAGAAGGAAGTGTGGAGGAGGGGAAGATGGGGGGGGAGATAATCTGTTCAAGTCAAAGGGTTGAAAAGTGAGTGGGAGGAAAGTGGAAGAAATGAGAGTAGAAAGCTTTTTTTCTAGGAATTTGTGAAAGGAAAAGGGGATATAGGATATCTTACTAATTTAACCAATATTTTGCTAACTAGTTGCTAATTAGGTGATTTCTGGCCTATCAAGGACCTTGAAATGGTGATAGTGGTGGTGGTAGGAAGCACGTTGGTCCATTTCCTTCAGTCATCCATCTTCGTCCATTGGCACACACTGATGTTGGATCCAACCTGGCCACAGGCAAGGGGTGGCAAAGGACTGGAGGCCTCCATTGATATGTGAAGGGGTGAGGGCAGGGGAGAGTGGGATTTTGATCAGGCTAAGCAGAAGCATACCTGAATAGTCTCACTACACCCCTTCTCCTTATCAGTAAGGAGGGAGTGACAGAAGGCAGCTGGGCTAGGCATCATTCTACCCTTTTCCCAGGAACATCTCCAAGCACCTATATTTCTTTGGGAGGTCCAGCACAGGGGGAAAGTATGTGAATTCTCGTGAGGTGGGAGCTATGGTAGACCTCTCCTACCCTGTCCCTCATAAGCAGTAATCACCCTTCTATTTCAAAAGGTTCACAGACTAGCAAGGTCAAACAAAGCAGAGAAATGGGTTGCAGGGGCTTTACCTAGAGCTGGGCAAGCAGAGGAAAGGAAACCTCGTGCTCTCCACCCACCCTTCCCTGCCCCTATACCCACATAGTCCACTGTCCCCCATGTGGAAGTTTAAAGACTTTTCACATTTGCATGTCCTTCTCCCAGCTTCATCTGTCCTCTGTGGATTGACCATCCAACTGGACAATGGGCATTCTGTCTTCCTTATCTACTTCTATTTTTCTAAGTGTAATTAGGGTAAACTCTTTAAAGTTATTATTGATTTCATTTAGTAGGCACTGAAATGTTCTAGGCTTTGAGGCAGCCAGCACAATATGGTACAGCGGGAAGTAGACTGAATTTCTAGTCAGAAATCTCACCCCTAATGCTTACTATATGTGTGACCTTAGGCAAATCACCTCCCCTTCCTGGGCCTCAGCTTCCTCTTCTGTAAAATGAAGGAGTATTGGTGCCAACATTTTCTCTAGAACTATGTCAAGAAACTTTGTGCTTATATTTTACAGTGTAATTTTGATGGGGGCATTTTCTTACTTTTGCAGGGCAGAAACGGGAATAACAGTTACATTAAACCTGGCAATCATGTAGTAAAAAAATGAAGGGGTTGAATTATATGGCCTCTGATATCTCTTCCAGCTATAGAGCTATGAGCAAATGTGTGACCTTGGGTAAGTCACTTTCTGTCGCTGTGCCTCAGTTTCCTTCTCTGTAAAATGAGGAAGTTGAACTCTCAGTCTATGATCCTCTGATCTGCACACAGGAACATCTGAACGACCTCACTAATTATAAGGAAATCATCCATTGACTTGCCTCTGTACTGGATTTCTTCTCTGACAGTGGCACACTTCTCCCTGTTTTATATCTCACTTGATATTAATATTCACAAGAATTCCACAAAAGGTTCTCTATCTTTTCATGTCTTTCAAGAAATCTTTTCTAATTTTTGACATAGGCCAGGAAACACTTTGTTAGAGTAGTGCCATTAAGGAAGCATTTTTGTTCTTCTGGATCAAATGTTATTTTAGTCAACAAACAATCAACACTACTGAATCTTGTATTTGCACCATTCAGTAGATGCCATGATGGGAAAAAAACAATAAACAGACCCTCAATAAGTAGCTCAGCTGTATCTTCAGTGTGCTAGATGCTGGGGATATGATAACAAAGATGAAACCCTCCCTACTTTTCAAGAGCTTACATTCTTTTGGGGAGAGGGGAGGAAGGAAGAGCTGATATAGTGATACAGTAATACATACAGTATAGAGAAATACCAAATAATCTGGGGGGATGGGAAGAACTAGCAAGTGAGGGAATCAAGAAAGCCTTCTTCTAAGAGGTGGCATGTGAACTGAGCCCTTATGGGAGATAAGATTCTAAGGGGCAGGCATCAAGAATGAGAAACTCTAGAGCAGAGGCTGGCACAGAAAATGCAATTATTTTCATAGTGGCCTTTTTGTAAATACTTATTGTGCACACCATGATATGAGATGACCGAATGTCCCATGGGTGGCATAATGAATAGAGCACTGGACATGGAGGGAGAAAGAGCTAAGCTCAAATCCTGCCTTTGATGTTTACTAGCTGTATGACCCTGGCCAAGCCATTTAGTCAGAGTCTCAGTCTCTCTCTCTCTCTCTCTCTCTCTCTCTCTCTCTCTCTCTCCCTCTCCCTCTCCCTCTCCCTCTCCCTCTCCCTCTCCCTCTCCCTCTCCCTCTCCCTCTCCCTCTCTCTCTCTCTCTCTCTCTCTCTCTCTCTCTCTCTCTCTTTCTCTCTCTCTCTTTCCCTCCCTCCCTCCCTCCCTCCCTCTCTCTCTCCCCTCACCTGTAAAATGAAGATAATAGTAGTACCTACCTCACAGGATTGTCATGAGGACAAAAATCAATCATTCCTTATTAAGCACCTACAACGTGCCAGGTACTGTGCTAGGGAAGAAAGAGGCAAAAGACAGTCCCTTCCCTCAAGGAGCTCACAATCTAATGGGGAAGACAACATGCTAACATATACATACAAACAAGCTCTATACAGGATACATAGGAACTAATTAACAGAGGGAAGGCACTGGAATTAAGAGGGGTTGGGAAAGGCTTCCTATAAAAGATGGGATTTTAACCGGGACTTAAAGAAAGCCAGAGAGATTGGTAGAGTTGATGAGGGAGGATATTCCAGGTGTGGAGGACAGCTAGGGATAATGCCAGGAGCCTAGCGATATATGTAAAGTGCTTATAAATTTAAAGCACGATGCTAAGTACTATCACTACCACCACCACCATCATTACTATTATTATTTGATTAAAAAATACTCTGCCAATACCTTTATTTGCCTTTTCATGGAGAACCTGTGAGGAAGTATCCTTCCATTTTGCTGCAATGTCCTTCTATCTTCTAATGTTGTTTATAGCAAGAATGTCAAAATGGATATAATTACCCCTTCCAGTCAAATATCTGCTAATTGGTCATTGGACAAGAATCTCACATTTAGAGTACCAACAACCAAGTTCAAGTTCATAGATGGTTTAAAAACTGTGATTCTTAGCACCCTCTGCCTCCTTTTCTGACATTCTACCACCCATCACTACAGAAAGGGAAAGGGTCCACAGAAGACTGGGGCCATTTTGTATTTTTCTTCGTTCTATAGGTTGCCATAAGCCAAAGAATTCATTACCATTTGTCCAGCCACAGGGAAATGTTAAACCTCTCTGTTCTCTGGCCCTTGGAAACCAGACATGATCTGTTTCTAAAAGCCTTTCTAGCATAAGAGAATCCACCAGAACTTGCATTTCATTGGCATACCCTTTTAAAAAATCCATTTTCACCTCCACGTCCCTCTAAGGCATTAGAATAGGAGTTTATGGGAAATTCCATGTAGTGATTTCTAGTCATTCTTTTTATTTCCTCACTAGTCACTATACGCTCATCTTGTTCATTTTTTTTTATTTTGGTAATTGGACTTTCTTCTCTTTTTGAAATCAAGTTAACAAATGGTTCTCGGTTTTGTTAGTCTTTAAAAAGTAGCTCTGTTTTATCACTTCTGTCATCTTTCTGTTTACAATTGTAGCTAATTCTCCTCTAGTATTCATGATTTATTCTTTTATTTCTATTTCGTACTTGTTTGTTTGCTTCGTACCCTTTAAAATCCTATGCTCAGTCCAGTAACCCTCTTTTCTATTTTGTTAATGTATGCTTTGAGAGGTATACTTTTTTTCTTTGAAGACTGCTTTAGTTGCATCCTCAATATTTTATTGCATCATTTTTGGCATTTCCTCTAATATATTTATTGTCTCTATGACTTCTTCTTTGACCCATTCATTATGCAGGCTATTGTCTCCATTAAGGTTAGCATATTATCCATACGGTCCCTGAATTAAGTACTATTTTGTTCCATCTTGTAAGATGTATTTAAGATTTCCACTCCTTTCCGGTTATTTCCTTCTATCTTAGCATAATCAATTTCTATAAAATTACTTTCCACACTGGGCCCTCTAAGGGGGTCCTTACCCTTCTATAGAATTCGATGATGGGAAACATGACCTTGATTTTGACAATGGGATCTCCTGAATTCCCACTTCCCACCCCACTCCTAAAAATTATACCCACTGTGAAGCACCAGTCACTCTCCCCTAACTCCTTGGGAATGCACTTTAAAATACCCCCTTTCTCCTCCTCTTAGAGTAAGATCTCTTAATCTCTCCTCCTAGAGTAAGGCCTCTCTCATTCTCCATCCTATTGCTTTTAACCTTTCTCACAGCCCCGGAGGCAGATCAAGACCCCACTTACCCTTCTCCTGTTGAATTTAGCACATGTGGGAGTATATATTCAGCTCCCTTCATCTCCTCCTTCCTTTCTCCCTCAGTGATTTCCCCCTGTATTGTACGCTCTATATCCACAAATATATTGATTTAGTTATGAGGGAAGTTGGATTTTAGTCCACAGAATATTCATTAAATTCTTCTTTCCTTCCTCCTGGATCTTTAGCTCCCATAAATCTTCTACCCCTTTTTCTCCCCAACAGTATATTTACTCTGTGGTAATCAACCAGTGTGAATGGTTAAAAAAATAACTTTGTTCTGCCCTTAGAAGAATTAACAATATTGTTAATATTGTTCTCATTAACAATATTTATTTGCCTTTTGTGAGTTTCTCTTGCTTGAAGTGTTTGCATGTCAAAGACCCTGATCACCTTTAGTTTCCTGTAAAGGGCTAACTTAAATGATTTTTTTTAATTCCATTACTCATTGTGGATTAGATTCAGCTTTCCAGGATGTATTATTTTGGGGGTGCAACTCTACCTTCTTTTCTTGGGATATCTTATTTATTTATTTATTTTATTAAAAATATTTAATTTTTCATAGACATGTTCATAGACGTAGACATGTAGGCTAGTTCTAGGCCTGTTGTCATTAACTATTAAAACTGATTTTCTATGATATCTGAAGGCCTTTTTCTTGGCTGCCTGCAGGATTTGTTGTTTGACTCTGAAATTCTAAAGTATAGCAACTAAATTCCTTAGTGGTTTAAATGTGCATTTTCACTGTTAACAGTCTGTCTTCTATCAGTCCTTAGCTGGTCCACTGTTTCCAATATTGGGGGGAATTTTTATTGTGTTTTTCCCTAAGTATGGCACTCAGGCTATTTAATTCAACAGTGTGTTTTTTTTTCTGGGAAAGATATGATTCCTTAATTATCTCTATACATCTTATCTCCAGAGTTAGTCACTCAACAGAACTTGTCCTTTTCTAATGTTCTTATCTTTTGGTTCTGTTCTTTCTTTTTTTCTTCCACTTCTGTATTTTTTAATTACAACTCTACCATTTTCCTTTTTCAGAGCCTCTTCTGTTATGTAGCTATTCTCTGTCATTTGTTCTAATTTGTCTACTCTCCTGCTGTCTTCTTCATTTGTCTTCCTTATTCCTTATTTGAGAGCTTTGATTTCCATCCCAATTTTTTCTTGTGATTATTTTATTTCTCTTCTGAACCATTCCAGAGTTTCTTGTTGCTGTTCCATTATTTCTTGGAGTCCTGTAAAATGTATCTATTATTTGGATTTCTGTTTCATTTGGAGTTTGGGGGGCTCTTTTGTTCACAGTACATAACC
This sequence comes from Gymnobelideus leadbeateri, assembly GCA_011680675.1. NCBI lineage: Eukaryota > Metazoa > Chordata > Mammalia > Diprotodontia > Petauridae > Gymnobelideus > Gymnobelideus leadbeateri. The sequence continues at coordinate 71,880 of WOXC01005426.1, forward strand.
CTTGTATCATTTGTCCCTTCTCCTATCCATTGTCACCCATTTTATTCTATCTAGGCTAAGAAACCCTTACTGACCACCTTTAGCTTATGCATGTGGGTATGTGTGTCAGGAAAAAGAAGGTTTGGTTGTATCTCTGACACATGAAAACTCCACAGGGTTTATATTTATACCCCCACTTCCCTTGGCAGAGAAGCCTTCTAATTTTGTAATGCAGAGTCTCTATCCCCTCCATTATTGCCCACCCTTTCCATTGTAAGGTTGAGTAAGTTCAGTGCTCCTTTCCACTGAGGGGTGCAGGGTAGTGGAGTCAGACTGAAGCATAAAAATAATAGCCGCCACATACAAAGTTTGAGATGTAGAACTATTAGGATCAGTTACAATGGGAAGGCTGGTTGAGGAACAAGGTAACATGGGTAGGGGGAGTGAGTCATTCTTGTAACTTTCTGCTATTATTTTTGAAGATTTTACATTGTGTGGAGGTATTTCTCTTCTTTTCACGTAATGTTAAATATTTTATTTGGTTAATTTCTTGTTGCTTTATGGTCATAAGTAGGGTTGTGAATTATGCTGAAATTCAATCAACCACTCATTCTTCCTTCTTGCAGAAGTCCTCCAAACTATTTTTCTAAAAGAATTTTGCCTAAGGGCTAGTTCTGACAAAGTGGGCACCTAAGTGGTAAGCATTGGTGAATTCTCTTGACTTAGAAGGTAAGAGAGTCACCTTCTAAGCTGGAACCTTCAGAGTCAGAAAGAGTTTTAAACATCTGACTGGGCATCATGAAGCCTCAGAGAGGAGTCTTCCAGTGGTATAGGAACCTGGATTCAAAGATTCCAGACTCCAGATCTCCACTAGTGATGGGGGTTTCTGCTTTAGTTGGTGAGCTGAGAACTGTTTCTGAGAAGCCGGTCATGACCTGTCCCATCCAGCAGAGGGTGATGTTGGCTGCAGAATGGACAATTCCTTCTAGACCCCTAACAATTCCCATTTCTAGAGTGCCTTGAATTGTACACACATACCCGCAGACAAATTGCTTGTATCCACCCTGACTTAGGATCATAGCTCTAGAACTTGAAGGGACTTCAAAAGCCATCTAGTTGCAACCCCCTCTTGTTATAGACTAGGAAACTGAGGCCCAGAGAGGGGAAGTGAACTGTCAAGGGTAGCAGCTAGTATTTGTCTAGGCAGGATTTGAAACCAACATTTTCATGACTCCAAGTCCATTGCCCTATGGGCTATGCCCATAGACAGTGCAAGAATTTGCAGTAACAGCAGCAGATCATGTTTAGAATGCTTTTTAAAGGTTTTTTATCTCCATTTTGCAGATAAAGAAACTGAGCCTCAGAGTAAAATAGTGAACTTGTCTGAGGCAAAATGGCTAGTAAGTGTTTAAGTGTCTCCAGGTCCACTGCTCTTTCCTCTATACCAGTCTGTCACACGTAGTAAGGACTTTTGAGATCATCTTGTTCACTCTGTCCCCTTACTTTATAAATGGGGAAACTGAGCCCCAGAAAGAGGAGAAGATTTGTCCAAATTAACAAAGATTGACTCCCACTTAAGTATTTGAGATCCCTTCAATGTTATCCACTTGTTAGGAATCTCTAATGAAACATCTCTACTTCAAGCTCTGCCCTCCCCATACCCCCACAACTCCCTGTCAGCTATGCTTAGAGTCTGTCACAACCTTACAAAAGAACATACAAATTGCTCATGCATTTCAGTATGTCAAAAGGGTCAGTGATCTTATCTCTGTTCATCCTCCTCCAAAATGGCACAGATCACCATGTTTGATACAGTGGAAACACCACTTGTTTTAGAGCCAGGAAGAACAGGATTTGAGTTCCATCTCTGACACTTATTAACAGTGTGTAGTACAAGATAACTTCTCTGGACCTCTGGTTATTCATCTGTAAAATGGGGGGTAGTATGTGTGAACCCTATATCAAAGGTCAGGAAAAGCTTAACCCATGTGCTCAGAGATTCCAGTGGGTCTGGGATCTTGTCCATTTGGACTATTTCTCCATTGATGCAGATAGCATACCATTTAAACCTGCCCACCCTGCCTGACTCCTCCCCTAAGTTCACCAAAGGAAGCCCAACATGCTGAGGAGCCTTTCTTGTTTCCTCTTGACATCCTCACTGGTTGCCCATGGGCATGAGGGATGTTCACGGGCTACATCTCACTCTTGCTACGTGACCAGCCCATTTTCTTTTCAGGCACACATTTACTTTGCTCCAGTCCTTTGCTCCAGTCCTTCCTGGTTCCTTGATGCTGTATGTTGTAGCTGGCTCACACTCAAAGGAGAGAAACAATGATGCCTGTGAGCAGATTACACAAAGAGTAAGAGTATGCTATAAATGGGAGTTATTGATGACTAGCTTTGGAATGAAAAGTCTGCTTGACTGCTTATGAGACATGTAAGGTTGGACTTTATCTTTAAAAATATCTTTGATCCCTTCAGAGAAGAGATGCTATATTATGTATAAGCTGAGCCAGCTAAGTGGTGTAGTGGATAGGGAGTCAGGAATACCTGAATTCAAATCCTGCCTTGGACATTTATTAACTGTGTGAGCTTGGGCAAGTTGTTTAATTGTTCTCAGCCTAAGTTTCCTTCATTATAAAATGGGGGTAATGGCCAAGATGGCAGAGTAAAAACAGGACTCTGCATGGCTCTGGCTCCCACCACCTCCAACAAATGTGAAAAAATGACTCTAAACAAATGTGAGAGCTACAAAACTCACAAAGTGACAGAGAGAAGGCAGCCTGGCAGCCCAACAGGAAGGGTCTATCACAGGCCATAGAGGAGCTCAAGAAGGATTTTGAAAATCAAGTAAGAGAAATGGAGGAAAAATTGGGAAGAGAAATGAGAATGATACAAGAAAATTATGAAAAGCAAGTCAACAGCTTTCTAAAGGAGATGCCAAAAAATACTGAAGAAAATAACACCTTAAAAATAGACTAACTCAAATGGCAAAAGAGGCCCAAAAAAACCAGTGAGGAGAAGATTGCCTTAAAAAGCTGAATTTGCCAGATGGAAAATGAATTTCAAAAACTCACTGAAGAGAATAATTCCTTCAAAATTAGATTGGAGCAAGTAGAAGTTAATAACTTTGAGAAATAAAGATACTACAAAACAAATCCAAACAAATGAAAAAATAGAAAATGTGAAATATCTCATTGGAAAAACCACTGACCTGGAAAATAGATCCAGGAGAATTGATTTTAAAATTATTGGGCTACCTGAAAGCCACAATCAAAAAAAGAGTCTAGACACCATCTTTCAAGAAATTCTCAAGGAAAATTGCCCTGCTATTCTAGAACCAGAGGGCAAAATAGAAATTGAAAGAATTCACCAATCACATCTTGAAAAGGATTCCAAAAAGAAAACTCCTAGGAATATTATAGCCAAATTACAGAGTTCCTGTGTCAAGGAGAAAATCCTGTAAGCAGTCAGGAAGAAACAATTTGAGTATTGTGTAAACACAATCAGGATATAACACAAGATTTAGCAGCTTCTACATTAAGGAATTGAAGGGCTTGGAATATGATATTCCAGAGGTCAAAGGGGCTAGGGTTAAAACCAAGAATCACCTGCACAGCAAAACTGAGTATAATGCTTCAGGGAAAAATATGGTCATTCAATGAAATAGAGGATTTTCAAGCATTCTTGATGAAAAAACCAGAGCTGAACAGAAAAATTGACTTTCAAATACAAGAAGCAAGAGAAGCATGAGAAGGTAAACAGGAAAAAAATCATAAGGAACTTATCAAAGTTGAACTATTTACATTCCTACATGGAAAAACTATAATTGTAACTCATAAGACTTTTTTCAGTATGAGGATAGTTGAAGGGAATATATATGTATACATACATATATGTATGTAGAGGAGGGTGTATGTGTGTATAAATATATGTGTGAGTGTATGCATATGTATGTGCATGTATACATAGACAGAGGGGACAGGATGAGTTGAATATGAAGGAATGATATCCAAAAAATTAAATTAAGAGGTGAGAGAGGAATGTATTGGGAGAAGGAGAAAGGGAGAAATAGATTAGGGTAAATTATCTCATATAAAAGAGGCAAGAGAAAACTGTTACAATGGAGGGGAGGAGCAGGAAGATGAAAGGGAATGGGTCAACCTTATTCTCATTGAATTTGGCTTAAGGAGGGAATAACATACACATTCAATTGGGTATCTTACCCTACAGGAAAATAAAAGAAAAGGGGATAAGAAGGGGGATGATAGAAGCGAGGGCAAATTGGGGAAGAGGATAGTTAGAAGCAAACACTTTTGAAAAGGGTCAGGGTCAAAGGAGAAAATAGAATAAGTGGGGGGCGGGATAGAATGGAAGGAATTATAGTTAGTCTTTCACAATATAACTACTATGGAAATGTTTTGCATAACTACACATGTACAACCTGTATTGAATTGCTTATCTTCCCAGTGGGGGTGGGTGAGGAGGGAAGAAGGAAATAGTTCTGGAACTCAAAGTTTTAAAAACAAATGTTTTTTTTTTTTAAATGCTTTTTACATGCAACTGGGAAATAAGATATACAGACACTGGGGTATAGAAATCCATCTTGCCGTACTAGAAAGTTAGGGGGGGGATGAGGGAGGATATAAGAGAGAACATATTGGGGGAAGGGGTATTTAGTAGGCTCACTATTTGGGGGTGGGGTAGGGGAAAGATGGGGAGAAAAATTTGTAACTCAAAATCTTGTGGAAATGAATGTTGAAAACTAAAAATAAATAAATAAATTGGAAAAATCAAAATAAATAAATTAAATGGAGGTAATAATAGCCCCTACTTTGCAAGGTTGTTGTGAGTATTATATGTTGTTTAGCTATTTTTCAGTTGTGTCTAATTCTTTGTGACCCCATTTGTGATTTTCTTGGCAGAGATACTGGAGTGGCTTACCATTTCCTTCTCTAGCTCATTTTACAGATGAAGAAAGTTAGGCAAACAGGGTGAAGTGACTTGCCCAGGGTCACATATCTAGGAAGTATCTGAGGCCAGATTTGAACCCAAGCAAAGGAGTCTTCCTAACTCCAGGCCCAGCACTGTAACCACTGCACCACCTAGCTGTCAAGGATTAAATGAAATATTTGAAAAGCCCTTAGCACGGTGCCTGGAACATACTAGGCTCTTAATAATTATTTCCTTCCTTCTTTCTATAACCCCTGTCCCATCCCCCCATTTAGTGAAACTGTAATCATAGGTTTAGATTGAACCTGATCATACCCCATAGACTCATAATATTTAAGGAAGTAGATAAGTATAATTCAAGCCTGGTAGCCCCTGTCTCTGAGGAGAGGAGAGTAACCTCCTGTCCTAATGTCTTGCTTCCCCTCTTGGCAGGAATTAAAGTCTCCCTTGGAGAAGAATGGGGCAAAAATAGGGCTGGAGAGGTCTATTCTGCCTCACTTTGAGCCCCATGAGGACACCTGCATGCTACATGTTAGGGCCCAGGCCTCATAACACAAGTACCTCACTAGACATAGGCCTCTTATTTTCCTCCCTTCCTTCCTCCCTGCCTGCCTTCTTTCTTCCCTTCCTTCCTTCCCTCCTTCCTTCCTTCCTTTTCCTGATCTATGATTTCACTAGTATGGGCAGTCCCTTTCCTGATATAGATCAGAACTCCTTTTCTGCCTTTGTAGAAGCTTATCAAGAGTTGCTGTGATCAAAAAATAAATGACCATGCCAGCATTAACATTACTAATGATGTTAAGGGCCTCCAGTGAGGAGGAACCTTTCTGGGTTTGTGGTTCTGCTTCCCCCCAAGATGTGTATATGTGTGGGAAATGGGCAAGAACAGTGAAAAGGAATGGGGAGGCTCCCCATAGTGTCCAATAGCTATATCTTTCACCACCGCTGGCCAGATCTTGTACGTCTAATTCTTTTCTGTTATGTTTGTGTGAGACTTTCGTGCTGGCTTGGGCCCAAAAGTGAATTCTAGCATCTCTAAGCTAGAAATTAAAAGACTGTCCTGACTACAGGCAAGACTGGCAGTTACCAGTTCTGGGTCTAGCGATGAGCCTCGCTAAGCTGTATTGGTCCTTGGACTACAGCCATCCATGGAGTCTATTGCCAGACCTGCAATCACAGCCTTTCTAGTTTAGTAGATCATATGTTTGAGTGGCATAGCCTTTAAACACCACAGGTACCTTCCATGACATGGTAAGTAAAGTCAGCAAGCACTTATTAAGCACCAACTATGTTCCAGGCACTGTTCTAAGTGCTGAGGATACAAAGAAAAGCAAAAAACACAGTCACTGTCCTTAAGGAGCTCACATTCTAATGAGAGAGATGACATATGGCAAATAACTATGTAGAAACGAGATTGTACAGTGTAAATTAATAAGATATGACATGATGATTTATATGATCAATTGTTATTATCTTCGGCATGGAGATCATAATATCCTAGGATTTTAGCACTGAAAAAGACCTTAGAAACCATCTAGTTCAACTCTCTCCTTCTACAAAAGAGGAAACCAAGGCAGAAAGCTTAAGTCACTTGGCCAACACCAGTGGTTTCAAACTCTAATAGAAAAGGACCTGTGGCCACATAGTAACTTAGAAATTACAGATTTACATTATCTATGCTGCGTTGTGTATTTCTTTATTTTGTTAAAATGTCCCAGTCACATTTAAGACACACTGGGGAGTTTTGCCTAACTCTTCTGCCAAATATCACTGTTATTAAGTCAAAGAGTTATTAAATTATTCCCCATCTCCTGCCATTGAAGAGAAACAAGATAGTGTATGATATATGAAGATGTTACTTAAATAAATTTGTTCTTCTCTCTGTTCTTCAGGTGAGACCAGAGCTAGCAACTGCCAACTTTGCTTACAGTCAGGACAGCCTTCTAATCACTAGCTTAGAGACTCTAAGATTCACCTTTGGGCCCAAGTTGGTACTTAAGTCTCATATAAACATAGTGGAAAGGAATTGGATGGACAAGGATTGGCTGGTGGTGGTGAAAGATATAACAATTGGGCTTTGTGGGGAGCCTCCCCATTCCTTTTCACTGTTCTTGCCCATTACACACACACACACACACACACACACACACACACACACACACACACACACACACACCATGTAGAAGGGGAAGTAGAAACCCAACCCAGAAGGCTCCTCCTCATTGGAGGTCTTCAAGAAGAGTCTTGGGGTGACTAGGTGGTGCAGTGAATAGAGCACTGGCCCTGGAGTCAGGAGGACCTGAGTTCAAATCCAGCCTCAGACACTTAGCACAAAAACTAGCCATGTGACCTTGGGCAAGTCATTTAACCCCAACTGCCCTCCAAAAAGCAAAAAAAAAAGAAGAAGAAGAGGCTAGAAGACCCCTCCTTAATGATCTTGGTGAAGGGACTCATGTCCATGTGGGATTAGATGCCCCTCTGGGGACCTTTCCATTTCTGAGTCTGTGATTGGGTGAAGGAGCCAAGGCGCGTTCCAATATCACCTGATCTGATTGCCTCTCAGGTTCCCCTGAGGCTAGATGCCAGCTGCTTGCCAAGCCCAGATGCCAGGTAGAGGGTAATAGTCTTAGCCTAGGAAGTTAAACTGGATCCAAAGTTCGAAGACCTGTGTTCAAATCTCAGCTCTTTAGCTTCCTAGCTGAGTGTCACCTTTGGAAAGTCATGTGACCTCTCTAGGCCTCAGATTCCACTCCTGTAAAATAAAGAGGGTTGGAGTATCTGGTCATTACTGACATTTATACAAGATGCCCAAAAGACTTAGTATAGTTTTAAGCTTTATGACTTTGCAAAGCTCTTTACAAATATTATCTCCTTTGAGCCTCAGAAAAACTCTGTGAGGTCAATACAAATGTTATTATCCTCATTTTATAGGTGAGTAAATTGAGGCTCATAGGAGATAAGTGACCTGCCCAAGGTCGCACATCTACTAGCAGAGACAGTACTGGATCCCATCTCCCTCACTTCCCGTTGAGCACTATCCACTGTGTAACATTGCCTCTCCAAGATAGATATTCTTTCTCTTATTCCACCTTTCCTTCTCCCTCTTTTCCTCTTCCTTTCCCCTTGCCCTCCCCCATCCCACTTTTCCTTCTCTCTCAGACATAAAAAGGGAAGTCAGGGAAACAATATATATATATATATATATATATATATATATATATATATATATATATATATATATATATATATGTGACTACAACAATGTAACTAGAAAAAGTCACAGCACAATTGAATGCTGTGGAAATAGACTGATCAGGTTTGACGTTTCTCCTGGCTTGCTTCAAGACGCAAGGGACTATGGGGGTGGGCAATACTGCATACAACAGCTGACTTTCTTATATGTTGCTTAGTGGGATTTTTTTCATACTTTATCATACTAGTTGGCTATGTAGAAAGGCCATGGGAAGGAAGAAGAGTAGAATAGGTAATATGGGTGGCAGAAAACAAAGGCTTTCTATAAAATTTTAGTTTAAAAAGAAGGAAGCCATCACTATTCATCACTACTGCACAGTCTCCTAAGCAGGATGCTGTCCTTCAGCCTCTCCTCCCTCTAACCCAACCTGCCAGACTAATTTTCCTTAAATACCACTTGTCTCCCACCATTCCCTTGCTGGAAAACTTATAATGGTTTCCTACTACCAACAAGTTAAAGACTGACCTCTCATGTCTGGCCTTTCAATGATCTCCACAGTCAGTTTTCCACTATTCCCAATCATCTGGGCCCTTCCTTCATTCTCTTCTCCCTCTACAAAACCTATCTATCTCCCAAGAAGACAACGTGATGTAGAAAAAAGAACAATGAATTTGGATTCAAAAGATCTCTATCCAACATTTAATTTTGCTACTTACTATCATATAACCTTGGGCAAGTCATTTCCCATAATTTGTGCCTCAGTTTCCTTATGAAGAGGTAGACTAAATGATTCTGTAGGCAAGAAGGAACCATTGTAAGATTTTCAGTAAAGGAATGGCATGGAATATTAGTCTGGCATTATGTACAGGATGGGTTGGAGAAGAGAGAGTCTAGGACACCAGTTAGATGGCTGTTACAGTCATCCAAGAGAGCAGTCATGAGGGTCTTGTTTAGTGTGGTGGTCGAGACAGGGATAATGGGGAAGAGATGGATATGACTCATTCTAAACTTGAAATCTAGTCTCTGATGACCAACCAAATAAGGGGAAAAGAGAAGGAGGGAGCAGATGTGATTCAAGAATCCCGTGTGCATTTTTAAGTGCCTACTATATACAAGTCACTGAATATACAAAGATAAAAAGATTATGTTCTATTGGAGAGATAGAATATGTTCCCAAGTAAATAAATACTTGTGAAAGTAATTTCAGGACAGAGAGAACATGTTAACAGCTTGGGGTGGGGAGGGAGCATCAGGAAAGACTTCCTCTAGGAAGTAGAACCTAAGTTGGGGTTTGAAAAAAAATGGGGAGTCTAGCAGGCAAAAATAAAGAGGTTTCTGTTCCAAATATTTGAGTACAGGTGGCTGTGAGATTGCTGATACTGTTGATGGAGTCAGAGACGTGGGGAGAAACAATGAAGGTGACGACTTTGGTTGTATTCACCAAGTTCATTGAGTAGGGGAAATTTGAGCGATACCACACATAGAAGGAGTCCAGTTTGTGGTTAGGGTATACAACTGGCATTAGGACTAGTGATCCCAGACCCTTACTTGCTATGTGGCCCTGGCCAAGTCACTTAACCGCTTTGTGCCTCAGTTTCTTCATCTGTAAAAGGAGGATAATAAAAGTACTCACTTCCCAGGGTTGTTGTAAGGATAAAATGAGATAATGCTTCACAAACATTAAAATGACATATATATGCTAAGTATTCTTATCATAAAACAAGAATGGAACTATAGATTTGAGAGTCAGCTGCATAGGGGTGAAAGTTGGGGTCTGAAGAATGAATGATTTCTTCAAGGGCTAGATTTAGAAACCAGGATTTCATTGGGGGGGGACACCCAGAATTAGGAGAGGAAGAGGACCTAGTAAGTATTTGTTATATAGGAAGACAGCCAGCTAAGTGTGCCATAGAAGACAAAGGTGGAAAGAGGAACGGTTAACAGTATATTAATATAATAACATGATACTTAACAGTTAACTGCTTTTGCAGTACAGAGGTCAAGGAGAATGGGGACAGAGAACATACCATTGGATTTGACAGTAAAGAGATCATTGGTGACCTTTGATAATGGAATCATGAGGGTAGAAGGTGGATTACATCAACATATCAAGGGCCTGTTTGATCAGTGTGGGATTGCTAACTATTTCTAGGGTTAGAAGCTCTCTGATATTTAGAGAGGTTTAACAACTTGCCCGTGGTCACATAGATAGTAATTGGGATTGGAACTCAGGTCTTCCATGACTCCAGGGCAAATATGGTATTCACTCCACTAAGAACCTGATTGCAGGGAGAGAGTAGCCTATGGGATAGTGTGGGTTCCCCACCTCTAGGATAGTGGAAGCTGTAGATTGCTGGAAATTGCTCATTTGAGAAGCCTGGCAGGAGGGGAGGGTATGTGTGTCTGTGTGTGTCTGAAGATTAAAAACAGATTTCCTCTGGGGGTGGGAAGGGATGGGACTAAAGACACATATGGAAGGGCCAGTGTTAGAGAGGAAGACAGACACATCTTCCTATGAGAGGTGGTGCAGTGAATAGTGTAACAAGTCAGGAAGATTCATTTTCCTGAATTTAAATCTGGCTTCAGACACTTACTAGTTATGTGACCCTGAGCAAGTCACTTGACCCTGTTTGCCTCAGTTTCCTGATCTGTAAAAATAAACTGGAGAAGGAAATAGCAAATCACTCTAGTATTTTTGCAAAAACAAAAACCCAAAATGGGATTGTACATGACTAAAGAACTATTAACAACAAGGAGAGGGAGGGAGGGAGGAAGGGAAGGAGAGGGGCGAGAGAGAGAGAGAGAGAGAGAGAGTGTGTGTGTGTGTGTGTGTGTGTGTGTGTGAGAGAGAGAGAGAGAGAGAGAGAGAAATATGGAAGTTAGGATGAGAGTAATTTGTGAATTCTAGTCATACACATGGTCTCCATCAGCACAGTGAAGAGTAGGTACCTTGAAAAGTTGATATCCATCATGTCTTTGTTAATTTAATCATATCTTAAAAACATCTGGGCATTACCCTGTCAGAAAAAGGCCAGTGAGGAGGCCTTCTGTGATGTGAGCCATCACCCCTGCCCCAGCTTATTTGGTGTGAGATTCAAATTGTCTTGTGACCAGTTTTCTTAGAGCAGTGTCCACCAATGTCATGGGTATGGCTGAATGAAGATCCAATAAAAGGGCATGAGGACAGAGGGTCAGAACGCAGAGCATGCTTTATATGGGAAACATCAGTCCATGGCCTGAGGAGGCTGATTCAGCTTCAGACAAGGCCCAGGTACAAAGATGGACCCTTACACAATGCTTCCTATTTTCCAAGCTTGTTTACCTCAACTCTGGCAGGTTGGTAGGACAGGGATTATCGTACCCATCTTTTGTTGTTGTTGTTTGTACCTCTGATTCCATCAGTAGGGAGCTCTCGGTGAGGAAACCCCCTCTACTAACACAACATAGCACCTTCTCCATAATTGATAATCTTAAAGAATTGCTTAGGGACACAGAGAGATGGAGGGTAGCTAGGTGGTGCTACAGTGCATAGAGTGCCCAGTCTGTAGTCCGGAAGAACTAAGTTCAAATCCAGCTTCAGACAGTTACTAGCTGTGTGACCCTGGGCAAGTCACTTAATCCTGTTGACCTCAGTTTCCTCATCTCTAAAATGAACTGGAAAAGGAAATGGCAAACCACTCCAGTATCTTTGCCCAAAAAACCCAAATGGGGTCACAAAGGTTCAGACATGACTGAAATGACTGAACAACAAAAAAACTGAAATCTAGCATAGACGTCAATGATTTAAAATAATCTGAGAAGGGGACCATCTATAGGCTTCAGCAGATGGCCAAAGGGGTTCATGATGACACAAAAAACATTAAAAATCCTTAAACTAAATGATCTCTGAGGGCCCTTCCAAATCTACCATCCTATGACTTGATAAGTTTTCAAAGTTAAACCCTATCCCTTGGGCGGGGGGCGGGGGAGGGGGGGGCACGGGAATTGGTCTTGCATTTGTTTGGAACATCTCCTTTGTTCTAAGTCTCCAAAGTTTCTCTTCTCTCTTTGCCAGGGAAAGTTCTAAATTTCCCCCACTGGTTACAATTAGCAAGTCATTCATTACTGGGCTAGAAGTTTCCAGTGAAGCCCAGAGCTCTGCCTGCCAACCCTCTTAACAATGCCCGGTGTGGCATCTTTGGGGGGTTGCAAGAAAGTTGCTTTTAATTGCTCAACTTGGAATTACACGCCAAAGCTAACAAAGCCCCTTGAGCCCATTCTAATCTCCAAGCCACAGAGCGATTAGGAGAGTGATTCTCTGGTTGTTTGTGTCCAACTCCACACCAATGAACATGGCCAGGAGCTGAGCTCATCAGCTCCTAAGCATCTCACTCTGTAACCCATCACCAGGATGTCGGTGCTAACACTTTTCCCTGTTGTGCCCTATTGTCCAGCGCTCCCTTCGTCTCGTAGTGTACATTCCATGCCACCCCTTTTGGATTAGAAACTTCTAAGATAGGCTTGTGGGTTTATATCCTCCAGCTCTGAGCTCAGAGCTTTACACAGAATAGGTATTTCTTGAATTGGATCAAATTTATTTTAGGCCCAAAAAGGGAGTGGACTCCTCCTGTACCCATTCTAGCCAGAGCATAACAAAGCAGTCCTACTAAGCCTTCTCCAACTGCACGTCTCATATGAATTTCAGTAGCCCAGTATTATGGTGCGGTGTAAAAAGCAGTTTGTCAACAAGCATTTATTAAGAACTTATTGTGTTCTAGGTATTCAAATAAGCAGTAGAAGAAGCCAAAACAGGGTTCTTGCCCTCAAGGAGTTCACATTCTTTTTCTAAAAAATATTTGTTTCAATTAATAACAATCATTTACTCTCCTTCCCTTTTGCTTTGAGGGGAGGAGGAGAAAAACCAAAGCTTTGTAACAAATATACACAGTTAAATAAAACAAATCCCCAAACTGGCCGCATCCAAAAAAGTTTCAATTGTCACCACAAGTCCATCATCTCTCTGTTAGGAGGTAAATAGCATTATGGATTTTCTGGTATCATGGTTGATCACGGCATTGATTAGAGTTCCTAAGTCTTTCAAAGTTATTTGCTTATCTTTACAATATTGTTGTTATTGTGCAATTGGTTCTCTTGGTTCTGATCACTCGTCATCATTTCATATAAGTTTTCCCAGGTTTCTCTGGAACTGTTCCTTTCATAATTTCTTAGGATATAATAGCGTTCTATAACATTCGTGTAACATAATTTGTTCAGACATTCCCTAATTGATGGGCACACCCTTAGTTTCTGGTTCTTTACCACTACAAAAAAAACTGCTATAAAGATTTTTGTAGGGGCGGCTAGGTGGCGCAGTGAATAGAGTACTGGCCCTGGAGTCAGGAGGACCTGAGTTCAAATCCAACCTCAGACACTTAACACAAAACCTAGCCATATGGCCTTGGGCAAGTCACTTAACCCCATTTGCCCTCCAAAAAGCAAAAAAAAAAAGAAAAGATTTGTGTGTGTGTATATATGTATGTATATAGAGATATAGGTCCTTTTCTTCTTTCTTTGATCTCTAGGGTTCAAGCCTAGTAGTAGTAGTATTGAGTTCACATTCTAGTTGGAGACAATCTGCAAAAAATTTTACATGCAAGATATATGCAGCATAAATGGAAGGTAGTCACTGTGAGAAGAACCTAGGAGTCAGTGGTGATTTGGGTTTAAATCCTAGTTCTGACATTTATTAGCTATATAATCTAGGCAAAATCACTTCTCTTTGGGTTTCAATTTCTTCTATAAAGTGATGGAGTTAGACTCAAAGGTCTCTTCCAATTCTAGATCTAGGATCCTATGTGTGATCTTGAGCAAGTCATTTAACTTCCCTGAGACTCAATTTCCTTCTCCATAAAATGAAGGGTCTAGACTCAGGGATCTTTATGACCTCTCCCATCCCTAACTTTTCCTAAATTTTCTACTTTTGGTCAGGCTACAGACATTAAATGGATAAATCTCTTACATTAAGGCAGTCCTCTATATTTTCACAGATATTTCATCCTTTGATTCTCACAATTGCAGACAAAGTATGGATTATTATTCCCATTTTATAGCAAAGAAAACCAAGGCTTGGAGAGGTTAAAGGAGTTAAGGTCCTATGGTTGTTAGTAACTGAACTAGAGATAGAACTCAGTTATTCAGTGCCATTGGCCTTCATACTAGTGTTGCCAAACATGGAATACAATGAAATGAACCATATTTCCATAGTCAGATGACTTGGGTTCAAATCCTACTTGTATCATTTACTGTATGACCTTGGATCTATGTTTAACTTCTCTTGGGTCTTAATGTCCTTCTCTATAAAATGAGGTGGTTACACTAGATCTAGAGCTCTTAACTTGAGGTCCATGAACTTGATTTTAAAATAATTTTGAACTCTATTTCAATTAAGTTATAAAAAGATTCCTTTGTAATCCTGTATATTTTAATACATGCATTTAAAAACATGATTCTGAAAGGTGATCCATAGGATCCACCAACTTGTCAGAAGGGTCTAGGACACAAAAAGTGTATGGATCCCTAGGCTAGGTGGGAGGCAGCTAGGTGGCACTGCAGTGGATAGAACTCTGGGCCTGGAGTCAGAAAGATCTGAGTTCAAATCTAGCCTCAGACACTTCATAACTGTGTGACCCTGGGCAAGTCACTTCACCCTGTTTGCTTTAATTTTCTCATCTGTAAAATGAGCTGGAGGAGGAAATGGCGAACCACTCTATTATGTTTGCCAAGAAAACCCCAAATGGGGTAGCTAGGTGACAGTAGATAGACCACCAGGCCTGAAGTCAGGAGGACCTGAGTTAAAATCTGATCTCAGACACTTAATATCTGTGTGATCCTGGGCAAGTCACTTAACCCCAATTGCCTCCCCCAAAATGATTACATATAAAAAGAAAACCCCAAATAGAGTCATAAAGAGTCAGGCAGGACTGAAATAACTAAACCACAACAAAGAGTAGATGGTCTCCGAGATCCCTGGAAGCTCTACATCTAGGCTTCTATCATTGCCTTATGAGAAGAAATAGAATTAACAGCTATATGACCTTGGACAAATCAATCTTCCTCTATAGGTCACAGATTCCTGCTCTGTAAAATGGGCTACCTTTTAGATATTATTCTATAATTATAGGTGTAGCCTTGGGCAAGTCACTTTACCTCCCTTGGACCTCAGTTTCTTCACAAATAAAATGAGAACGTTGAACTAGATGATCTTTGAAATCCATCTAAATAAAAAATTATATTAAAACCCTTAAAAAAACTCACTGGGCCTCAGTTTCCTCATCTATAAAATAAGAAAGTTGGACTAGATGGCCTCTGATGTCCCCTCCAACCCTAGATCTATGATCCTGTGACATCCGCCCCAAGTTATAACATTTCCAAGTATCTTTCTCCCTTTTTCTGCCCTCTGCTTTTTTTCTAGCTCACATTTTTCCCCAGGCTTAAGTTTACAAAATACTGTCATCACTTGCCCAAATTCATACAGAAACAGAAAAAATGATCCTGTATCTTTGGCCTTTAAAAAAAATATCCCAAGTTAACTTAATATCAGTCAAAAACAAAGACAAAATCAACCCTAATAACAGCAATTCTTTTCTTCCTCTGGCTACCCCCACCTACATACCTTACTTCCCTCCAAACATTCTGGATCTAAGAGCCTACAAAATTCATCATCTTCTGCTTCTCTCTCTTTTTTTTCTGCTTCTCTCTTTTAAAAATCATGTTGATGTCTTTGCTTTAGGGATCACATTCATTTTGGAAAATACCATTCCATTCTCCTGTACTCAGCAAGGCCTCTCCTGTAGCAAAGATGACAAACCACAAAGAACAGTTCAGCCAAACAAACCAACACATGAACTGCATCAGACAAAACATGGGACATCCCACACTACTGGTCTTCCAACATGGAAGGAACAAGAAGAGGGAGCTTTTTCTCATTTCTTCTTCAGTCATGCCTTGTCATTTTAATTACATAGCATTCAGTTGGGGTTTATTGATTTTTCCATTTATGTTATTGTAGGCATCATGTATATCGTTTGCCTGGTTCCGCTCAGTTCACTCTGTATCAGTTCATATAAGTCTTTCCATGATTCTTGGAATTCTTCCCACTTGTTCTTTCTCAAGATGCAATACGATCTCATTACATTCACATGCTACCATTTGTTTAATCATTCCTCAGATGATAGCACCTTGGATTCCAATGTTGTGCCTTGATAAAAAGTGCTGCTATGAATATTTTGATATATATGGTTTTTTATTTATCTTTTATTTCCTTCAGGTACATTCCTAGCAGTGGGGTTGCTGTAAGTCAAAGAGTGTGGACATCTTAGTTGCTTTTAACATCATTTTAAGCATAATTTCAAGAATAATTTTTCTGAATGGTTAGATTTGCAACTCCAAAAGCAGTGTATTTGTATGCTTGTCTTCCCTCGGCTCCTCCTTCATCACTTATTTATATCAATGTCATCCTTGACAAGCTGCTGGGTGTTCGTAGTTGTTTTGATTTACATTTTTTTCTTATGAGTAATTCAGAGCAATTTTTCATATAATTGTTAAATATTTGCAATTCTTTGAAAACTGTTTATTTCCTTTCACCTATTGAGTGATAGCTCGTGGTCTTACATAGCTGTGTTAATTCTCTACATAACTTGAAGATCATTTATCAGGGATATTTGTTGCAAAGAACTTTGCCAATTTATAGTTTCAATTCTTATCCTAACTATACTGATTTTGTTAGTTCCTAAGTTCTTCATTCTTATATAATCACACTGTCTTTTTATATTTTGTAATCTCTCTCCTATTTCCACGAGAATTCTGTCCTACCTAGAGTTATGAAAGATGCCTCTATCCATTTTCCCATTTTTTTGTGATGTTCCTTTTAAGCATCCATTTGGGGCTTTGGATACATGATGTGAGATACTAGTCTAAATTTTTTTGGTAAACTGACTCCCAGTTTTCTCTGAAGTTTTATCCCTCCCCAAGCAGTTTGTGTCTTTGGGTTTATCTAACACTGGGTTATTGAGTTCAATTTTTCTGTATCTCACCTATCTAGTCCATTTCATTAATTTACTTTTCTATTTTTTAATCAAATAATGTTGATTGCTACTGCTTTGTAATGTAGTTTGAGGTCTGGAAGGGCTACTCCCCCCTCACTCTTCTATATTTCATTTCTCTTGCTATTCTTGCCCTTCCCCAAATGAATTTTATTATTGTTTTGGCTAGCTCTATAAAGTAAAGTCTTGGTGGTTTAATTAGCAAATTACCAAATTTGTAAAATAATTTAAATAATATTATCATTTGTATTATATTGGCCTAACCTTGCCATGAACTTACTGTGTGACCCTGGGTAAGTCAACTCAACCTCTGTTTGCCTTAATCCACTGGAGGAAGAAATGGCAAGCCACTCCAGTATCTTTGCCAAGAAAACCTCATTGGTGTTATGGTCCACAGATGACTGAACAACAACAATAAACCATAAATAATTAATATCTTTCTAATTAAGTCCTTTATTTCCTTAAAGAGTATATTGAGTAATAGAGAACACTGTGGATAGCTCAGGGCTTGAATTATTCTTGGGCCATTTGTTTCCCTCATCTTTCTAGTCCAAGGCCCTTGGACTTGATTTTAAAGATAAATTTTGCTAACTGTATTTCATTATAGTTGGTTTCCTTTGTAATCCTATCGTTTAAATTATGCATTTAAAAATATTATTCTGAGCAAAGGTCCATAGATTTCACCAGACTGATAAATGGGATCATGAAAGAACAAGTGTTAAGAACTTCTACCCTAGTAGATGGAGAAAAAAACTTAAAGGTCCCTTATGTAAACCAATGAGTATGCTTAGAGAGAATGGGAGCAGCTCTGAGGGTTTTAGTCTAGGGGAAGGTCCAAGTTCCATGTGATTTCCTTTGTCTGTAAAACTTTTAAAAACCTTAAAAGTTGCAAATAAAATTCATAAAATGCTTTGAGCCCCCAGACAATCTGTTGATTTCCAAGCTGGGATAGTGAGCTCCTAGAAAGTTGAATTTAGTGTGATCAAATATCCACAGTTTCCCTTCCATCTGTCATGTTGTCTCTGGTAAAATACAAAGTCAGAATGTTGTTAACATTATCTGTCTTTATTTAGCAAACAAGGGTTTAAAATAAAAGTAAATAACCAGTTGGCAAAATTTTTAACTAGCAAAATAACCTTTAGTAATTCACCTTTCCTTCAGATGTTCCAGCAATAAAACAAAAGGGAGAATTGGAGGGTGCAGTAGATTTGCCATTGTTCCAGTAGCTACAAGAAGCCAGATTTCACTGGCTCTCTGTTGGTTCCTTTGGATTCTCTTAATAAACTGAGCTGCATGCCAGGGAAAAGAAAAAGCTCTAGCCACTAGGAAAGTCTGTCTCCTGGGAAGACTTGTCCATCTGCCAATGTTATTGTCACCATGTGCTCTCACCAGCCCCTCTTCTGCCTGTTTTCAGTGAGATTTTTAAAATTCTGTCCTCCAGTCCTGATCCCTTGATAAGAGTCCTCTCTTCCTAGGTTTAAATATATATATAAAATTCCCATGGTCTCTAATGACTTAGGCCCCCTAGGAGGCAGTCAGTTCAACTATGCCAGAAAAACTGTCACAGGAGTTTTGTAATTATACTTATATATCTTAAGTGTATCTTGGTAGATTTACTCCCAAATGTTTTATGCATTTTATCATTATTTTAATAGGCTGCTATTTTTATTTTTTCTTGGTTTTTATTATCACTGGAGAGAAATACTAACAACACTAGTGAAATTTTATATGCTACTACTTTACTATAATTATTAAATAGCTTAATTAATGTCTTTACCAAGTCTCCAACATTTTCTAAGTAAACCTGTCATCTGCATATAGGGATAATTTCATATCTTTGCTGACATTTGAGCCTTTAATTTCTTTGTTTTCTCTTATTGCCATTTCTAGGACTATCAAATAGAAAAAGATAACTGAATTTCATGGTGTATTTATTGCAAAATTTTCTAGAGTTTCTCCATTGCAAAAACTTAAAGATTTTGGTTTTAGACAAGCACTTTTAATCATATTAAAAATGTCCCTCCTATATCTTTCCCTTTTAGGATTTTTAGCACATTAGGATTATGTTTTGTCAAAGGCATTTTCTGCCTCTGTTATATATAAGGGTGAGGTTTGAATTACCCTATTTTAGCTTTGATGCCTTAACTAGGTAAGAACACTTTTTGATTGAATCATATGATCAGAAATTAGTGTGAAGTAATCCCCAAATGGGGTCATGGAGAGTCAGACAGGACTGAAACAACTGCACAATAACAACAGTTCACAATCCTTCAGTCAATCAAAGTCATTGTGTAAGACAATGGTGTCAAACTCCAACAGAGCTGGGAACCATTAAAGTATGCATAAGGATCCCTATGGGCCACATACTTACTTAGAAAACCACATATGAACAAATAAAAAAGTATTATTTTTGTACTATAAAAAAGAAAACCACATATTGACAGTATCTATGTTCCATTGTATTTTTATTTTGTTGAATATTTCCCAAATGCATTTTAATCTGGTTCAGGCTACACTCAGGAACACTGTGGGTTGCATGAGGCCCAGGGGTCACATTTTTGCACCTCTGGATCACCCTAAGAAATTTGTATAAGGGGCGGCTAGGTGGCGCAGTGAGTAGAGCGCCGGCCCTGGAGTCAGAAGGACCTGAGTTCGGATCTGGCCTCAGACACTTAACACACACACAAACAAAAACTTAGCCATGTAACCTTGGGCAAGTTACTTAACCCCAACTGCCCTCCAAAAAGCAAAAAAAAAAAAAAAAAAAAAGAAAAGAAATTTGTGTAAAAAGAAGCCATCTCAGAAGTGGAGGCAGAGATTCTGAATGTCTAGATCTCAGAACCTGGAGTAAGCATAATATTTTCAGCACACTTTTGAGCAAAAAAGGAGAATTTAACTGTAGAAGAAAAGGGAGATGATGAAGATACTTACTAGTTCTCTGGGAATCTTGGAGAAAAGAACCTCTAGACTAAGGGAAGTCCCAAGCAAAGGTTAACTCTTTCCCCAACTTTCTCTTGTGATGCCTGCCTATCCACAGACACTAAAACAATAGCATGTTTATTTATATATGTAACCATGTGGTTTAGACTCTTTCTTGTGTTTAATATAATGAATTATGCTCATTATTTTCCTAATGTTGAACTTGCATCCTTACTACAAATCCAACAAGGTCATTGTGAAGAGTTTTATTGGATATATTGCTACAGTCTTTTTTGCTAAGATTTTATTTACATTATTTGTATCAATGTAAACACAGTGTTAGTTTAGAGTTACAGAATCACTTAATTTGGAAGTTGGTAGGGAGCTCAGCAGCCATCTAATCCAAGCCACTTATTAAAAGAATGAGCTGATATTCTTGACAAGTGGCTGCCCAGCTTGAGAACTTCTAGGGAAAGGGAACCTACCTCTTGAGGTCTCTTCCCAGATTCCAATTGTTTGCTCCTGATTCTGCTTCTGGGGCCAAATAAGACAAGCCTAATCCCTCTTCCACAGGATGACCTTTCAAATGCTGAAGATCAATGTCAGGTCTGCTTAAGCCTTCTCTTTTCCAAGCCATACATGCCCTGTTCTTTCAACTGATCCTCAGATGGACTCAAGGTCCTTTGCCATATTGGCTGCCCTCCTTTGGACACTCTCCAGATTATCAAAGTCTCAAACCACGGGGTCTAGAACTGAACACACTACTCCAGATAAGATCTGATGAAGGCAGGGTATAGTCAGGTTGATTCAGGAAACATTTATTAAGTACCTACTATATGCCAGCCATTATGTTAAGCACTGGGGATACAAAAGAAAGGGCAAAAACAGTTCCTACTCTCAAGGAATTCACAGTCTAATGGACACAACATGCAAATAACTATGTATGAACAAGATACATACAAATTAAATTGGAGGAAAGGTACTAAGATTAAAGAGGACTGAGAAAGGCTTCTTGAAGATGGTGGGATTTTATCTGAGACTTGCAGAAAGCCAGGAAAGCCGGGAGGTAAATGTGGGGAGGGAGAGCATTCCAAGCATGGGGGACAGCCAGGGAAAATAGACAGTCAGGAAATGCAGGGTTTTGTATATGGAACAGCAAGAAGGCTAGTGTCACTGGATCACAGAGTAAGTAGAAGACAAGATTGTTTGAGAAGACTAGAAAGGTAGGAAGGGGTCAAGTTATGAAAGATTTTAAAAGTCAGAGGATTTTTTTATATTTGGTTCTGGATGTAATAGAGAAGCACTGTATTTTATTGAGTAAGGGAATGACAAGGTCAGATCACAAAGATCACTTTGATAGATGAGCGGAGTATGGCCGGAGTGCAGAGAGTTGAGACAAGGACACCAGTCAGTAAGCTATTGCAATCATCCTGAGAAGAGGTGATGAGGGCTTGCACTATGGTGATGGCAGAGAGTGGAGAAGAATATCTATGAGATGTGGTGGAGGCAGAATCAACAGAACTTGCTAAGAAATTGGCTAGGGGGAGAGGGGGCAGAGAGTGAAGAGCCAAGGATGACACCTAGGTTGTAAGCCTGGATGAGGAAGAAGATAGTAGCACCCTGGACGGCAATGTGGTCATTCAGAAAGGACTTTGGCTTCTCTATTCCTAGAAGCTAACACCAGCTTGGTCTCCATTAAGAGAAGAATGCCCTCTTAATGGAGCCCAGGATTGCATTGACTTTTTTCCTTTGGTTATATCACATTGGTGACTCATATTGAGTTTGCAGAACTTTTTTTTAATGATGGCAACCTAACTATTCTTCCTTCATCTTATACTGATGAAGTTAATTGTTTGTCCCCAAGTATTAGACTTTCTATTTATACCTTTTGAATTTCTTATTATTAGATTTATCCCCCATCTCCCAACAAGCTTCAGGAGGCCAGTATGAGCCAACTTCTCCTGTGAATAGGGCAGCAACAGAGTAAGGGGCCTTGTCAGGGAGCACAAGAGGAAGATATATGTGTGGTTTCAATAGAATCCATGGGGGTAGTATGAGCACATGAGTTCCTGGGATGGCTAACAGACTTTCCTGAGGCCATATAGTTCACTTAGCATCCTTTCCTGTGGAGTCTGTCCTTTACCAACACAGTACTGTGAACATATGTCTGATGTTTCTAAATGTAGTTAGTGGAACTATTGTCTGGGCGGAGCCAAGATGGTGGAGTAGAAACAGCTCTTCCAAGCCTCTCTGCCCCCAGATTCCCCACAAACTATGTAAAAAAGGACTGTGAACAACTTCTGGAGCCCCAGCACCCACAAAACGAAACAGAGAAGCTAACCTCCCACTGAGGACAGCCCAGCAGCCCTGCAGGAAGGACCAGCGCAGTGGTCTGGGACCTGGCAGCGCGCAGAGCGCAGAGTGCAGAGCGCAGGAGCCGAGCCGAGCAGAGCCCAGGTCCGCGTGAGCCGAGGTTTTAGCCCCAGGGCGGCAGGGCCAGCAGCCGGCTGGAGGAACCACAGAACACCAGGAGCTGTGGCGACTCCAGAATTATCAAGATAGACATGCCTAGGACAAAGTAAGAGGTTAGTGTCCTATGGACTTTGGGACCTGTATTTGGGGAATGTGTCAGCTCCCTCCCCTGGGGGCTAGAAGCCGCTGAGGAGACACGCCATTTTGTAGTTTTCAGAAGCAGCTCTGGCTCCCAGCCTACAAATCGTGGGGAGATCCAGCGATCAGTCTTGGGGGGTAATCGCTCTTGCTTTAACCTCCCTGGATCTGGATTGTGATCTAGGGAGGAAGTTGTGGGTGGGTTTACAGCTTGCCAGAAACGGAAGTTGCCCCCCACACGTTCGGGACGAAAATTCCTCTAGCTGGCCTTAAAGCCATAGTGTGGCAACAAGCCCAAAAGTCAAGCAATTAAGTGGCAACATGCCAAGGCAAAGGAAACAGAAAAATGCAACCCTAGACTCCTATTTTGGGGGCATAGAGTGGGAAAAGGACTGTGAGGTCAGAAGTCCTGCTCCAAAAGCCCCAGGGGAAAACATGAGCGGGTTGCAGGCCATAGAGGACCTGAAGAAGGACTTTAAAAATCAAATAAGAGATAGGGGCGTTAGGTGGCACAGTGAATAGAGCGCCGGCCCTGGAATCAGAAGGACCTGAGTTCGGAGCCGGCCTCCGACACTAATCCACACAAACAAAAACCTAGCCGTGTAACCTTGGGCAAGTTACTTAACCCCAATTGCCCTAAAGGGGCGGCTAGGTGGCGCAGTGAGTAAGAGCGCCGGCCTCGGAGTTTGGATGACCCGAGATCAGATCCGGCCTCAGAAAATGAGCACCCACGCATAAATCAAATGACTAGCCGTGTAACCTTGAGCAAGTTACTTAACCCCAATTGCTTAAAAAAAAAAATCAAATAAGAGAAGTGGAGGAAAAATTAGAAAGAGAAATGAGAAGGATGCAGGAAAAGTATGAAATGAGGGTCAACAGCCTGACTGAGGAAAACAACACCTTAAAAAATAGACTAGCTCAAATGGCAAAGGAGGCCCAAAAGGGCAATGAGGAGAAGAATGCCTTAAAAAGTCGAATTTGCCAGATGGAAAAAGAATCTCAAAAGTTCACTGAGGAGATTCATTCCTTCAGAGTTAGACTGGAGCAAATGGAAGCTAATGACTTTATGAGAAATCAAGATGCTGTTAAGCAGATCCAAACAAATGAAAGAATAGAAGGCAATGTGAAATATCTCATGGGAAAAACCACTGACCTGGAAAATAGATCCAGGAGAGACAATTTAAAAATTATTGGACTACCTGAAAGCCATGATCAAAGAAAGAACCTAGAAATCACCCTTCAAGAAATTCTCAAGGAAAACTGCCCTGATGTTTTAGATCCAGAGGGCAAAATAGAGGTTGAAAGAATCCACAGATCACCTCCTGAAAAAGATCCCAAAAAGAAAACTCCCAGGAATATTATAGCCAGGTTCCAGAATCCCCAGATCAAGGAGAAAATACTACAAGCAGCCAGGAAGAAACAATTTCAATATTGTGGAAACACAATCAGAATAGCCCAGGACCTGGCAGCTTCTACACTGAGGGATCGAAGGGCATGGAATATGATATTCCAGAGGGCAAAAGAACTGGGAATGAACCCAAGGGTCACCTACCCAGCAAAACTGAGTATTTTGTTTCAGGGGAAAATATGGTCATTCAGTGGAATAGAGGACTTTCAAGCATTCTTGAGGAAAAAACCAGAGTTGAATAGAAAATTTGACATCCGGACACAAGAAGGAAGAAATGCCTGAGAAGGTAATCAGGGAAAAGAAATCAAAAGGAACTTATCAAAGTTGAACTATTTACATTCCTATATGGAAAAGCAATAACTGTGACTGATGATATCTTTCTCACTATGAAAATAATGGAAGAAGGGGGTGTGGCCATATGAATACATATGTGAATGTGTGTGTATATGGTTACAGTTATATATGGATAGAGGGCATAGGTTGAATTTGTTGGGGAGGGAGAATACTCAAGGGATGAAATTATGAGGTGAGAGAGGAAAGTGGCAAGAGGAGATGGGGAGAGACGGGGTAGGGTAAACTATCCCATGTAGAAGAAGCAAGGGGAAGTGGTTGCAAAGGAGGGGGAGAATAAGGAAGGCTAAAAAGGCAAAACCACATTCAAATTGAATTTGGTTCAGGGAGAAAATGACATACATACTTAATGGGATATCTCAACCTGCAGCAGGATAGGGGGAAGGGGGATGAGAGGAGGGATGATGGATGGGAGGGCATCCTTGGGGTGAGGGGAGGTTGGAAGTACCCACTATAGAAGAGGGACAGGATCATGTAGGGAATGGACCAGGTGGGGGGTGGGATGAGTGGGAGGGAATTATAAGCAGCCTTGTACAATATATCTACTATGATAATGTTTTGCATAGCTAGACATGTACAACATATACTGAATTACTTATCTCCCAAGAGGGAATGGGTGACAAGGGAGGAAGGAAATGGATCTGAAATTCGAGGTCGTAACATTAAATGTTTCAAATATATATAAATACTATTATTAATACTCTTTTGCTTGTAATAGGGAGATAAGATGTGCAGGCATTGGGACACAAAGATTCATCTTCCTCTAATGGAAAAGTCGATGGGGGTATGGGAGAAGGTATGGGAGAGAGCAGATTGGAGGAAGTGATATCTTGTGGGACTACTATTCTGGGAGGTTGGGTAGGGGAATAATGGGGGGAAAATGATTGTAACTCAAAATCTGGCGGAAATTAATGATGTAAAACAGAAGTTAATAAAGCATTTGTATAAAAAAAAGAATAAATAAAAAAATAAAAATAAAAAAAAATTTAAAAAAAAACAAAAATATAAAATAAAATAATAAATGTAGTTAGTGACTATAAGAGAAATTTCCAAATAAGTTTGTAGAACTCATAGAAAATTCATCATACTAAGAACCTGGACTTGAGGAAAGTTGAAGAATAGCAGGAAAAGAGGAAGAAAAGAAGAAAAGCAAGACAAAGATAGAAAGGGCCACATGAAACAAAGAAAGAAGGAGTATAACAGGTTGTGATAGTCCAAATTTCTAGAGCAGCAGCAAAGAAATACTTAGCAGGAATATGTGACCTTGAAAATTTCATAATTGACCCTAAATAATCAACAAGTTGGGTTTTTTTGCTCAGAAATTCTTCTCTGGCACCTTAGTTATAGGGGAGGATGAAATCATCATTCAGAGAGACTTGACAAGTGACATTTTTAAAAATTTAATTCAGGATAAGTGGCCAGAAGAGGGTGATGATAACTTTGAACATCTTGGAGAAGTAAAGAAGTGAGTTTAAAAATGTGTCACTACTAAATGATTTCACGTTATAGTTGATGTAGCCCAAGAGCCTCCTACAGTAAAATTGTAAACCCCACTTATCCTCTATCCTTGGCATTTCACTGTTCTGTACAAAGCTGGTTGTTGTCATTTTTAATTGCAAAAGTCTAATACACTGGAGATGTCTATCATATTTGTACACAAAATATTTAGTTTAATTAAATTTTAAAATTGGTCATAAAAATGATTCATCCCAATATTCCAGCCCAGAGATTTCAAACTCAGCCCCAGGGCTTCAAGGGGCAGACTAGATGAAAATGTTATTAAGAAATGTTTAACAAAATAAATAAAAATGCAAAATGAATTTGCTAATTTGTAGCTAAGTCAATAGGGATAATTTTCTGTTTGTGATTGACACCATTGCTCTAGCCTGTCAAAAAAAATTTTAAATCCCGACTCTGTCATCCATTATTTTCACTATTCCTCTCAACTTTGTGTCATTTACAAATTCAATGGACATGCCATCTATGCTCCCCACCCCTAACTCAGGTCATTGATAAAAAGCCATAGATCTTTGGAACCTCTTGTCACATTGTCACTGAACCATGAATGACTACTCTTGAAGCCAACCACCTTACCAGTTATACATTCAAGTCATAATAATAGCTAATTTTTGTATATCTACAATGTACCAAGCACTTTACAATTATTATCTCTTTTAATAGCAACAAAAGCCTGGGAGGGAAGTCTTATTATTACCCTATTTGTTGTTGGTTTTCAGTTGTGTTCAGTGCTCCATGACAAGATTGGGGTATTTCTTGGCAAAGATACTGAAGTGGCTTGCCATTTCCTTCCCCAGCTCATTTTACAGATGAGGAAATGAGGCAAACAGGGTGAAGTGACTTGCCCAGGGTCATACAGCTAGTAAGAGTCTGAGGCCGAATTTGAACTCTGGTCTTCCTAACTCTAGACCTGGCACTCTATCCACAGTGCCACCTAGCTATCCCATTATCCCCACTTACAATTGAGGAAACAGAGGTTAAGTGACTTGTCCAGGTTCCTACATCTAGAAAGAGTCTGAGGTTGAATTCAGATTTTCCTGATTCCAGGTCAGGTATTTTATCTACTATACCACCTAGCATATTATACTATCATTTCTTTATCTTCTCCATGAGAATAACATGTAATACTTTAGCAAATATTTGCTAAAATTTGGGCAAATTATCCATATATACATAGCCTTCCCCTCACCTACAAGCTTAGCATTCTTGTCAGAAAGGAAAATGAATTTATTCTGGTCTGATATGTTCTTGTTTCCTCATTGTCTATTCTAATTCCTTCAATTTCCTCTTCTTCCTTTATTGCTAAAGCTAAAATTTCTAGTACAATATTGAATTATAGTGATGACAATGGGCATACTTGCCTCAATCTTGATTTTATTGGGAAATTGTCTAGCTTATCACTATTACAAATAATGCTTATTGATGGTTTTAGATAAATATTCATTATTATTTTTAGAAAAGCCCCATTAATAGAAATGAGTTATATTTTGTCAAAAGCTTTTTTATATCTGTTATATCATATGATTTTTGATGTTGTTGTTATTGATATGGTCAGTTATGCTAATAGTTTTCCTAATGTTGAATCAGCTCTGGTATTATCTTGGATAATTATGGACGTATTATTTTTGTGTTTAGCTACTGTAATCTTCTTACTAGTATTTTATTTAAAATTTTTGCATCAATTTTCATTAGGGAAATTACTTTATAGTTTTCTTTGTTTTTACTCTTCCTAGTTTAGGTATCAGCACCATATTTCTGTCATAAAAGAATTTGGTAGGACTCTTTCTTTGCCTATTTTCCCAAATAGTTTATGTAACATTGGAATTAGGAGTGGCTAGGTGGTGCAGTGAATAGACCACCAGCTCTAGAGTCAGGAAGACCTGAGTTCAAATCCAGTCTCAGACACTTAACACTAGCCATGTGACCTTGGACAAGTCACTTAACACCAATTGCCCTGCCTTCCTCCCTCCAAAAAACTAATAATAATAATAATAATAATAATAATGGAATTAGTTTTCTTTAAATGTTTGGTAGAATTCACTTGTGAATCCATCTGGTCCTGGGGGAGGATGGAGTTTCTTATGGAACTCACTCATGACTTGTTCAATTTCTTTTCTTAAGATAGGATTTTTACATACTCTATTTTCTCTCCTATTAACCTGGGAAATTTATATTTTTGTGAATACTTATCCATTTTACTGAGATTGTTAAATTTATTGGTATATAATTGGGCAAAGTAACTCCTAATACTTGCATTAATTTTATCTTCATTGGTAGTGAATTCACCCTTTTAATTTTTGATACTAATAATTTGGTTTTCTTCTTTTTAAAAATCAAATTAACCAATGGTTTATCTATTTTATTTTTTTCATAAAATCAGAACCTAGTTTTCTTTTTCTTACTTTCAATTTCATTAATCTCTCCTCTGATTTTCAGGATTTTCAATTTAATTGGGAATTTTAGATTTGTTCATTTTCTTGGTTTTTTTTTTAAGCTGCATGCCCAGTCCATTGATCTGCTCTTTCTCTATTTGATTGATGTAAGCATTTAGAGATATAAATTTTTCCCCTAAGTACTTCTTTGGCTGCATCCCATAAGTTTTGGTATGTTGTCTCATTGTTATCATTCTCTTTAATGAAATTATTTATTGTTTCTATGATTTATTCTTTGACCCATTAATTCTTTAGGATTAGAATATTTAGTTTCCAATCATTTTAAAATCTATATTTCCAGGGCCTTTTACTGAATGTAATTTGTATTGAATTATGATCTTAAAATGATGCATTTAATATTTCTTCTTTTCTGCATTTGGTTGTGAAGTTTTTATGCCCTGATCTATGGTCGATTTTTGTGAAGGTGCTATGTACAACTGAGAAAAAGGTATACTCCTTTCTATTACCAATCAATTTTCTCCAGAGGTCTATCATATATAACTTTTTCTAAAATTCTATTCATCTCTTTAACTTCTTTCTTGTTTATTTTATGGTTAGAGTTACCTAGTTCTTAGGGGGGGAAGTTGAGGTCTCCCATCAGTATAGTTTTACTATTTTCTCCTATAACTCATTTAACTTTTCCTTTAAGAATTTGGATGCTATGTCATTTAGTGCATATAGATTTAGTATTGATGTTACTTGAATGTATATGGTACTTTTTAGTAAAATGTGGTTTTCTTGCTTATCTCTTTTAATTAGATCTATTTTTGTTTTTCCTTTGTCTGAATTTATGATTGCTTCCCCTGATTCTTTTTAACCTCAACTGAAGCATAAAATTCTATTCCAGCCTCTTAAATTTTCCTCTCTGTGTGTCTGTCTGTTTCATATGTGTTTCTTACAAATAATATATTGTTGGATTATGGTTTTTAATCTATTCTTCTGTTTTAAAGGTGAGTTCATTCCAGTCACATTCACAGATATGATTACCATGTATTCCCTTCCCTCCATCCTATTTTCCTGTTTATCTTTCTCTCTCTCTTTTTACCCTGTCCCTCCTCAAAAGTCTATTTGCATCCCTTAACCTGCCATCCCCTCTATCAGATCCCCTTTTCTCTTACCCCCTTCCCCTCCTACTTCCCTGTAAGGTAAGATAGATTTCTATACCTAACTGAGCATGCATGTTATTTCCTCTTTGAGCCATTTTTAATAAGAATAAGGTTCAAGCCTTGCCCACCAAGCCCCCTTTTCTCATCCACTATAAAAGCTCTTCCTTTCATGCCTATTTAATGTGAGATAATTTTCTTTGTTCTTTCTCTCCCCCCCTTCTCCCAGTGCATCCCCCTTTCTTGCCTCTTAATTTTTTTTTAATCATCCCATCATAATCAACTCATACCCATGCTTTCTGCTACATAGACTCCTTCTAACTTCCCTAATAATGAAGAAAGTTCTTAGGAGTCCAAAGTATCATCTTCCCATGTAGGAATATAAACAGTTTAACCTTATTGAATCTCTTATGACTTCTCTTTCATGTTTCCCTTTCCATGTTTCTCTTGAGTCTTGTATTTGAAAGTCAAATTTTCTAATCAGCTCTGGTCATTTCATCAGGACTGCTTGAAAGTCCTGTATTTTATTAAATGTCTATTTTTCCCCTTGTGGATTATACTCAGTTTTGCTGGGTAGGTGATTCTTGGTTGTAATCCTAGTACCTTTTATTTCTGAATATTATATTCCAAGCTTTCTTATCCTTTAACATGGAAGTTACTAAATTTTGTGTGATCTTTACTATGGCTCCATAGTATTTGAATTGTTTCTGACTGCTTGCAATATTTTATCATTGACCTGGGAGCTCTGGAATTTGAATAATATTCCTGGGAGTTTTCATTTTGAGATCTCTTTCAAGAAGTGATCAGTGGAGTCTTTTAATTTCTGTTTTACCCTCTGACTCTATGATATCAGGGCAGTTTTCCTTGCTAATTTATTGAATATTATGTTGGTTCTTTTCTTTATCATGGCTTTCAGGTAGTCTCATGATCCTTAAATTATTTTTCCTCAATCCATTTTCCAGAGCAAGTGTTTTTCCAATGAGATAGTTTACATTTCTTCTATTTTTCTTTCTTTTGACTTTGTTTAATTGTGTCTTGGTGAATCATGGAGTCATTGGCTTCCACTTGCCCAATTCTAATTTTTAAAGAATCATTTTCTTTAAAATGTGATACCTCCTTTTCCACAGGGCCAATTCTACTTTTTAAGGAGTTCTCTCCAATTCTGGTTTGTTGTTTCATTTTTTTAAGGTGATATTTTCCTCAGTATTTTTGTCCCTCTTTTTCTAAGCTATTGACTCTATTTTCATAATTTTCTTGAATCACTCTTTTTTCTTTTCTCAATTTTTTCTCTATCTCTCTTATTTGATTTTTCAAAACCTTTTGGAACTCTTCCAGGAATTCTTGTTGGACTTGTATCCAATTCACATTTTACTTGTAGCTATTTTGTTTTCTGCATTTGTATCTTGATCTTTCCTGTCACCATAGTAAATTTTTATGCTCATGTTCTTTTTTTGTTGTTTGCTCATTTTTCCAGACTACTTCTTGACTTTTAACTTTATGTTAAAGTTAGGCTCTGCTCCCACGGTTTAGGGGACACTGTCCCAAGCTTCAGGCTTTTGTGTACCTGTTCTAGAGCTAATTCTGGGTTCTATAAGTTTTTGATGTTTCTAAGGCAGTATGATCTAAGAAGAGGTGTGGTCACTGCTCTCCTGGCCTGTGCTCTGGGTCCCTCCTGGTTCCCCTACAGCCACAAGTACTAGTGTTCCTTTCTGTATTGTAACTGAGACCAGGGCCTCTGCTCCCTTACAAGTAAGTGACCACAAGCACTCTACTTTGCCCTGGAACTATGACCAAGGCCTCTGCTACCCTGTAGGCACTCTTCTTCACCCTTGAACTGTAATTCATAACTGTAGCTAGGCACTGCAACAGGGTCCTGACCAGCACCAGCAAAGGGGCCCCCATAATTTCTTTTTGAAATCTTGGTTGTCCAATCCTTTTACCATCTGTGGACTAAGAGTTCCCAAAGCCACTGCTGCCACTGATGCAACTGCCTCCAAGGCCTGCTACTGGCATTGCCTTGGTGAGGCCTGCACTGCCCCTGGGCCCAACCATGGTGGCATAGACCTTTCCTGTCAACCTCCTAAGTTGTCTTGAGTTAAAAAGTTGTTTCAGCCCAACCTTTTTTTCTTTTGGCTGTGGTGCACCAGGATTCAATTTGAGGCATTATTTTAAAGATGTTTGGAGGAAAATTTGGGAGAGTTTAGGTGAATTTTTGCCTCTGCTCCACTACCAAGTCTGATATGTTTTTGATGAAGACAGGCTGGCTCTTAGTAATCTCCACTTCTCTATTTAGCTGTTCTCCAACCATTCTCTAATGATATCTTCTAGAATTTTCCTAGTCAAGGTCACTGGCCTATAGTTTACAGACTCTTTTCTTTTTTGAAAATTAGGACATTTGCCTTTCTCTAATCTTGTAGTACCTCTTCCATTTTCCATATTTGAATACCACTGATAGTAACTCCACAATCATGTCTGCTAGTTTGTTTTTTGTTTTTGTTTTTGTTTTTGTTTTTGTTTTTTTGCTTTTTTGGAGGGCCATTGGGGTTAAGTGACTTGCCCAAGGTCACATGGCTAGATTTTTTTGTGTGTTAAGTGTCTGAGGCAGGATTTGAACTCAGGTCCTCCTGACTCCAGGGCCAGTGCTCTATTCACTGCACCACCTAGCCGCCCCAGTCTGTCTGCTAGTTCTTTAAGTACCCAAGGATATAGTTCATCTGGGTGAGGTGACTTGAATTTGTTAAGCACAACTGGGTATTCTCTCTTTGTCCCCAATTTATGTTAGGTATCAACTCTTTTAGTCCAAAAAATACCAACACTGAAAAAGTCCAAAAGGATGAAGGGGCTGCAAGGGTGGAGGAATCTTCTGGTGGGAAGTCCACTGGGACAAAGGTACAAAATTCTGGAGTCAGAAGCCAAGCAAGAAGAAAAGAATTTCATTATGCTTCTGAAAGCTTCCCTGTTGTCTAGCTATGTGGAACTGCTACAAATCAAACCATCATTCAGGAACATGGGAATACTCTTCTATGCCTCAGACTCATAAAAAATATTTGTTCTGGTGTCAAATTCTCAGGCAGAGTGACCCTAAATGTCAGTCACAAGATTTCATTTTTGGCTATCCTGAGTGCTTACGTATTAGAAAGCAGTAGGGTCTCTTTGTTCCAAAGTATAGAATAGGTTATGGATAGTGGTCCAAATACACACACACACACACACACACACACATATGTATCTTATAGTAACACCCTCTGCCCCCTTTCCCATGATTCCAATACTCACACTAAAGAAGCAAAGGGGGACCACCCAGTACTGAAAGTCATTTTTTCTTTGTTTCCTCATTGTAATATTGGAAGTCATCACCTAGTAGCCAGTCTACTGGTAATGAGCCTCTCTGAATTTAGCTAAGCTTGTTCTCAGAGAGCAAAGTAAGTCTGATACACATAATCAAAGCTTTTCCTAGCACAGTGGAACCTGCCACAGTTTATACTCTGCTAGCAAAATCACAATGAAACAGCAAAGTAGGACTCTATGGATATCTTCCTTCATCTCCTTTCTTTTAAAATTTATTTTATTATAAAATTAATAGACATAAATATGAAAATATGAAAAACAACAGAAATATGAATTGCTGAACTTGCTATATGTGGTTTGTGTTTTTAAAATATATTAAGTATGATAAGGAAGGAACAAAATTGCCTTGTATCTCCTTTGAACTTCTCTGTTTTGTTCTGTGTATTTTTTTAATGTTTGATAATGCTCTTTTCTATCTTTTTTATATTTATATCACTGCTCACTAATCATCTCCCTTCTCAAAGAATCCAAGCCACTTCACTGTGACAAATAGACAGTGCTATTAAATGACTTGGGATCCAATCTCCCCCTTGCCTTGAACTAGCTACATGACCTTGGGCAAATCATTTAATCTTTCTGAGCCTCAGTTTCTTCATCTGTAAAATGAGGAGGTTGGCCCAGATGATCTCTAAGGTATCTGGCAACTCTAAACCTTTGATCCTATGGCCTATGGAATAAGTATAGTAAAGGAAAACAAATCAATACCTCAGTCATACATGAAAATGTATGTCACATTCTGCATGTCTAGTCCATCATCTCTTTGCCAAGAAGCAGGAGACATGCTTCATTGTCATTCATCTAAATGCTGATACATCAGAGTTCTAAAGTCTTTCAAAGTTATATTCTTTTACATTACTGCTGACATTGGGTCTCCTGTTTTTGCTCATTTACTCTGCATCATCCATTCACATAAGTCTTCTTAAGTTTCTCTGAATTCCTTGGAGCCATTCTTACAGCACAGTAATATTCCATTAGATTCATCTACCACATTGTTCAGTTATTCCTTCAAAACGATGGGCTCCCACTCTGTTCAATTCTTTTCCTTGATTAATCATTTTGTTTAAAACCAAGTTTCCTAGATCCTTGACTTTTTTAGAAGTCTGAGAAGTAATGACAAAAAAGGAATCTTCTCAGAAAATCATATCCAATGTGCCAGAATATAAAATCTGATGGTAATGACACAGGAGGTTAGCAGGACATATTCATGGAGTTCAGGAAGAGAGAGGGTAGATCTCTGACCTTGGGAAGCTCTTGGTCTGATAGGAAATTACAGTTCCTGAGTTCAGAATCCCTTATTTAGTGGAAAGACACTGGGCTTGGCCTCCACAAGGACATTATCTGATGGGGAGACACTATTCTTACCTTCAAAAACCCTCTGGTTATATGGGCATGACATATTCCCTGATGGGGAGACACTATTCTTACCTTCAAAGACCCTCTGGTTATATGGGCATGACATATTCCTTGTTCTCAGGGAACCCTCATCTTGACTGAGTTCAATCTTGTCATAATGGCAGGAAAACAAACCCTGCCCTCAAGGACCCCTTAGTCACATAGGTGGCATAGTGGATAGAGCATTGGGCTGGAAGTCAGAAAAGACCTGAGTTCAAATCTGGCCTCAGATATGTGCTAACTGTGTGACTCTGAAGAAGTTATTTAATTTCTTTTTGCCTCAGTTTCCTCAATTGTGAAATGGGGATAATAATAATACCTAATTTGCAGGGTTATTATGAGGATCAAATGAGATAATATTTGCAAAATGCCTAGCATGTAGTAGGTACCTTATAAAGGAGTATTCCCTTCCCCTTCCCTGTTGGGAGAGACATTATCCCAACCTTGAGGAACCTGTGAACTAATAGGGAAAGATGGTCATAGAATCATAGATTATAATATCATAAATATAGAGCTAGGAGGAACTATAGAGGTCACCAAGGCCAATTTCCTCAGTTTGGGGATGCAAAACTGAGACTTAAGGAGACCAGGTGCCTTAAGGTCACAGATGTAGGAAGTGTCTAAGACCTAATTGGAACCCAGTTCTTCCTGGCTCCAAGTCAAGTGATCTATTCATCACACCATACCACCCATTTTTAGGTTGGTTGATATGATGTGGGACACAGAGATCATAGGATTTCTAAGAATTCTTCCAACTCTAACATTCTGTGGGGTGCTCAGGAAATATTTGAGAGAAGAAGAGAGGGAGGAATGAAAGAAGTGAAGGGAAGAGAATCCTCAATGTAGAAATTTAGGGAAAAAAACATTTCTGGCAGTTTCATTCTCTCTTTGTTTCTCAGGACTTCTGCTTATCTTCTTCCTGCTATGCCAACACAAAGACCTGAATTGTACGT
Organism: Gymnobelideus leadbeateri; assembly: GCA_011680675.1. Lineage (NCBI taxonomy): Eukaryota > Metazoa > Chordata > Mammalia > Diprotodontia > Petauridae > Gymnobelideus > Gymnobelideus leadbeateri. The sequence goes on from WOXC01005426.1 coordinate 107,119, forward strand.
TACTGAGGAGGAGGAGGAAGAGAGGTCTTCCTCTAGTGTGTGGGCAGCAGGGGGCCAGGGCTGGCCAGGAGGTTCCACGTCCAGAAGTCCACATAAATAATAGATTATCCGGGTCCAGGCAGACAACAAGTCAAGTCTTAAGGGTTTAGCTACGGCAGGGAGGAACACTTATAAACTAGAGGTACAAGGATCAGGTTGCAAGAGAAGATGAACTCATCTTCTTTCTCCAAAGCTGGCCCACTATGCAAACTTCTCTGTTAATGAACTCAGTCTCCATAATCTTCAAGCCATCTTTAGTTCTTTCCTTTCCCTATATACTGAGTGGCAGAGTTCTACTGTTTCTGATGCTACTTTTCATGCATTTCACCCTTCTCCACTCCTATTAAATATGTTCTAAGCACCAGACTCCATTGGACGGGTCTCCATCATACTTGTTTTCTAAGATTTCCTACCAAACTCAGCTTATTCAGCACTTTACCAATTCTGATGTTCTTACAAAACCATTCCATAATTCCTATTCATTATCTGTTATCTGCCCTTGCTTCCATCTTCTATATGTATCAAGGGTATTGTTGCCCAACCTGATGATAAACACACCTCAAGTCAGAATGCCCTTGCAAATGATGAGAGATAAATGGACAAGCAATTTGCAAAAGGGACTCTAGAAGAGAGAGAATGAAAGCATACAGTAGTGATAACTGAACAAGCCCACCTCTATCCCTTCAGCTTCTTATCTTTAGGTTGGAACATTGTTACCTCTTTCCATTTGGGAAAATGAAACTGAATTCACTCCAGTACTGAGAGGTCACATACCTAGCCCATGTGAGGGGAAAATGGCCTGGGGGATGGGAAAGGTGATGTGGCAACAAGCAGAAATACCTAATCATCTTTGGTTCTTGTACTCCTCAGTACAACTCAGTAATCATGTCTGTTCATGAGTTAATTGCCTTTATTCAGTCCCCAGAAGAAGTAAGATATAAGAGTTGGGAGGAACCAAGATCTGAACTTCTGTGTTCTTGCCTTGCCTGCTGCTTGTGGGCTTTGAGAAAGAATTATATAAAAGTTAGTACTCTAATGTGAGAATTACAGCAGGGTTGATTAAGAACACTCCTGCCTAATTAGATTCGTCCCCCAATCCACTCAATCAGATTACAGGACATGGACCTTTGTCAGGAGAAGAGGCACTTCACGCAGAACAGGACACGAACTATGGTCCCTTGATTAGGGACATGTACCTTGCTGAGAGGATACAGTAAATGTCTCTGACTCATCTTCAGTGACTAGGCTGTTTCTTTATGATGGGCAGATGAACTCCTGTTGCTAGGAAGAAATGGTTCCTCTCTCCCTTTTGGACCCTTCTCTTTCTTTGTAAGCTTTCTCTCCCTTGTTAGAAGTATGACCTTAAAGGTTTAAGGTTTAAGGGTGACCTTAAAGGGAGGTTGGTTCCTGAAGTTAAGGGTTTGGTTATGTCAGACGTGACCCCACAGTTCTTGGCATTGGAGTCTTCCTATATCTTCCCCATTACAAAACAAACAAACAAAACATTCTCGTTTTTTAAATTAGAGATTTGTTCATTGTTTTTAAAGAACATTTAACCTTGGAACTTGTCAAAACCTTTCTGAAGGTCTGAGTGCTTCCCTTAGAAAAATCTCTAACAGTTTAATCAGGCATGATTTCTCTTTTTCATTACATAAATTACACTACATTTATTACAATTAGTTATGGTTACTTCTTTCTGAATTCAGTGATACTAAAGGGACGCTTTAGAGACCAGCTTGCCTGGTCTCTGCTTATCCAGGTTTCCCTCTGGAACTTTTTTTGTAGATGTGGGGGGAGAGGGGTGTCTTCCAACACAATGGTTATTTGTAATTTATATTTGGCCAACAGTGTTACAGGTTCATTATGAGTTCCTTAGGTTCCTCTTAAATGGATGGCAAACAGTCTTAATAGCCCCAGTTTCCCTATTTAGGGAATATTTAGTAAATATCAAGGGTTGGGTTACATGATTATTAAGGTCCTGTCCAGCTATAAAGACCTAATATGTCCTCTTGTGCTAATTTAGATCCATTTTTCAATTAGATCTAGATTTAACATTCTTAACCCTTATCACTATAGTGTTTACTTGTTAGCTCCCAAAGACAAAGAGGGGAATAAACTCTCCATACATCTTTAAGCTATAAAGTGTGTGTGTGTGTGTGTGTGTGTGTGTGTGTGTGTGTGTGTGTGTGTGTCCTGAATTAGAACTCAGGAGGCCTGAGTTGGAATCCTGGTTCTGCTATTTCATAGTTATGTGAACTTGAACATGCTTCTACCCTTCTCTGGGTTTCAGTTTGCCTATATATAAAATTGGGCAATTGGTTGGCATAGATGACTTTTAAGCCCTATTTTAGCACTGCCAGTCCCTGGTTCTCTGATTTCTCTATAATGGGTAGAGATGGGTCATGCCTGTTAACTGAATCTGTTATTTGTGCATCCAAGATGGCATTGTCTCACTTAATCCCAGATCAGGAAGGGACCTCAGACGCTGAATAGTCATCCTGTCCACAACATCTTCAGCAAGTGGAAGCCTGGCCTAGAGAGCCCTCTACTGAAAAGCAGATCACTAACCACCTAAGGCAGTCCACTCTACTTTCACTTCAGTATAATCCCTTTTGTTAGGAAGTTTTTCCTTGTATCAAGTTGAAAATTATTTCCCCTAGATTTCTACCCATTAATTGCCCTGGGGCCAAGGATGATGGGTTTAAGATGTCTTCCAGTACACAATACAATACAATAAACATTTATGAAGTGCCTACTATGTGCCAGGCACTATGTTAAGCACTAGGGATACAAATATCAAAAAAGAAAGACAGTTCCTGCCTCAAGGAACTTGTAATCCAATGCAAAAAGATAACACACAAAAAAAAGTCCAAAAGGGGAAGGGAGGGGAAGAAAGGGAGGAAGAGGGTACCTGGTTCATAATCACAATGATGATAGAATCAAAACCAAGTAGTATAGATGGTAGGAAATGAAGAGTTGACTGGGCTTCTGAGCCCTCTTTAAATTGGACCTTTGGGATATCTTCCATATTTCCTTTAAAATATTTGTAAGCAAGTTTTATGTCTTCCCCCTAGTCTTAATTTCTCTAGGCTGAATATCTCATTTCCTTCCATTCATTTTCGTGTGATTGGGTATGAAGGATGAGAAAGACAGGGAGAGAGAGAGGAAGGGAGGGAGATATAGATATAGATAGATATAATATACAGGGGGTAGGCATATGGGGTGGAAGTGAAGGAGTACACGCCACTTCCCCATTTGCTTCTCACAAGCTGTCTGTCATTATACCTAGCAAGTGCTAGACTTTAGACCATGCTTTAAGTCCCATCTGACCAATCACCCTGGTCATCTCTTTGCCATATTCCATGACACTGTTACCTCCAGACCACTGGGAAATGTGCCCTGGAAGATTTAATCAACTTGTTTTTTTCTCCAAGGGGCAATAGGAAGCCATAGGGGTTCCCTACAGGAACCATAGGGCAATGATATGGTAAGAACAGTGCTTTAGGGATATCAGTTTGGCAAATCAGTAGAGGATGGATTAGCGAGTGGAGAGGCTGAAGGCCAGGAGAGTTATTAAGAATTTATTGCAATAGTCTAGGTAAGAGGTAATGAAAGACAAAGCTAGGGTGGTGACCCTGTGACTGGAGAAAAGGGAATAGATGTAAGACATTGTAGAGGTGGAACTGATGAGACTTTAGCAACTTATTTGATATGAAGGGTAAATGAGATTGAAGAGTAGAAAATGACTCCTAAGTTGCAAACCTGGGAAACTGGATGAGTGATGGTGTATTTGACACCATCAAAATGGGGAAGTTAGGAGGAAAGGTGGATTTAGGGGAAAAGATAATGAGTTCCATTTTGGATGTATAGTATCTGCACTCTTCTTTAAATGGTTCTCCTCCTCTGGATTCAGGTTTACCTTCACCACATCTGAGATGCCATTCTATTGGATGTATAGTTTGAGATGTCAACAGTTATCCAGGTGGAGCTGTCCAGCATGCATTTGGAGATGCAACATGAGTGAATGAAGTCAAGAGAGCCCAGGACAGAGGCCCAGAGTATACCTGGAGCTAGAAGATAGGTCCTGAATCCAGAGGAGGAGAACCATTTAAAGAAGAGCACAGATACTCTTTGGGGAATCCAGAAGGAGCTGTAATTCTAAAACCTTTTAATGTGCTGCCATCAAGAGAACCTGACAGTAGTTAAGGAGTTATGTATGATACACTTTTCAAATAGGTCAAATCCCTCCTCTGATTAGTGATGTAAAATCTGTGAACATACTCTCATCTCTTCCTAAAGTTAGAAATGGGGAATAGTACAGTGTGACTATTTGTTTAAACCCTGTTGATGTTTGCATATGATGCTGCATATGATTAGTATAGTCTCAGTAGTTTGTGTCAAGCAGACAGTGCCCCACAGGTATATAAACTACCTGCCTTGTATGTAGGTACTACAGGTTCCCATATGTCCAGAAGACAACACTCCTGGCTATAAAACACCATACAGTAGTAATTATTGATGTATTGATTACCTTTGTGCTCCCCTTCATTAGGGCTCTACAGCATGGCCCCATGTATCACATTTCCAGAGGATCTGATTTTTTGTCTACACAAACACACACACACATATCAATAGTTGTAAATTTTTATATTACATAAAAATATCTGTATATGTACAACAATGCAACCAATTCCTCAAGTGTCATACTAATAAATACTGAATAAATAATAAATAACTGATTAAAAAAAAGAAAATCTGGGATTGGATTAGATTTTCCCTAAGGTCTCTTATAGCTCCAAAGTCCCTCCCTCCCAGTACACTTTCCTGGTGGGGTTGGAAAGGGGAAAGGCTCTTCTATTCAAACAGGTGCAAGAGAATGTGTATGAGTGTCCTCTTCCTAATCTCTGTCTCCCTGTGTTCTCAGGCCTTGTACTTGTTTGTTTTTTCACAGATCTGTGATTTGAAGAAACTCCTTCTCTGTCAATATAGATTGGCAACTGCTCTGTCTGAAATTTATAATCTTAGAAAGTTACCTAGGTTCACCACAAGGAGAGGTGACTTAGCCAGGGTCACATAGCCAGTATGTCTTCCTGCCTCCAAGCTATCTGCTCTATCCATGATGCAACATTGTTTATCTTTTAATAATATAATAATTGCGAAGTGAATGTTCTACATAAGTGAATTCTCCAGATAATAATAGTACCTTAGCATCACATATAACACTTTAAGATTTACAAAGTACTTTACATACTCTATATCACTTGATCCTTTTTATTATCCTCATTTTACAGATGAGGAAACTGAGTCTCAGGGAGGTCAAAGTGATTTGGACAGGGTGCAGTACAATACAATTTGAAGAGGGTCACAATACAATACAGTAAACATTTATCAAGTGCCTAAATTTTTCCATCAATGCAATTAAGTGACTAGTAAAGTGCCTAAGACAGCTTGGTGGTGCTCCAGTGGAAAGAGTGTAGGTCTTGGAGTCAGGAAGATCCTTCATCCTGAGTTTAAATTTGGCCTCAGATACTTGATAGCTATGTGACCCTGGGAAAGTCACATTATCCTGTTTGCCTCAGTTCTTCAACTGTATGATGAGCTGGAGAAGGAAATGGCAAACAAATCCAGTATCTTTGCCAAGAAAACCCCAAATGTGACTTTGGGCAAGTCCCTTCCCCTCTCTGGGCCTCAGTTTCTCCTTCTGTAAAATGAGGGAATGGGGCTAGATCATACGTGTCAAATGAGCAAACAGCCTGAACTAGATTAAAATATAATTGGGAAATATTTAATAAAATAAATACAACTACAGTACAGATAGATAATGTTAATTTGCAGTTCTTCATGGTCACCATGCTGCCCAGGATCCTGACATAGGGGTTAGTGGCCCTGTTTCTAGTTGAGTTTGACACCACTGTTCTAAATGACCTCTTTGATCTCTTTCAGTTCTGCATCTATGATTTTAAGTCACCTTTCCTCTCTGAACCTCAGTATCTTCATCTTTAAAATGAGAGAATTGTATTAGATGTCCTGTGAGGTCCCTTTTAAATCTAGCTCTATGATTCTAAATGACCTCTCCTCTCTGGGCCTCAGTTTCTTCATCTGTCAACTGAGGGGATTGAACTAGATGACCACTGAGTTCCCTTCCAGCTCTAGGCAATTCTATATCTTCTGATCTGACCAATCAAATCAGATAGCCAACCATCATTCATTAAGTACCTTCTGTGGGCTGAGCCCTGGGCTGTGAGCTAGGGCTGCAAAACAAGGCCAAAGACATTGCTGGCTCTCTGGGGAGCTCACAGTCTAAGCAAATGCACAAGTATTGCTGTGACTCTTTTCCATCGATGCAAAGACAGGGGTTTGAGTCATGGCCCCACTATGGCTCTGGGCAAATTGGCTCCCTTTTGTGAGCCTCAGTTTCTCCCTCTGTAAATGGAAGATAATAAATAAGACTTGCTTTAGCTCTCTCTCTTGGGGTTTGAGCAAGGAAAATGGTTGCACATGATAAGGCACGACACCAGTGTGGGCTGCTATTCCTGTCCTCTGCCTTGAGCACAGTCTGAGCAGGCAGCCACCTGCCAGCCATTTCCCTAGTGAGTGTCATCCCTGTCATAGCACTTATTTAACAAGGAAAATGAGTGAAAAAGATCTAGCCCACGCTAAAAAGAAAGATTTCTCAACTCCCTGGAAACCCAAGCAGAGGGGTTTACCAATATCCCCTGGTCTCTCAGGTCTCTCTTCTTCCCAAACAAAACTCTACTTTGTTTTCCTCTAACTCAGCTCGGGTTAGGCAAAAGCTAATTACCTGCTTGGGACATGGTCCCCAAAGCTCTCCAAGGATAATTATTTTCTTCCTGGCAAGATCAAAAACTCAGAAATCTACCAGTGAAATAAATGGCATTGAGACCTCGTCAATGCTCTGCTTCTTGAGTTCTCTACCTGAATTGAGTCTGAGAGAAATAGACCCCAGACTGCACATGAAGTCTAAGGATGAGATTTCGAGATTTGGCTGAGGGCATGATATGCCTCTGGAAATCCGAAGCCTAAACCAAAGAATATTGGAGCCAGGGAGGACCTTAGAGCATAGAATGTTAAGAGTCAAGAGGAACCTTAGAACAGAGAATATCAGAGTTGGGGGGGGGAGAACTTTAGAACAAGAAAGGTCAAATATGGGAGGTATCTTACAACAGAAAATTTCAAGCTGAGAGGGACCTGAAAACATTCAACGTAGACTGTCAAAAGCAGAAGGGACCTTAGAGATCATCTTCTAAACACCTAATTTTACAGGTGGGGAAATAACTTACTCAAAGCCATGTTCTCAAGACAGTTTTTGGTTAAACACTTGATGAACTGAAGCTAAAATAGGGAGAAGACAAAACAGAGTCAAACCCCTATCATCCACAATACCAGGAAGAATGGCTATAAAGGTTCTGATTAACTGAATTTTCTAGGCTTAACTAAAGGTTAACCTGAAAATATATTTTGGTTTGGTATGGTTTTCGTTTTTTCCCCTTGTATGTAATTTTGTTTTCCTGCCTAAGTAAGCAGAATTGAATGGGTGTCATTGTCCATCTTTGCAGATTTCTGAGAGACAAAAGACAAGGTCATGCATCCAAAAGACACCGGGCAGTGGAAAGAGCTCTAGGCCAGGAGTTAGGAGCCCTGGATTTGAAACCCTGCTGTGCCACTTCTGAGAGTGGTGACTGGTGGAAGTCACTGCTTCTCTCCAAGCCCTGTGGTGGTCATACCTACATTACCCAGCCCGCAGGGCAACTGGGTAGAAGGCACTTTGTAAACGGTAAGTGTGTTTAAGCAGGGCTCTGCTGGGGCCACTTTGAATGGGCTGACAAGACCCCATTTTATTTTTACATCATGAACATCTTATATTTACATCGTGAACATTTATACCTTGGAAGTAGGCAAAAGCTACAAAGCAGAGCTTAATTTATTATTTTGTTGATGTCTAGACTTAAGAAAGTGATAGCAAAGATGTTAATGACACAAATTAAACTTCAAAGTATATTACTTTGGAGGGGAAGCCAGTTGTTGAACATTTACTGGCATCCCCCCACATGGAAGTGTGAGTTTTTATTCTAAAGAAAAGAATGGCTATTTGGAAGAGGACAGATCTGACAAATTTGGGTTATTAGATTTTTCTTCTTCTGTGAATAGTCCAAGGTCAGTGGGGAGGTGGGTCACATTGGTAATCAGAGGAACAGTGTTTCTTTGCTAAACAGTATTTACACTAAACCGTGTTTACAGATAACTAAAGGAACTCTTCAAACTCTCTCTGCAGAAGCTATCTGGGATATATTTCTATCTTTAGGAGACTTCTACTCTATTTCTTTTTCATGTTAGAACTTGAGATCCATTCAATGGTGAGTACCTATCATATTCCCCCACATTCTCTCCTTTCACTGTTCCTGGAACCTGAACTCTTTTTTTTCTGAGTGGACCTTCCCAGGAAGGAGGGAGGGAACAGTGGATATTCTGAAAAAAATTTAGCCTGCTGCAAATCAGTTCATGGATTGGATTCATGAGGGGAAAAGGTTCTGGGTCTTGTGGGCTGATTCGTTGTGGGTGTTTCTGGAGCTATTGAATTGGAATAGAGAAAGGATTAGATCTCAGTTGGACATTTAAGTGTTGATTATGCTCCAAATATGGGACTAACCATAGATATCCTAGCTCTAGGCTTCTTGATCACAGCTTGAACCCCAGCCCTGGTCCCAGATTGAGCCCCAAAGCTGTAATTAACAATTTTTACACACGGGTCAAGTGACACACAGTGTCTCCAGTTCACTTAAGATGATAAGACACAGTATCTGCAGAGACCTGGGCCACAGTCCAGCTGCTACTTGGGAGCCTCTCACCAGGGCAAACATGGAGCACCTAGTAGCTTCCTGTCTTCTCAAATTCTTTTGAATAGGGTGCTAAGCTCAGTCATTTCCATGCTCCTGAAAGGACGCAAGTGTTTTTGTGCTTCTCTAAATCTCAGCACCTTCTAAAAAAGCCCCATCCGTTGCCCCCATTCCTTTTCCTAGTATAGCTCTGCTGAGCCCTAACCCTGCTCAACCCAATAACCAATTACAAACTGATACCCTAACCCTGGATCCAGGCTGCACCTTACCTCCAAACAGCCAGCCTGGGGGACAAAGGGCCTAGAATCCAAACCCATCTCCATCATTGGAAACAGACCTTAAAATACCTATCCTACTCATTGTTGGGAGTCTCATCTTCGTGTCAGAGGCACAGAACATCCACTTTCTAACCCAGATAGAATAACATTTTCTTTTTTCCCCAGAATTTATTTATTTTTCAACATTCATTTTCACAAGATTTTGAATTATAAATTTTCTCCCCATCTCTCACCTACCCCCCTCCCCAAGTTCGCAAGCATACTGAATACCCCTTCTCCCAATCTGCCCTCTCTTTATCCCCCCAACTCCAACCTTTTTATCCCCCAACTTTTACTTTCTTGTAGGGCAAGATGGATTGCTATACCCCATTGACGGTATATCTTATTTCCTGGTTGCATGTAAAAGCAATTTTTTAACATTTGTATTTAAAACTTTGAGTTCCAGATTCTCTCCCTTCTTTCCTCCTCACCCACCCCCCACTGGGAAGACAAGCAATTCAGTATAGATTATACATGTGTAGTTATGCAAAACATTTCTATAGTAGTCATATTGTGAAAGACTAACAATAGGGGGATGGCTAGGTGTCGCAGTGAATAGAGCACCAGCCCTGGAGTCAGGAGGATCTGAGTTCAAATCCGGCCTCAGACACTAAACACTTACTAGCCGTGTGACCTTGGGCAAGTCACTTAACCCCAATTGCCCTGCCTTCCCCCCCTTCAAAAAAATTAAAAAGACCAACTATATTTCCCTCCATCCTATCCTGCCCCTCATTTATTCTATTTTCTCCTTTGACCCTGTTCCTTTTCAAAAGTGTTTGCTTCTAACTGCCCTCTCCCCCAATCTGCCCTCCCTTGTATCATTCCCCCCCTTATCCCCTCTCCCCCTACTTTCCTGTAGGGTAAGATACTCAACTGAGTGTGTATATTATTCCCTCCTTAAGTTAAGTCCAATGAGAGTAAGGTTGACATTCCCTTTCACCTCCCTGCTCTTTCCCTCCATTGTAACAGCTTTCTCTTGCCTCTTATATGTGAGATAATTTACCCTATTCTATCTCTCTCTTTCTCCTTCTCCCAATATATTCCTCTCTCACCTCTTAATTTTATTTTTTAGATATCATCCCTTCATATTCAACTCAGCTTATGCCCTCTGTCTATATATACATATACACACACATATACATATATATGTATATATACATACACACATATATATACATGCACATATATATATACACATATACATATATATTCCGTTCAACTATTCTAATACTGAGAAAAGTCTCATGAGTTCCAAATATCATCTTTCCATGTAGGAATATAAACGGTTAGAATACATTTTCTTACTGGACTTGGGACCTTTTATTATATTTTAAGAGCAAAAGTACTTGCTTCTCCCATAGATGCTACACCATATCCCATGAGGGAGCTGGGACCATGAGAGATCCTAATAATAAAAGCCATTTATGTAATGTTTTAAATCAAGGTATTCATGAACTTGGGGTTTTTACATATGCTGATAACTATTTCACTAGAATTCATTTTCTTGGTAATCTTAGCTATTTTCTTTCAACATTACTCTGGTTTCTCCGGACTTTCCAAAGTCTGTAAAACTGTAAAACCTGAACTCTTTTCTTTCTGAGTGGACCTTCCCAGGAAGGTGGGAGGGAACAGTGGGTATTGTGAAAGGAAGTTAGCCTGCTGCAAAGTAGTTTGTGGATTGGATTAATGAGGGGAAAAGGTTCTGGGTCTTGTGGGGTGATTCTCTGTGGGTGTCTCTGGAGCTGTTGAATTGGAATAGAGAAAGGATTAGATCTCAATTGGACATTACAAAAAGGGGGAAGAACCCCTGGTATAGAGTTTTCCAGGTGCTTTGCAGCCATTATCTCATATGAGTCTCACAATGACCCTCTGAAGCAGGCATATCACATTTTACAGATGAGGGAAAAAGCACAGAAAAATTAAGTGATTTGTACAAAGTCACAAAAACCAATTATCCTCAGAAGCAGTCTTCCTGACTCGGGTAGAATAATGAGGGTCATATATCTACAGCTGGAAAGGACCTGAGAGGCCATTTAGTCCAGAGATGTCAAAATCAAAACTCCCCAGTACTGCCCAAAGCTGATTAAATTTGGAAATGCTTAACAAAATAAATAATATAGAAATCAATCACTAAACATTTATTAAGCACCTACTGCTGGGCTAACAAAAATACAGTACAACATAGATAATGTTCATTTGTGGTTTTCTAAGTCAGGAAAGGGTCCCTTTGTGTTATTTTTGTTTGCCACTACTGGCTTAGTCTAGATGAGGAAACTGAAGTTCAGAGAAAGAAATTAACTTGCCAGAAGACACATAGGATTTGAACTCAGGTCCTATGACTCCAAGATCAGTACCATGCTACTTTCCTCCTAGTCTAGAACTCTATCCAATATACCTCTTGGATAGTTTTGCCTCCTGTCACATTGTCTAGTACTATCCAAGCAGAAGTTCTCCCGGGTTTCCATTTGTCTTTCTGTAGACATGGAGATGGGCAGGAGTTAACTATGTTCCCGATTCTTTGGTCTATTGAACTAAAGTGGTGACTCTTCTCTATTTCACTATGGAGGGTGAGGGCACTGATAAGTCAAAACTCTTACTCAAGTTTCCACCATAAATAAGGGGCAGGGTCACCAGCATGAGAACTCCCAGGCACTGGCAAGGAAACCATAATACTCATGTAGCTAAATTCTCCTGTCCCTGTGGAATTAGCTGTGTCTCTAAGTGGTCAGGACTGCTAGAAAATGTAACATGGAGACAGGTTACTTAGAAAGACAATGGCTCTTCTGCCCCAGACACGTAAAGATGGAAGATGGTCAAGGACATGACATCATTGTCTTGATTTCACCCCACCTCTGATGGGGCCTAGATAGACTCCGTGTCTGAGGGGTACCATATAGTTGCAAAGACACTAGATTTGACGTCAGAGGATCTGGATTTGAATCCTGACTCTGCTATCTGCTCCCGTGACCCTAAGCAGTTCCCCTTTCTGGGCCTCAGTTTTCTCTTCTGTGAAATGATGGGATTGGACTTAATGACCTTTCAGATCCCTCCCAGCTCTAAATGCTATGGTTTTATGATGTGGTCAGAGACAGAAACAATATCTCTGGTGGGATCAGAGAGATTGTCTTCCTTAGCAGGGGGACCCACTTACTGAACATTTCAGGCTGGCTGAAGGCTAATTAGGTTTATCTGCATGTATAAATGAAAAAGCAATGGAAAGTGACCTAGAATCAGAGTCAGCAAGATAGCCTCTGATAGTTTTTCCCTTTTCCTCTCTCTCTCTATGTTTAAAAAAAATCCAGCCTCATAATCACTTCCAGGACTGGGAGAGTTTTTGCTTAACAATTGACAGTGGGTTAGGGGGCATTTCTAATCATTTCCTTGGGGCTAAGGGGCAAATGTCTAACTCAATTTGTGTTTCTGCTAGATTTACATTTCCTGTCTTTCCCAAGGGGCTGAGGTTAAAACCCACTGACCTCCTCCCTGCACTGTGTTTACTTATTCTCATGGAACCTAGAACACAGAATGTCAAAGCTGGAAGGAACCTTAAAGGTCAGAGTCCATTGCGCTCATTATATAGTGGAGGAAGCTGAAGCCCCCAGAGAGGAAGCAACTTCCTCTAAGTCTCATTGTGGCTATTACCAGGCCCAGAAAGAGTCAGAATCAGAACTAAAAGCCAAGGCCCTGGCCTCCCAGGCCAGAGGGCTTGCCAATACACTATCAATTGCAGCCTTCTCATTTTACAGATGAGGAAACTTAGGCCCACTGGACTGGAGTCAACCTGGGTTTGATGTCTGGTTCTCCTACTCACTAGTCATGTGGCTAGCATATTGTAGTCATATTTCCTCTCTAAGAATTCTATGAATTGGAGGGCGTTGGATTAGATTTGTAAGGTTCCTTCCAGTTCCAATGCTTTATGATTCTAGGGTTCTCCTGTGGCCTCCCTCTTTATCCTTGCAGGCCACACTTGATATCCAAAGGACCCAGGTAATAAATAAGATGGAAGCCAATGATACCAACATGGTACTTGAGTTCCTCATCATTGGAATCTCTAATTATCCTGAGTGGCGACTTACATTCTTTACACTGCTATTGCTTACTTACTTGATCACCCTCCTGGGGAACAGCCTTATCATCGTCCTCATCCGCCTGGACTCCCGTCTCCATACCCCCATGTACTTCTTCCTTGGCAACTTGTCTTTCCTTGACCTCTGCTATGCAACAGCCTCAATGCCCCAAGCCTTGGTACATTGCTTCTCTGCCTACCCCCTCCTCCCTTATCCACGCTGCTTTGCCCAAATGAGTGTCTCCCTCTTCCTGGCCACTGCAGAATGCCTGTTGTTGGCTGTCATGGCCTATGACAGAATGGTAGCCATTGGTGACCCCCTGAGGTACATGCTGGTCATGAGCAGACCAGTGTGTGTCTGGCTGGCCACTTTCTCATGGGGGGCATCCCTCATGCTTGCCATAATGCTCATCTCTTCCCTGCGACTCCGCTTCTGTGGTGCCAACATCCTCAACCATTTTGTCTGTGAAATCCTCTCCCTGATCAAATTGGCCTGTTCTAACACATACCTCAATGAGCTAATGATCTTGGCCACCAGTTTCTTCACCCTGCTCTTGCCCTTTCTGTTCATCCTCCTCTCCTATGCTCGAATTGCCACCGCTGTTCTGAAGATCCATTCAGCCCAGGGCCGTCTCAAGGCTGTCTCCACCTGTGGCTCCCATCTGACTGTGGTGACCATCTTCTATGGGGCAGCCATTTCCATGTATATGAAGCCTCATTCCAAATCCTCTTCTGACCAAGATAAGTTCATTTCAGTGTTTTATGGTGCCTTGACGCCCATGCTAAACCCCCTTATATACAGCCTGAGAAACAAAGATGTGAAAGGGGCAATAAAGAAAGTGATGGGCAAAAAGGCATAGGTCCTCTGAGAAGGTTCAACCATCCTGGAAGGCAGTTCAGAACTATGCCCCAAAAGTTACCAAGTTGCATCTCCTTTTAGACCCAGCAAGACCACTGCTAATCTGTACCCCCAAAGAGATCAAAGAAAGAGGGAAAAGACCTATGTGTACAAAAGTCCTTGTAGTAGCTCTTTTCACAATAGCAAACCAAAGGGGTTAGCCACTTAGTGAGAAATGAATAAACAAATTCTGGTATATATATGTTATTGCACCATAAAAATGATTAAACAGACTATTTCTAAGAAAACTTGTATTTCTAAGAAAACCTTTATGAACTGATGCAGAGGTGAAGTGAGACAAACCAGGAAAACAATTTATACAATGACAACAACATAATAAAGAAAAAAAACTTTGAGAAACTTTAGAATTCTGATCAATGTCATGATAAATTCCAATTCCAGAGAACTGATGCAAGGCATGCTACTCGCCCTTTGACAGAGAGGGGGCCTCAAGCTGGAGAGGGAGGCATACATTTTTAGACATGGCCCATGAGAGAATTTGCTTTATTTGACTATGTATATTGGTTATAAGTTTTCTTTTTTCTTCCTTCCTTTTTTCTTCCTCCTTTCTTTTTCTTTCTTTCCTTCTCTCTCTTTCTTCCTTCTGTCCTTCCTTTTTTGTTATTCAATTAGGAGGTGGGGAGGAAGGAACATTTTTTAAAATGTTTAAAGGCATAGCTCCCTTCACCTTCCAATGTTCTATAATAACAAAGAGCACAAGTCCAAGAACCCATGGTATGGTGCCACAATGTAGCTTGGGAATCAGAGGGCCTTGATTCAAATCCCAAGTCTGACTCTTATTTCCTGCACAATCTTAGACAAATTGCTTCCCCTGATCTTGGTTCCTTCCTTTGTAAAATAAGCTTCCTTCCAGCTCAAAATTGTGTATTATTTAATCTTGCATATTAAAGATAATTTAATGGAACTAATATTATACATAAGCAGAATAGGTGGATGCCTGCATAATGTGTGATGTCAGGGGACCAGTGAGGAGCTATTGGTCCCAAGTTATCTCACTCAATCAATACTTGAAAGATCTATATAATCCTATGGGAGTTCTCTCCACCAGCCCAGACTGCAACTTCTCCATCCCTCAGTAAACGGTCTTCAGAAGTTGCTGTAGCTGAAAGCATTCATGACCTAGTGATCAACCTTCTGTATGTCAGGAGCTAGGGATAACATAGAGATGAGAAGGGAAAGGGATGAAATCATGGGCCTATCATTATGTAGGAGTGTTCAGGAGCATCAGAAAGTAGCCTCTGGTCTGGTTTGGGGCATTTGGTGGCCAAAAACTGGACCTGGAAAGTGTTGAATAAAGTATCTTGAAAGAAAGGTCAGTGATTGTGATTCTAGTGTGTTCTGCTCAGGGGTAAATTGGTGAATATTCAATAACTGGTTCTCTAGGGAAAATATATACATATAACACACTTTTAGGTTTAATCTATATTATTAACATTTTTCCTCCTCCTTTCCTTTCTTTCTTTCCTTTTTTCTTTCCTCTTCCTCTCCTCCTCCTCCTCCTCCTCCTCCTCTTCCTCCTCCTCCTCCTCCTCCTCCTCCTCCTCCTCCTCCTCCTCCCCTCCTCCTCTCCTCCTCCCCTCCTCCTCCTCCTCCTCCTTCTTCTTCTTCTTCTTCTTCTTCTTCTTCTTCTTCTTCTTCTTCTTCTTCTCTCTCTCTCTCTCTCTCTCTCTCTCTCTCTCTCTCCCTCCCTCCCTCCCTCCCTCCCTCCCTCCCTCCCTCCTTCTTTATTGTTGTTCAACTGGGAGAGTGGGAGATGGAAAGGAATGAAATTTTTTTAGTGTTTAAAGGCATAGCTCCCTTTTACTTTCAATGTTCTGGAGTAACATTGAATGCAATTCTAAGAAGTCATAGTATGTTGCCACAGTGTAACTCTGGAATCAGTCTGAAGTCTAGATAATCAACAAAACAATCAAGTCCTGATTTGTAATACTTATTGATTTCTAAGGTGTAAACACCCACATTGAAAATGTAATAATAGGTTCCTGTGAGAGGGTGTGATCTGGCTCCGGTACAGCCCTTGTTTTGCCTGTGTATCAGCATAAGATTACAGAATTGGGCAGCTAGGTGATGCAATGGATAGAACACTGGGCCTAGAGTAAGGAAGACATGAGTTCAAATCTAGCCTCAGATACTAGCTATATGGCCCTGGCTAATTCACTTCACCTGCCTCTGTTTCCTCATTTATAAAATGGAATAAACCCTACCTGACAGGGCTGTTGTGAGGATCAAATAAGGCAGCATATATAAAGTGCTTTTGTAAACCTTAAAAATGCCAACTATTATGAAAATATAGTGGTTAGGGAGAGTAAATTCACAGTGGGAGTGGTTTCAGTGATTCTATTTGGAACTAACAAAACTGAGTCTATGCATACTAAAGTAGATGCGGAGTTTGGGATCTCAAGTACTATGCTGGCACTCTTCATGAGACCAGAGGGCAAGAATAGAGATTATATGGCAAAGAAAGTTGTGGCTGGACACCGGTTCTCTTCCATTCAGCGTTTACTAGATTGAGTGAATTATGGTAAAAGTCTATAGTATCCAAATTCTGTACTTCTGGGATCTTCCTGGTTCTGTCTTAGGAAAGGATTACTCTGTGGTAGGAGTACTAATGACCTAGGGCATGAGATGTTGTGACAGGCAAGGCACAGTAAATGCTGATTGACACAGCATGATTTGTGCCACAGACCAGCCCATCTCCTTTCCTGGTCATTTCTTTCCTTATAGATGTCTTTTATCCCACTTCTCACATAAAACTCATTGCTAGCAATATGCTACTCCCTGCTGGTGGTCACCTCCACACCATGAGTGGCATGGCAGGAGGATTTTAGTAGAAAATTCCATCTTTCCAATAAGTGCTTAATTTCTGCTAGATTTCATCCAAGATAAGTGAGGTCTTGGCTTAATGGTCATGAGGCCAGCATAGAAGAACTGTAAATATTGTTGGGATGGCCAAGCCTGTCTTATATTACATAAGCAGGAAAACTAGTTCCTCTGAGTACCTGTCACCCCACTGTGCTGCATAGAAAAGCCATGGGGAGCTAGGCTGAATCAATTCAAAATCCTCATCCATGTTATAGCACTGGATTTGATCTACCCAACCTAAAAGAAAGTGGCAAAGTACCCATTACCAGGCTTGTTCGATCCATGTAGACACAAAGAATGTTAGAGTTAATGAAATAAAGGATTGGAGGAAGAAGACACAGGGAAACTAGTTAAGGAACTGTTAACAGTAGTCCAAGAAAGAGTTAAGGAAGGCATGGGAAGGTGATGGGGAAGAGGAAACAGATGCAAAAGACCTTTTGAAAAAAGAATCAAAAGCACTTGAATGTTGGCAGGGGAGAGGGAGGAGTCAATTTCTAGCCTTAGAGATTGATAAAATTGTGGTGAAACAAATTTGCTGATATCCTTTGAGGGACCCACGATCTCATCAGTCTGAGCACTGCCTCTATGGATACAGATCAGAGCCTCTCCATACCTTCTCATCCTATATGATTTTTGTTCTCTGAAGAGGATCTACCCCACACAAACTAGAGGGCTTCTTCTCATTCTTTCAACCTTTCACAGGGACTAGTGCTCCACTCGGGCTAGCCAGCCTTCAGCCTTTCTTCCCACTACATGACTGACTCGCCTCCTTTTCTGATCACATATGTCCTTAATGATCATACATGTTCTTTTATTCTACTTTTCTCATAAAAGTCATTGTAGGTAATAAACCACACTCAACATATAGCTCTCCATTGCCATTTGAGGAACTTTCCATTTTAATTCCTCCAAAATGATGGTGTTCAATGATTCATGGCCATACAACATCATTGGGAGAATATCAGTGTTTAAAATGGCGGTTTTAAAGCAGGAGGCACCTCAGAATCAATGAAAGCATTATCAGTTAATGTTTTCTACAACAAGATCTACCATTAGCCCGCTCTCCTCCTTCCTAGACACATAATAAGGCCAAAGCAAACAAACTGATTAATCAATTCAATGGTATGCTCAATTGCAATAAGCAAACAGACATAGGTATTTCATCCACTTTCTTTTCCTGTGTGAATAGCTAGGTCAATGTCTTTTTAGTAGCTACTGAGAAGGCCATGTAGTGTTCTTCAATGACAATGGTAAAAAGGGAAATTCAGTTGATTTCAAGAACATGTGTTAAATATCTACTACATGTAAAACACTGAGGATGCAAAGACAAAAGGGAGACAGTCTCTGCCTTCAAGGTGCATACATTCCACTGAGGGTATGCAGGTAAATAAATACAAAACATCTACAAAGTAATTTCAAGTGGGAAAGAGCAGTGACCACCTGGGGCATCAGAGAAGCTCTCATGTAGGAGGTGACACCTGATCTTAACTTTGAAAGAAGCTCTAAGAAGGAGAGATGAGTAGGGAGGACGCTCCAGCCATGGGGTGAGAAGGTAGAAAGATGAGACATGACATGTAGTCTATGGGGATTAGTATCTTGAGTTGAACAGAGTATCTGAAATAGAATAATATGAAATTAGACTGAAACAGTAGGTGGGGTTCAAATTGTACAGTTTTAAATGCCAAGTTGAGATCATATTTTAGTCTAGAGACAATAAAAAGGCATTGAAAATTTGTGAATAGGGGAATAGCATAGTCTGATATATGACTTGGAAATATCACTTTGGCAACTGTTGCAATAGTCCAGGTAAAAGATGATGAAAGCCCCAATCAGAGTAGATGTCATGTGAGTGAAAAGAAGGAAATTTATGCAAGAGGTATTGTCAGGATAGAGTCAACAAAACTATACAACTGATAGGACGTGGGAAGGGAGGGAGGGGAGAGAGAGGAAAGACTCCTAGGTTATTAATCAAGGTGACTAGAAGGATGGTAGCACCCTTAACAGAAATAAGGAAGTTTAGAGAAAATATGGATTGGGGAAGGGGAAATATAATGAAACTCTATTTTGGATAAGGTAAGTTTAAGATGCTTATGGGTCATTCTGGTACAAATGCTTAGCAAATAGTTGGTGATGTGAGATTTGTGCTCAGGAGAGAGACTAGGGTTGAACACATAAATCTGGGAGTCTTCTGAATAGAGTTGATAGGACATCTGGGTAGAAACATCTGACAAGCCAGTGAACATTCCAAAGGGCAAACAGTAGGGAAACTGAATGGACCAAAGCATGCCATGAACACTTGCATACACATGCACACATGCTGTTCTTTCCCTCATCCCTGCACACATGAATATTCCTCCCCTGTGCATCCTTACCCCAAACACTACCAACATAACTTCCTACTCAGACTCTTGTAGAGGCAGTTAGATTATGTAGTGCATGGCATTTTGACTTGGAGTTTGGAAGACCTGAGTTCAAATTCTGCCCCAGAAACCTACTATGTGACACTGGGCAAGTCACTTAACCTCTATCAGATTTTTTCATCTGTAAAATGAAGATAATAATAGCACCTACCTCCCAGGCTTGTTATTAGGATCAAATGAGATAATAAATCTATGTAAAGCGCTTCGTAAAACCTTGAAGTACCATAAAAAGTCTAGATATGATTATGTTGGTGGGGTTATCATTGTACAAATGATTTCTTTAGAACATAGTCCTCACTGGGTCAAAACACAGATGATATACCACTTTGGTAATCATTAGGAAGAAAACACTCTGTCCATTTTGTGTGCCTAGTCATTACTAGTTTTGCCTTCATTGAAGGCTAAGGATTGAAAGATCATGTGTTATGCATATTAAAGGGTTAATAAGAATCAGTTTGTCCAAAGATAAGGAAACTATAGAGATGACATGAATTTAAGTGACTTGGCCATTGAGGATTAGAGCTAGAATTCAAGCCCGGGTCTATTTAGATGCCAGGCCTGTGACTCTTCCCACTATACCACGTTGCCTGCTCTCCTGAGGGAATGTCCTATCCTGAGCTGGACTTCTTCATTGCTGACAAGTTCTGGGATCATTCCCCTAACAGAGTCCTGGAACAAGACAGAACTTTGTGACCTTTCTTGGAATGGCTTAGAAAAAAAAGATTCTCTTTCCTAAATAAAGATCTCACTCTTGGTATTCTCTACACAGCCCTGGGACTTAAATGGCCCCTCTGGGATCCAGCCCCTGAAGTCTCTCTGATGCAGTCATTTCTCCAGAATCAGAACTAACAAGCTCAGGAAACTTCAGAGAATACTTAAGATGATTTGTGACTTCTTGGCATCTTTGGATTACTTGCTCTTTGGTGCAAGGGAATGGAGTAGCCCTGAAAGCTTCAAGGAGGCAAGCCCTTCTCCATTTCTCAGTGCAGTATAGCCTGTCAGGAGCTCTGGAGTATTCAAAGATAGCAAAAACTGGAAGAAAACTGAGAGTTCCTCTAATCTACTCTCCCCTTTTATAATTTAAGAAGCCAGGGCCCAAAATGGACATGAGAATGTAGCCCAATAGCACCTTAGAGCTAGAATGAGTTTTACAAGCTATCCAGCCATAGAATCTTAGAGCTAAAGCCAAAAAAAGACTTTAGTTAGTTAGATGCCATCAAATCCAAATCCCTCATTTTACTGATGAGGAAACTGAGGTCCAGAGAGGGAAAGTGATTTTGTCCAGGATCACCTGGCTAGGAAATGTCTGAAGCAGGATTTTAACTTAGATTTTCCTGATTCTGGGCCCAGAGTTCTAGCCACTATACCACACTGCCTTTCACAGTAGTCTAACTCATTCATTTTATAGATGGAAAAACTGAGGCCTGGAGAGGGGAAGTCACTTGAACCAATTACTCAGCCTCTGTTGCCACTTAGAACAAATCAGCAGGGATATGTAGAAGCAGACCAGCTGAACAAGCTCATCTCGTTGGCATCCATTACTGCCTCTCATTCTTCCTTGGAAATTACCAACTCCTCCAGGAGCAAGTGATCATGGGAGCCACAGGGGACTACGTCTCTGAAACCAACCTGGGACAAGGTGGGGGGTGTGGAGGTGGTCCTGATAAAGGTCTTTGTTCCCTGCTCTTTGCAGGCATTGTCAATGTATTATAAATAACCAATGTATGCCCCCCCCACACAGAACGGGGCACAGTGGAGTCAGAACAAAAAAGGTAGGTTTGGGTTCTGGGCCTGCTATTTACTAGTTACGTCACCCTGAACAGATATCTGAAGCTCCATTTCTCCTCCCATATAATGCGGATAATGATACCCGTACCACCTTTCCCATCAGGTAACTATGAGGAAATTGCTCTTAAGCCTCAAAACAAATGCCATAGAAGCAGGGGTTCTTATTATCTTTGGTGGTTTTGATATTATGTGTTTAGCGTTATTATCTCAATTGAGGTTTAATGGGTAGACCATGTACTTAGCAGGATTTAAAGGTCAGCTCTGTCATTTACCAGCTGTGTAATCTTAACAAATTCCCTCATCTTTCTGAGCCTCAGTTTATTCATCTAGAAAATGTGGTCGACAGAAACGTGTGCTTATGGGCTTGCTGTGTAAAATGGGAAATGATAAAGAAATCAGATCTCCTTCTTATTTGGAAGAGTGAATTTTTAAAGGGCCCAGGAAAGTCTAATTATTTAAAGTGACACATCTCCCCCCTTCCAACCTTTGCTTTGGAACCTGGTCAGGTTGTTTGACCAGGCCCTGCTGACCGCTGGAGCTGCCTTTGGGAGAGAGGGAAACAAGGCTGACATTCTGAGGACCCAACTTCCCCAGAGACCATGCCCTTTTGGTGAGTTTGATGCTATCCAGATACCCTCTGAGCCTGAACACGGCTCCTCGGGTCTCTTCTCATCCTGAACACCATCTAGAACTGTAATCTGGGTGGGAGGACCAGGGCTTTGTTCCATGGGACCAGCTTCTGGGAAGAAGGGGGACTCCTTTGTGTGGTATAATGAATTTAATGTCAAAAGACCTGGTTTCCAATCCTTGTTCGGACATTTACAACTGTGCAACCTTTGGCAAATCACATTACAGCCACAAGGCAATCCTTTTATTTTTCTGTGATTGACTCTCTATCCCATTCCCCACAGAAACTCTTCCAAACATTCTTGCCTCTTCTCAAACCTCCAACATTAACCCCTCCCTTCACTCTCTAAGCTAGAGGCCCTCATCTCACGTTTTACTGATAAAATAGAGGCTCTTTCTCCCTTCTCTCCATCTCAGAACCTAATCTCCAAATCTCTCTTCCTTTATGTCAGTATCTGAAAATGAGATGGCTCTTCTCCTTGCCAATGTCATCCCCTCTTCTTCCTGTGTTCTTGATTCCCATCCCCTCCCATCTTCTCCACAAAATTGCCCCTAAATTATTCAGCCTCTTTTTTTTATCTTAAATCTCTCTTCATCTGATGGTTCTTTCCCTGCTGCCTACAAACATGCCTAAGTCTTCCCCATCTTTTAAATACCTTCACTGGTCTCTACCATCTCCTGGAGATATTCTCCAATAGCTTTCCTCTCTTACTCATCCAAATTCCTATAAAAATTATCTATACTCACTGCCTCCACTTCCTTCCCCTTTCACTCCTGTCATTTATCACTCAACTGAAACTATTTCCAAAATTATCAATGATCTTTAATTGCCAAATCTGATCATGTTTTCTTAGTCCTTCTTGATTTCTCTGTAGTCTTTGACTTTGTAGATCACCCTCTCTTCCTGTATATCTTTAGTTTTCTACCTACATATCTGACCACTGCTTCTCAGTCTCCTCTACTGACTTCATAGCGTGCCTCTTAACTGTAGGTCCTCTCCAAGCCAAGATCCAGTCCTGAATCAAACATGGCTATCCAATAGGTATATCAAACTCAACATGTCCAAAACAAAAACTCATTATATTTCCTTGTGGCCACTCCTCTTCCGTGGTTTCCTATTTCTTTAAAAATACTGCTATATTTCCAGTCTCTCAGGTTGTCAACCTCATTCTTGCTCACCCCACATATCCAATCTGTTGCCAAATCTCAGTTTCTATGTCCACAAAATCTATCACTTCCATCCCTTTCTTACTACCCATAGAGGCAGCACCCTTGTTCAGGCCTTCCTCATCTTAAATCCAAATTATTGAAATGTCTTCCCTAATTAGTCTCCTCAGCTTCCAGTCTCCCTTAACCCAATCCATCCTTCATTAAGCAAAGTAATTTACCTCCAGTACAAGTCTGACCATGTTATTTCTCCACTTGATAATCTCCAGTGGTCCCCTCTTCTCCTGTTCCTCTGTTTGCATCTTAAATTCTCCCACCACCTCACCCCAACTTACCCTTCCAGCCTCACCATACATCCCCTCCTACACTCTATGGTCCAGCCAGACTGGGCTTCCTTCTGCTTCTCACACGTGACATTCATGTCTGTCTCTATGCCTTTGCACTGGCCATTTCCTATGTCTGGAATGCACTCTCTCTTCAGTTCTGTCTCATAGAATTCCTTGCTTCCATCAAGACTCAGTCCAGGAAGTGCCTTCTATATGAAACCTCTTCTGATCCATCAGCTGCTAGTGTCCTCCTTCCCTAATTTACTTTGTATTTATCTTTATTTACTTTGTATTTGTTTGTAAAATGGGAAAGGGAAAACAGAGATATATTTGCCAGATTCATCTTAGATACCTCATATCTACTTTGTATTTATTCTATTTACATTGTTTCTTTGATTATGTAAGTATGTTGTTTCTTCACTTACTTAAGCATATATCGTTTCTTCTTATAAACCATAAATTCCTTGAGGACAGTGAGTATTTCTTTTTTTTCTTTGTATCACCTGCACCTTGCATAGTGTCATAGTAGATGTTTGATAAATGCTTGTTGGTTATTTGGTTGATGCTTCCCTTGCCTACTTTAGTGCTTTCCTTGTCAATAATCCTATGAAGGAGGCAGAGCAAATATCATTATTCCCATTTTACGGATGAGGATACTGAAGCTTAGAAGTCAGTTTTAGTGACTTAGCCAAGATCGTGGAACTCAGGAGTATTAGAGTGAGGACTTGAACCAAGGTCCTACTAAGCAGAAGTCCAGAGAGTTTTCCTTTACACCCTGCTAGGCTGGAGAGGGGGCAAGAGAGGGAATTGAGGTCAAAGAGGGAGTGATGCTAAATCACAAGATCTGAGTCTCCCTGCCCCCATAGCAGATTTACTCTTAATATCCTGCTCTGAGGACCATTTTTCCCACTGGAACCCTTTTGTTTTTCTTTTTGATCCAAGTAGATTTTCATGTCTGACTAGTCTCCAATTCCAGGTCAAGACTCACTTTACCCAAAGAGCCTTGACTGACTAAGCCTACCCACATCTGATCACTCCCAAACTCCATCTTCTTTCAGCACTTATGGACAAGCATAGGCTAAAAGAACATAAATTTGTTAAGGATCTTAGTGTCAGGACCATGGCCAGCAGTTGTAATTAAGCCAAGAGTTGCTGGCTGCTTCGGCACTTGTAGCTATGGATAGAAGTAAAAACTGGATTTGCACTGCCCTGCTAGGGTAGTGGTGGTGATGGGGGAGCAGAATCCAGATATTTAAGGAGGGAGAAAAACCATAGGATCATAGCACTAGAATTAATAGGTTATTTAGTTCAATCCCCTCATTTTACAAATGAGGAAACTGAGACCCAAGGCATTGGGGGCAGGATTTGCACCCATATTCTAAAGTCAGTGTCATTTCCAAAGCCAATGCCATTTCCACTGTAGCATGTTGCCCCAAGATCAGTAGATTTACTTAGACTGCCATTGCAGGGTACCACAGCATCATCTGAAGTTCCTAAGGAATAGCTTCCCTAACAAAGGTACAAATCAGGGAGAACATTATGCACCGTGTGTTTTCCACTGGTATCTATTATAGCACTTGGTATTAGTTCAGCTTTGCAAAGGGTCAGTGTTCCGGAGAGGGCTGAGTACCAGATGAAAAGGTCTCTGAGAGACAACTTCAGCAACATTTCTGATATTGGTGGTTGTTCTAAGAGTTCATCCCGCTCCCAGATGGAATCCACTCCATCCTAAGGAGTGCTTTGAGAACCCACACAGAACACTCAGAAACCATCTAGCACAAATTCTCTCATTTTGCAAGTGAAGAAACTGAGATACAGAGAAGGGAAATGTGTTTCCTAGTCACATAGCTCATTCATCGCAGAATTGGAATCACACTCAAGTGTCCTGATTCCCAGTCCTGTGATCTTTCCCTAGCCCTGTGTTGCCTCCCTGAATTAAAGCATTGTACCCTTAGAATGGAAGAGCAGACCTAGAAGGAATCTCAGAGTTCATCTAGTCTGATTTGTTTCTTTTTAAAGATGAGTAAATTGAGGCCCGTAGAGAGCAAGTGTGTGTGATTTTTCAATTGTCATTTTGTTTTGTTGTGTGTATATGTCTCCAAATGGAATGTAAACCTATCAACAGAAGAAATATTACATATACCTTCTTCCTGTAGTAACCAGTATAGTTCTAAGGACTATAAGTACTCAATAGATATGCCCTAATTCTAGATTCTGATCATGTCCCTGCTTTCCATAGAAACTTTCGGTGTCTTCCTATTGCCTACTGAATAAAGCATAAATTCTTTGGCCTGGCATTCAAGGCCCTCCACAATCTGACTCCAATCTTCCTTTCTAGCCTTCTCATATGTCTCCCCTTCAGCATGCCCTATGTTCAGTTCAGCCATTCAATTCAACAAATATTTGTTAAGCACCTACTATGTGCAAGACACTGTACTTGATGCTAGAAATACCAAAGTGAAGAATGACAATAATAGATTATTAAGTGTTTTGCATATATTATCTCATTTGATCAAAGGAATTGCAGTCAAGTAAGGAGCAATGGGACCTGAACAGATAATAGGGGAAATTATCAAAGCACTAAGGCTTAGACTGAGATGAATCTAGTAAATTTATCTGTTTTCCCTTTTACCATCCTACTCCCAACTGAAAGTAATTTCTCCTTACTCATGCCTCTCATGGCACTTTGTCTGCAACTCTATTATCTATAATAGTTCTTTGTGTTCATGTCATCCCTGCCCTTCCCCCAATTAGACTGGAAACTCCTTGAGGGAAGGGTCTATATCATATTTATCATTGTAATCTCAGTATTTAGTACAGGGCCCTGTACACAGTAGAGTTAGGGACTGAACCTATGATTTAATTGGTATAAGGAACTCCCAGGTAAGGCATCTCTCTGTCCTAATGAAGGTCTGCACTTTCTCACAATGTACAGTCTTAAAGAATTGCTCAAATCAGTGAGGGCTGGAGTGGTTTTCCCAGGGCCACACAGTCAGTACATCGAAGATGGAGCTTGAACTCAAGTCTTCCTGGCTCTATCTACTACACTATGCTACTTCTCTACTCAAGACCAGAAACTAAATAGGCAAAAACCAACATGAAATACCTCCAGCTAGGTGACTCAGTGGATTTAGGAAGACTCATCTTCCTGAGTTCAGATCTGACCTCAGACACTTATTAGCCAGGTGACCCTGCGCAAGTCACTTCACCCTGTTTGCCTTAGTTTTTTCATCTGTAAAATGAACCAGAGAAGAACATGGCAAACCACTCCAGTATCTTTGCCATGAAAATCCCAAATGGGGTCACCAAGAGTCAGACATGACTGAAAAATGACTGAATAACAACAAAATACCTACAAACCTTAATAATGAGCCACGAAGCAGTTCAACAAAAGACCATCCACAGCAACAGTCTATGTGACAAGAGCAGTTGGTACCACTAGCACTGGTAGCCTTGGATTAGAGCCCAGTGGGGAATCAAAGTAGCTACTAAAACAGTACCTTCCCTGGGCATAGCTGGATCTTTGACAGCAAATTCAGATCCTTAATAGGATAAAAGACGGAGAGATATGAAAGCGACATGCTCTACCTCTCCAGTGTTCTGATGGTAATGGCATCGAATTTCTAGGATATGGTGTAGTAGGTGTTTAATAAATGCTAGTTGAACTGAACATGTTCAGAGGGGGTGGGCTGAATGATGAGGGGGCTTAGGATCATTCTATAAGAGGAAGTATTCAAGGAACGGGGATGTTTGTCTTAGAAAGAGAAGGCTTATTAGGGTGGCTCGATCTCTGTGTTCAAATATTTAAAGGATTTTCATATAGAAGAGAGATTAGAATTCTTTGGCTCAGCTCCAAAAGACACAACCAGAACAGACAGGGAAGCTACAGAGAGGAAGATTTTGGCTCAGTTTAAGAGTGAATTTCTGAAAAATCAGAGCTGTTCATAAATGCTTCATGAGATAGTGAGTCCCCCACCACCGGTGGTCTTTAAATGATAAACATTTGATAACTACCTGTCAGGGATCTTATAAAGGGAATGAATGTTTCAGGTAAAGGGTAGGCCCCTTAGGTTCCTTAATACCCTGAGATTCTACGATTTGATGAATTAAATTTGAAAATCATATAACCTGACCCAGAATCTCCTCTCCAACATCCCCAAGAAGTGATCATCCAGCCTCCAATGAAGGGGAACCCTCAAGGTAGCCTCTCCTACTTTTGAATGGTTCTGGGTGTTAGGAAGATTTTCTTGATATTTAATGGAAGCCTGTCTCTCTGCAGCTTACCCTACCCCCATTGTTCCTCTCTGGGGTCAGACAGAATAAGTCTGGTCCTTCTTTCATTTGATGGCCCTTCAAATCGTTGAAAGGCATTGAAATAAATTTATTATTTTTCTCCTCTTATAGAATACAATGGAGAGCCTGACCAGTGTTAATACCACAGAAGTGACAGAATTCATTCTTGTGGGTCTTTCTAATCACCCCAAAGCCCAGATTGCCTTCTTCTGTGCCCTGGTCATGATCTACTCAGTCACCCTGATGGGTAATGGTGTCATCATTTTCATAGTCAGAATTGAGGGACAGCTGCATACCCCCATGTATTTTTTCCTCAGCAACTTGTCCTTCCTTGATATCTGCTACTCCACCAGTTCTGTTCCTCACCTGCTCTTCAATGGCTTTAAAGACTTCCCTACCATTTCCTACACCAGCTGCTATGCCCAGATGACCATCTCCCTCTTCCTTGGGATGACAGAGTGTTTCCTCCTCGCTGTCATGGCCTATGACCGATTAGTTGCCATTTCCAATCCATTACGCTACACCCTCATCATGAACAATCGAGTCTGTCTACAGATGGCCATAAGCACCTGGGTCAGCGCCTTCCTCTTAGCTGTAATGCCGATTATCGCTATTCCTGCTCATTACTGTGGGCACAACGTCATCAACCATTTCACCTGTGAGATCCAGGCCCTGCTGAAGCTTGTGTGCTCAGACACCCCCGCAGATCTAATCCTGGGTCTAGTCATCAGTGTGTGTACATTGCCACTGCCCTTCAGCTTCATCCTCATCTCCTACATCCGCATTGTGGTAGCTGTGCTCAAGATCCGCTCCACAGAGGCCAGGCTCAAAGCCTTCTCCACCTGTACCTCCCACTTGACCGTGGTGGCCATTTTTTTTGGGACGGCCATCTACATGTATGTGAAACCCCAGTCAAAAGAATCTCAGGATCAAGACAAAATTATCTCTGTGTTTTATGGAGTTGTGACCCCTATGCTGAACCCCCTCATTTATACCCTAAGGAACAAAGATGTTAAAGGTGCCTTGAGAAAAATAACTAGGAGGAAAGAGTCTTGAACTAAACTTTCCCATGGAAGATCATCCAGCTAATGGCCTGACCTTTATCTGTGACAAAGACAAATTGATGTGTCAGGATTATTAAGCATGGTATCAGTAAACCTAGTATAGTAAAAAAATCCTAATGAGAGGCAAGAGCTCCAGATTCTAGTATTAGCTCTGCTACTGTCTATATGAAATTGGGGAAGTTACTTCTCTCTGGGCCTAAGTGGACTCATCTGTAAAATGGTATGGTTGGATTATCTCTTCACATTAGCTTCCAGCTCTGATCACCTTTGTTTCCTGTTCTAATCGAATATTTACATTCAATTCAATTTTTTCTCTGAATAATACAATAATTTTCTTATTCTTTTAGTCATTTGAAAGCAGAGAATCATAGGAGACCCTTTTGAGGCACAGTATTAATGAATCACATGCAGCTGAAGTTCAAAGAATGAAAATGACTTGGTCAAGGCCACACAGCTACCAACTGATGAGACCAGGATTTGACCTCAAGAACAAATGTTCCCTTTTCACATATCACTCTGCCTCTATTTGGTGACTTCAGTAGAATCCTGGCTTGAGGCAAACGGGATCAGCCTTTCCTACTTGTTCCCCTATACACCAAATAGTTTGGAAAACTGTACAGCATTGTATGAGATTTCCTCCCAGGACACAAGACTGAAGAAATCACAAGGAGATGTGAATGGAAGAGGCAATACTATAACCAGGTCAGAGGAAGTAGAATTTTATCCCAGAGTTCTGATGGAAGGAAGGATATGCTTTCTCCCCAAAGTAGCTTTCTACCAAGGAATGGAAGGGAAGGACAAGTCAAGTCCCTGGTTGTTTGGTCCTAGGACAGAGAGTAGGAAGAGATAGGGTCTACTGGAGAGATACTGTTCCTCCACACCAGATGCAGCCCTGGACAGCGAGACAGCACACATCAGGGACAAGTGCTTAAGGGATGGTAACAGAACTCTTTCTGACTTTGAATCCTTTAGGGTTTCAGGCCTTTCTGGGAAAGGCTGCTGCAACAGCAAGGGGAATATGCTTCTACATACCATATTAAGTCTAGGGGTAGGGATAGTGTCATTTTCAGGCAGTCCTAGGACGAATAATGACATAGGAAGTAGCCAAGTATTTATTAACTACTTACTTGGGTCAGGAATTATGGCAAGAACTAGTGATAAAAGGGAGGCAAAGATAGTCCCTGCCTTCAAGGAGCTTATATTCTAATAAGGAAGTGACATTTAAATAGCTAGGTACATACAAAATAGCTTCCTCTCTTCAACTATATTTGCTCCATGAGTCAGACTTCCTAGCTAGTGCTCCAGGAAGAAGGAGCCAGAAGGAGTCATATAGTTAGCAGGGATGGATGAGGAGTTAAGCCTCAATGTGGAGGAAGGTATGATCCTGAAGGCTAAACTCACCATCACCAAAAAGAAAGAAAGAATGTGGCCAATGTTCAGTACAAAATCCTCAGGAGTCGGATTCTTGTGTATACTGTATTAGATATATGTTAGATATGGGGGTGGGGTGAGGAAAAGGGAGGAGAGCCTCTTAGTTTCTGACTCAGACAAGTATGAAAAAGTCTCATTGTGAAGGACAACAAGGATGGCAAAGGAGAGTGGTGAGAGATAACAACAGCAAATCTACCAGGAGAAGCTAAGTAAGGTCTCTAAAACCAGACTGAGCAAACAGAAAAGGGCGTTGGCCTCCACCTTCTGGGAGCCAAAGAAATGTGTAAGTAAAATGACATGGAGGGATAGACTGGGCTCCTCTCAGCAATACAAGATCAGAAGACAACTCCAAAAGACTCATGATGGAAAGGGCTATCCACATTCAGAGAAAGAGCTACAGAGTCTGAATGCAGATTGATGCAAACTACTTGCCCACTCTTTTTTGTTTTGTTTTGTTTCCTCTTTTTCTTCGTTCACTCCATTAGTTACAATCCTTTACAACTTGACTAATGTTGAATGTGAATGTATTTGCAGATCCTGTATTTGATTGCATGGCGCCATGGGCAGGGGGGAGGAGGAGGGAAAGGGAAAAAATTGGAACTCAAGGGATTGTGGAACTGAATGTTGTAAACTAAAAGTAAATAAGTAAATTTAAAAAAAGAAAATACAAAAGAATGACATGGAGGGATTCAGCCAGAAGAGAGTCCATGATAGACTGGATAGGAGACATTGGCTACAGAACTACACTGGAGATGAGTGCAGTGGAAGCTTCAGCCATTGTGTGCCGTAAGTAACTGGGACTATATCAGTTCCCAGAGTAGGGTTGCTCTCTGATAGGTATTATTGTTTTCTGTGGACTCTGATTTGAGTTCTAATTGTTTCCCTTGGCCTGTAAATGAATCCATGCTTTTAGCCTTGTGAACTTTTGTTCTTGGTAGGGGAATTAATGGCTAGACTCTGATGAGAGAACATTGAATACTGAAGTTCCCATTCATCTGGGTGAAGGTAATGAGCCAGAGAATGAAGAAGCCCCCCAGAGTGTACCCAGCTCCTCTGATCCAGGATGAAACCTCTAACACAAGGATTAGGTAACAAGTCATCAAAATCACACCAATCCAACAGAAATAAGGCAATCTACCTGAGCAGAACTGTACTAGCACTATAAATTGGAACAAAAGACAGAAAAAAATTGCCCTGTCCTTGGAGCATTTTAGAAGATCAGACAAACTTATGAGAAATAATTTGGTATCCGAAGTGAGCCAAAGACAATTTAGTGCACATTACATAAAGTGCTAAGGCGGAAGGCTAAAGGAGGAAATGACTGGCAATCAACTGGACTCAGTCAAGGAAGCAGTGGAAATGTGGAAGACTTGACTTGCCAGAATCCATGTATCTGCTAGCTCTAAATCCTATGATCCTATGATATGAAAGCTGTGCTCCATCCAAGGACAGAAGCACTATCTATCTACCAGCACAGACCACAATCTATTCAATGCTACCCATTCTGTGGGACTCTTGGTCACATTCTTCTAAGAGGGATGAACTATCTAGCCTCCAAGTTTCTTTCTAGCTCTATATCTATTATCCCATTATTGTTCATGTTGTTGTTGTTTAGTTTCATCATTCATTGCTGACCCTTGGTTACCCCATTTGAGGTTTTCTTGGCAAAGATACTGTAGTAGTTTGCTATTTCCTTCTCCTGTTCATTTTACAGATGAGGAAACTAAGGCAAACAGGGAGAAGTGATTTGCCCAAGGTCATCCAGCTAGTAAGTATCTGAGGCCAGATTTGAACTCAGGGAGGTGAGTCTTCCTGACTCCAGACCCAGTGCTCTATCCACTGTAGCGCCACCTAGCTGTCCCTGTATCCTTCTGTCCCAGGCAGTTTGCACTGTATGCAGTTTTCATCCTGATGTCTTTTCACTACATGGATATCAATGAAGCTGGTGGCTGG
Organism: Gymnobelideus leadbeateri; assembly: GCA_011680675.1. Taxonomy (NCBI): domain Eukaryota; kingdom Metazoa; phylum Chordata; class Mammalia; order Diprotodontia; family Petauridae; genus Gymnobelideus; species Gymnobelideus leadbeateri. The sequence goes on from WOXC01005426.1 coordinate 139,246, forward strand.
CCCATCTGTTACCCTCCCTCACTATGGGACCAGACCAAATCCTTTTCTATTCATACAGCCATCTGATGATATGTTCATGATGCTTCTCCTTCTTACATCTTCATTGATAATATGCTGCAGCCTACTCATACCCAGGATGTATACCATTGTTTGGACTAAATAGACATTTTTCATCTGCTTACTTTGTCTTGTGGAGACTTAGCTTGAATTTTATTGAGTAATCACACATCTCCTTTAGAAGGCTCTGAAATGTTTGGGGAATTGATGCAGTTAGCATAATGTCATGTACAAAAAGGAACATCTGGGGGACCCTACCTATCATCTCCTTTTGTTGTGTCCTGGACCCCTATGGCAGTCTGGTGAAGGCTATGGAACCCTATTCCCTACCATGTGTTCCATGTCCTAGTCAAATAGGGCTGTGCCCTTGTCCTTTGTTCTTATCCTACCCTATTTCCATGCCTTTATTTGTACTATTCCCGAACTCCATAATCACTTCCATTTGGTACAGCCACTCCTTTTCTCATAGACCTAACTCAGATGTAATATCCTCCATGATTCCCCCTCATTCTTCCTCTCAGAAGGTGAAAATGATTTCTCCCATCTCAGATTCCTCCTGGTACTTCATATGGAGTTCTCCTTTGCCTTTGTCTCTGTTGTCATTTTGTTATATTGACTTGTACCTATGTCTTATCCCATTCTATTGGGTCAGAAATTCCTAGAGGACAGGGAATTCCTAATTCCTAGGATTTAGAGCTATACAAGGCTTTGCATATTGTGTATTGTATTGAATTGAATTGAACTAAATGGGGAAGGGAGAAGGAGGGGAGGAGTGTGAGAAGGTGTTGTACTATGAGAGAATCTGGATCCTTGAGGCTATTTTTCCATGACAGCCACTTCAAACATAATTTGTAGTCAGAGGATCTGAGTTCAAATCCTGTTTCTCCCCCCTACTAGCTGTGTAACTATAGGCAAGTCACTTCATCTTTCTGAGTCTCAGTTTCCTCACTTGTAAAAAGAAGATGATGAACTAGATGATCCTCCTAGGGTTGACATAAGGATCAAATGAGATATTTGTAAGTCACTTAGAACAGTGCCTAGAACATAGTAGGTAGGCACTTAGAACAGTGCCTAGCACATAGTAGTTAGGCATTAGAACAGTGCCTAGCACATAGTAGGTAGACACTTAGAACAGTACCTAGCACATAGTAGGTAGGCACTTAATAAATGCTTGTCCCATTCCCCTTCCTCTTCTAACTTTAACATCTATGATTAAATGTAGCTTTAATATCTGTGATTAAATCTTTAAATCTATGATTGGCCATAGGAAAAAGGAAAACAACCTACCTCATGACTTACCTTGGCTTCAAAATTTTCTTTTTCTCTAATTTAGAGTCAAGATCTTGGTTCAAATCCTGGTTCTGCTCCTTAGCTGTGTAACTTTCAGCAAATCAATCAACAAACAAACATTTGTTAAGTACCTGCTGTATGCTAGACACTATGCCAAAGGCAAAAAATAAGGTTATCCCCCTCAAGGAACATGCATGGTAATGAATGAAAGAGCACGCCAATAACTATGTACATACAAATATATTCAGTAAAAGTGGAAGACAAGGGGCGGCTAGGTGGTGCAGTGAGCCTCGGAGTTGGGATGACCCGGGATCGAAACCGGCCTCAGAAAATGAGCACCCACACATAAATCATGACTAGTTGTGTAACCCTGAGCAAGTTACTTAACCCCAATTGCTTTAATTAAAAAAAAAAGTGGAAGACAATCTCAGAGGGAAAGTACTAGCAGTGCAGTTTTAGGAAAGGCCTCCTGTGGATGGTGGATATTGAGCTTGGTCTTGAAGGAAGCCAGGAGGCAGAGGAGGCAAAGCCAAGGAGAGGGAGACAACCCACTGGCCTAAAGCAGAGAGGTGCAGTGTTGTGTACATGAAATAGCAAGCAAACCAGTGTGACTGGATCCTAGACCGATTGGAGGGGAGAAAGGCATAAAAATATTGGTAAGGTAGAGAGGAGCTTTAGAAGGACTTTAAATGACAGAGAACTTTCTATTTTTCCCTCACTGTCTTTCTCTTTTAAATGACCTGAGGGAATGAACTAGATGGTGTCTATGGTACCTTGTGGTACCAACCATGACATAGTAAGATACTATCCAGGGAGTCAATCAGAGGAGTCTCTAACCAGGAGATGAGCCTTTGTTTGGGAACTTAGATCATCTAGACTGGTGGTGTCAAATTCAGATAGAAATGGGCCATTAAAGGGCCCAAGCAGGCCACATGTGGACTTGGTTTTAAAATGTAATATTATCTATATTTTATTGGAGCTTTATTTATTTTGTTAAATATTTCCCAATTAAATGTTAATATGGTTCAGGAGTGCTGTGGGAAGTATGTAGGCCATGTGTTTGACACTTCTGGTCTAGACCTTGCAAATTTAATGTAGCAGAATCTCTCCTTTTTAATCCAAAGAATGTTACATTTCCTTCTCATAAAGCAATCTGCACAAATAATTTCGTAGCTCATACTATATTCAAATAAAATGAAGAAATTATTATAACTTTTTGCAGCCACTAATTGATGCTGATACATTTTCCTTTCAAGCAACTCAAAAACCTCATTTCACACAAACAAGATATTAGAAACTGCAGCAAAATTTGCATTCTTTTAATAAAACAGAGAATTCTTTATTTGCCTATAGTAAAACACAATAAGACTTTCAGGTTCAAATGCTGAACTATCTTAATCTTAATCTAAAACTGTCTTAATCTTAATCTTAAATCTTAATCTAGACAGCACTATCACACCGTAAGTCTACTAACTGTTCTTTAAATGTACCATACTTGTCCACAGCAAATGGGTTTCTTGTCCATTAACGTTTAGAATCCTCTGCCAATGCTGGTTTGCTCCAGCCAATACAACTTATGTCTTAGAGAGCTACCTGGGGAATTGTGAGGCTGTGTGACTTGCCCAGGATCACATAGCCAGTATGTCTCAGAAGCAGTATCTTTCTGACACCAAGGCCAACTTTCTTTCCATTACACCACATAGCCTCTCTAGTGTAACAAAGACTTGGTACATGCGTAGACCCTATCAGTTTTCTATGATAGCATCTCCATATGGAAGACATTAGGGAGCTGCTACTTCTGGGAGAATTGTGTTGACACATGAGGAAAGTATTTGAGACTAGACACTAGAGACTAGAGCATGCATGAGTACTCTGAAGCTGGTTCTGGTTGGCCTACTAAATAGTTGAGAGGATATGTTTTCTATTGGCTGTGCAGCCAGAACCGTTGTGTCTTCATAAGAGCCTGAATCCATTCTGGCTGTCTCATTGCTGCATTCATTTCTGGACAGAGTGAGGTGACTCCTACACTAACAACTTCTCGAGGATGATGCAATAAAGAGGAAGGCTGGGGGCAGCTAGGTGATGCAGTGAGTAGAGTGCCAGCCCTGGAGTCAAGAGGACCTGAGTTCGGATCCAGCCTCAGACTTAACACACACACACACACACACACACACACACACACACACACACACACACACACACACAAAAACTAGCAGTGTGACCTAGGGCAAGTAACTTAACCCCAATTGCCCTCCAAAAAGCAAAAAACAAAAACAAAAAAAACAAGGAGGAAGGCACAAGGGCTTCCTCTTACCTCTGAGGCAAGACAGACACCTGGAAAATGGAACTTCTTTAGCCTTTCCATTTATTCTTTTCCATTTGAGGTACAGCAGTGGAATCTCCAGTGTAGACAGTTTCAAAGGCTGGGAGCGCAGGCCAAGGAATCCTGGAGTCAAAATCTAAGTTTTGCAGCCATCCAAGCACTGATTCCTCCAGGAGCAAAGGGCAATCTTAAGGAGGCCTTCTGGATCCTAGCCCAGCAGAAGGACTCATCCACTAGTGGTGTAACATTTGGATGTGAACTTGGTGGGACCAATGCTATGTGGGAACTAAGTTTTGAGCCTAATTCCACCCCCATCTCAGGCCAAGGTGGTGTGTGTGTGTGTGTGTGTGTGTGTGTGTGTGTGTGTGTGTGTGTGTGTGTGTGTGTGTGTTTATAGAGGGGCACTGAGATGTTGGGAAAACTGGTTATGTATATTTTTCTTTCTATATTTTAAAGTAAATATCCCTATAGGGTTGGTGTTAAAAGGTTAATGGGAGGGGCTAGTTATTGCCCCCTAAAATGGATAAACAAAACTGGTAGGAGCTTAAAACACTACCACAAACCCTTTAGTGTACCCAAGAACCCTTAGGGAGAGGTAGTCTGCCCGGCCCTCAGAGAGCAGAATCAAAGCATACATGTCACACTAGAAATATTTACATCTTTAAAATAAAATGAAACTTTCTTCTATACACTATTTAAATGATTAGTTATTAGGTGTTTCTTCTACTTAATTAAGGAAACTTTTTTTAACTGAGAAAATAATACTTTATAAATTTATTATCCATGCTTAAAGTTTTTGATAAATTCAGTCATTTTCCCTTTTTGGATCAGAGTATAAATGTGAAGCCTTTGCACCAATTTACCTGGAGTACTTAGTTTTTCAGCTATATTCACCAAATAAACAATAGTCAACAGGAAATTTTTGTTAGAAAATGAATTTGCTTCATCTTTATCATTATCACTAAGAAAAATGTCAGTTTCTTCTTTTAGCTCAAACAGCCTTTCAAAATAATTTGTCATGAGAAAGATGGCCTAGTTTTCAATAACATAGAATAAAAGTACCCTAGACTCTGCTTTCAGATTATCACATGTTTTGCAAAAGCCTTCCTTTTAGTGGACTTGTTTCTTATAAAGCTGATTACTCTTAATAATTGGAAAACTATATATAGCTCCTCAGTTATATTTTATCAGTACAAGTGATTTTCTGTGAAGTGTTCAATGTCCAGATGGCATTGTGGAGGGGGGCATGACACATCTTTAGCTAGTGTTTGTAGATCTGTGTTCTATCCTGACATCAGTTATGTTGTCAGTGCAGAGCACAGTAAAATTCTACCAAATAAGAATATTTTCATTTAAAAATTTGCCAATTATACTCAAAATTTCTCTTGGTGTGCCTTTGCCATCAACAGGTTTGCAAAGTAACAAATCTTTCCTACTTTGGTTTCAACATATGTAATCAATATGATTGCATACATAGTCAAATGAGCATCTTTAACTATGTCTGTTGATTCATTCACTTGCAATGAAATGAATTTTGAATTCAGTTGAATTGATCACAGAGATATTTGGACATTTGCAGGGCAGGTTCCCTGCTCTCCATATTATCTACAAGCAGAACCATTGGTTACTTTTAAATGTATTTCACCAAGTATTGATTTCATCATGTCAATAGCTGCTGGCAGTACCAACATTTCTCCTACTGAATGAGATTTTTCTCACCTTTTAATTCTGTAGACCACCTTATGGGACCTGTGTGATCCCCTTCATGGCACAGGTGTGGTTTGGGGGGAAATGCATCTGCTTGTTTAAAGCATCGGATTTTCTCTGGGAGAAACCTATCTGGTCTTGCTAGTGTATTCTGCATGTATGCCTTCAAGATATTGTTTTAATTAATTAGGTTTCCTGATATCTGCAGTTAAAGCATTGGAACAAAGCAAAGACAATGGTCTTCTCTCTCCAGCAATAACAGTGTTTGTGAATCCTGATGATAAATGTAGTGGATCATATTTTCTAGACTTGGACTTTTTAAACTTTGTGTGCATGGGTAATGGGACATTGATCTCCACCAATAAGGAGAACCTCATACCAAATGGACTTTAGGACTTGGGATGTGTGTGTGTGTGTAATAGATATAGATAGATAGATAGATAGATAGATACATACATACATACATACAAACATACATATATACATATATATAGATATATACACATACATTACTTCAATTATCACTCTTTCTTTATACTAATTTCTACTGACCTACTGGATTTTCTCTATGAACTAATTGTGTCTTTATCCAGCCCTGGCCCTGGAGTTAAGAGGACATGAGTTCAAATCTGACCTCAGATACTTAACACTTTCTAGCTGTGTGACCTTGGGCAAGTCACTTAACCCCAATTGCTCTGCCTTGCCCCCCTCCAAAAAGACAAAAAAATGAACAATAAAAATTTAAGACAGATTTAAATTTGTTGAAAATTTCAAATGACCATCTATAACCATTCATGAATTTTTAAAATTTTTTTAAGTTCCAGAGTTTTTTGGAAACAAGTTTATTCTGTTGTACTTAGCAAAAAGAATGATGTTGAGAAATCTAGCAGACATGACATGTTGAATTTCCATATACAGTTTATTTAACTTTGAATTTCTACACTTTACATTCAAATGCATTAAGCAGCACAATGACACAATTTACCTGACTGATAGACAGCAACGCTGGCACCTTGCACCTGCGTTCAGATTCACCAAGTGGCAATTTAAATTTGACCTTTTTTGCATATACTATATTAAATAACTACTGTGCTACATTTGCTGTCAAAGCAAATGATTCTCCTGACTCCCCTGGCTTCCTTCAAAACTCAGCTCACATCTCACTTTTTGCCTTTTTTCTGCTCAAGTTAGTTCCTCCTATCTGAGATTACCTCTACTTTCCCCATATCTGTCTTGTATATCATAGGTTGGTTTGGGTTTTTCACTTGATGTCTCCCCATTAGAATGTAAGCTCCTTGAGGGTAGGCAGGCACCATTTTTGCTTTGTATCCCCAACACTCAACACTTAGCATACAATAAGTGTTTAATAATAGCTTGTTGACTTGACTAATTCACAAGATGTCAATGGACAAGCCCAGGCCCTCTGTGAGGACAGGAATAGACAACCAGACATGGTTTGCCTCCAGGTAGATTTATCAAGGGGATCAGAGACCTCTCCCAATCAATTTCTCTTAGGATACTATGGGAAAAGGGTTAAGGCCAGTGCCTGGTATTCAGTAAAGTGCCCCAAACCCTCTTTGGCGTTTCTTCAGCTCTCACAGAAAGATGCTATTTACCAAGGTCCCTTAAATCACTAACATGCTGTGTCTGTGACTCACCCTTTTTTCTTTTTTTGCCTTTGCTTTGATCAAAGGTCCTGAGTTTGTTACTTGACCCGCTAGTTGCTGGAATTGATTAGCAGGTGTGGGAAAGGCAAAAGCAGGCTTTAATGGGAAGGAACCCTGACAGAGAAGCTCTTGGGAAAAGTAATTGGGAACTCTGTGTGAATGCAGTTATAATGAAAGCAGGAGAGAACAAAATGAGAGGCAGCTGTGGTGGTCTGAAAGAGCATTTAAGGACCGTCTGGGTCATCCGGCCCAGCCCCCTCCTTCCTCACATGAGGAAACTGAGGGCCAAAAAGGGAGTCACACACCTGGGCCATGACAAAGCCAGAATTCAAATAATGGGAGCCTTCTCATTCCAAATCCGTTGCTTTTTTTTATACTACCAGAGCATCAGAAGACTTGAGTTCAAGTCAGTTGCTCTAATCTTTACTAGCTGTGTGGCTCTGGGCAAGGTATTCAACCTCTCTGTTCTTTGGGTTCCTCGTTTGTCAATTGGGGTCATAATATGTGCACCATCTATTTCACAAGGATATTGTGAGGAAAGAACCTTCGAGTCATTATCATGAATAAAACTATCATATAACTCAGTTATAATAGCAATTCTTATAATTATGGTCATAATAATAAATTAAAACATGCCTTTCTAAGTGTTAGTTTTCCTAAAAATCCTCCTGGTGGTATCTAAGAGTTTGAAAGGGGGTTATGGGGTGGGTTAGATAATAAACCAACCTATGTAAATGAAGCCAAATCCCCAGGTGGGAGAGGTCATGAGAGTGGGGGACATTTTCTGTCCAGAGAGATAGCAGCAGAGGTTGTATGGGAAACTCTGAAATAACTGATATTGAGGATGACCTGCCTGGAAAGTCTCTGATGTCCCTGTAAATAACCTCCAGAATAAGTTAAAAGGGTTAGTTTAAGATCAAAGGATCATAAATTTAAAATTGGTGATAAACTTAGAGGTCTCCTAGTCCAACTCCCTCATTTGACAAAGGAGGAAATGGAGGTCCTAGGGAGGGGAAGAGGCTTGTCCAGGGTCATGCATAGGATCATCGATAGAAGGCTGGAAGGGACAGCAGGAGTCATCCAGCCCAACCCCTTCATTTGAAAAATGAGAAACTGAGGCCCAGGAAGGACAAATGATTTGCCCAAAGTCACATGGCTTAGTTTCAGGCTTAGAAGCTGGATATGGTGGCAGGTAAAGAGGTCACTGGATCACAGAATGTCAAAGCTGAAAGGTCCCTTAGACATCTTCAGTAGTCATTTGACAAACGAGGCACCTGGAGACTTAGAAGTTGGGTATGGTGGTGACTGTCAGGGAGAAAGGTCACAAAACAACAAAATGGGGAAAGGACCCCAGAGATAATATATCTCAAGCCTTTCATCTGACCAGAGAAGAAACTGAGGCATAATGGTTTTTCCAGTGGCAAAAGCCAGAATTCCATCTTAGTGCTACAGACCCCATGTCTAGGGCACTTTCTTTCCGCCATGCTGAAGATGGATACTTTATGAAGTAGAATAGGAAAATTGAAACTTAGCAAAAGAAATAGCTCAAAGGGGCAAAAGTAAAACTATCTAATGATGATCTGGGAGCATGAGGGCTCCCAGCCCAAACCACAGACATGGGCCATATTTCTCCTCTTGGATCAATCTCGTGGATACTTCCCAATCAGAGACTCTGGAGGAAAGCCAATATCCAGGGAGACCTTCAGCCTATGTGGGATGGAAACTTTCAGTTCCCTGACCTGTGAAATCCATACAGCAAAGGACATTGATTAGACGTGCCATGAGCCTGGAAATACCTTGGAGCCCTGACTATGGTTCTATTGCATTCACAGCTGTGAAATCCCTGGAACTGGTCTGAGTAGTCTTCCTTATGTTACCCTCAAAACTCCAGAAATGGAGAAAGGCCCAGGCTAGGGGCCAGGAGACAGGGGTGCTGGGCTCCACTCTGTCCCAAACTCACTGTGTGACTTGGTGGGGGGAGTCAGGCATCAATTTTCTGGGCTTGATAATGGGAAGACTCCTCTTTGTCTGACACTCCTCATGGGGCAAAATGTGTGAGGGTTTGAGGACACAAAGACTGGGAAAAGCTCTGAACAGGTATGAGCTGTGGCTATCTGTGTACTTATTTCTGGTGAGGCTACTAATGGTCTGTGCTGTGCTGGGAAAGTGTCTCATCCTCTCTGGGCTTTACATTCTACTCTTCCCAATTTTGACCTTATAGTTAGAGCTAGGAACCAGACCTGTGATTTCATAGGTATAGAATACTCCCAGGTGAGGAAACTCTCTCTACCAGTGCAGGTCAGCACCTTATTGACCAAGTTGAGCATTACCTACAGCACAAAGAGGTTAAGTGATTTTCCCAGAGTCATACAACCAGTGTACATCAGACTTGGGATATGAGCCTACATCTTCCTGGCCTCAAGACTGTCCCTCTACTCACTTCACCACGCTGCCTCTCTCTTCAGACTATAGTTAACCAGTTCAATGTTACAGGATCTTCTAGGCTCAAATCCTTTGCACTCTTGTCCTATCACTATTCATGACTTGCCAACCCTATATCCCTCCCAACGGCCTGCCTCCTCTGCTCCTACGTACATGTTGGGGAATGAGGATGTCATGAAACTATGCTGATTGAGTCCACTACCATTTTATGGAATCTGATGTCATTGAGTCCAAGTACCATAAGCTACTCCTTTTAGTGTTCCTTAATTAATGCTCTGTTATACTCCTCACAGTGGCTATTCCAAATATTTTCTTCTCCCCTTAAGCCTACTACACCACCTCCTTCTCAACCTTTCAGCAGACAATCGAGCCTCATACTTTATGGAGAAAATAAAGAAAATTCCTCTTGGGCTCCCTCTTCTCCCTCAGTCTCATCCCCTGATGAAGCAGTGACTAGAATTTCTGCTCACCAAGGATACTCCATCTACTTTTACACTTGATCCCTTCTCCTTCCATCTTCTTTGAAAGATTTCTCTTACAACTATTTTTCTCTCTCTCTAATCTCTTTGCCCCCAGAGGGCAGAATAGGAGCGTTGCATGAAAACTTCAAAGAGCTGGAAAGAGGCAGAGGCAAGGGGAAATTTCTCAACAATTAGAGCCGTTTCAAAATGGACCTGTTTGCCTTGAGAGGTGGTGGGTTTGAGGCAACTAGGTGGTCCAGTGGATAGACCTCAGGAAAATATGAGTTAAAAATCTAACCTCTGATACTTACTAGCTGTGTGACCTTGGACAAGTCACTTCATCTTTGTCTGCCTCAGTTTCCTCATCTGTAAAATAGAGATTAAAATAGTATCAACCTCCCAGGGTTATTGTGAAGATCAAATGAGATGATTGGAAAGAGCTTAGCACAGCTTGTCACATAGTAAGCACTGTATAAATGTTAGCTGTTATTATCCTCATGGGAGATCTTTAAGCAAAGGCTTACAAGACCTAATATAGGACAGGTTTTATTTAATGTGACAGAAAATGCAAAGGACTCTTACTGGAGCATGTAACCAATTAAAATCACTTTCTTCACCTTTCTAGATGGAATCAAATAACTTTCCTCTCTGGTGGGGTCTACCTTCCCCCAGGATTGACACACTCAACATGATTCTGTGGTTGTTGTTGTTCACAGTACTAATGAAAGGAAAGCTCATGTTGTATGGATTTCTCCACTGTGCTGATCGTTCTCCTTCTAGGAGATCTTATCAATAGTAAGGCTCATTAGCCTCTCTAGCTTTGTGTGAGGCGAAATGTCTCCATGTCCTCTCCCATGTCCTCTTCCTAAAGCTCCAGCTTTTTCCATGTCTTTGCTTTAGCTGATACCATCATACCAAGGTTCTTGGTACCATTTTAACCTCAACAAATACTGTAGACATTCCCTTTGAACTTCATTGCTGGTGATCAAATGTTTAGAAATCTAGTCCAAAATGCCTGCTAGGCCAGGCTCTGAGTATATGCCTAATTTATAGTTATTTACATGCACACACACATATAATGTATCTATGTATATATACGTATATACACATACATATATATGTATATGCATATATGTATATATACGTATATACACATACATATATATGTATATGCATATATGTATTTGTAGGTAGAAAATTGGCATGAATTTTGTTCTTCTGATTGGGCACAGAACATGTTATTTAGTCCACCAGACCACATCTGGTGTCCAATTCTAGGAGCCTGTTTTTAGAAAGGAAGTTGATAAGCTGAAATATATCCTAAGGCAGGTGAACAGGATAATGATGGGGCTGTGGCACATGTCATACAAGGATTGGCTAAAAGAATTAGGGATGTTTAGTCTGGAAAAGAGAAGACTTATAGAGAGACATTTTGTCAGTTGTCAAGTATTTGAAGCATTATCCCGTGAAAGAAAGACAGTTGATTGGCAGAGGCAGGAGCCATTGGTGGATGTTGCCAAGAAGTAAATTTAGGCTGGAGATCAGGAAAGACTTCTAACAAGGAGAACTCTCCCAAAGTGGAATGCACTGCCTTGGGAGGTGGGAGGTTCTTCCACATTTGGGGGTTTTCAAGTAGATGACCACTTGTTGGAGATGTTGCCTCTTGTTTCCTTGGAACAATGAGGCACATGTAGTGTCCTTCCTCCTCTCTGAGTCTCAAGTTTATTTACTGGTGAAATAAAGGAATTGGACTAGATGACCTCCAAGCCTTTTTCCAGTGTTGACATTCTATGATACCAAGATCCTTGGTCAAAGAGAAACCTGGAAAGTGACATCCAGGTCCTTCTCGAACACCCAGGTCTAGTACTTTGGCATATTTGGGAGCATTCTGCATTTCTCAGACAAGCCTCAGGCTCCTTACACACACATACACACACACACACAAACACACACACACACACACACATACACACACACACACACACACACACACACACCAGACAGATGTGCCCCAAAGGAATAAGCATAACCAGATGTGAAATCCTTTGCTAGGTAATTTGTGTAAGGCCTCAATATCATCTGGACACTGATGAATTTTTTCCAGCTAACGTGTGAAGGGCATGGAGCACGTCCCTAAAGTATTTCTGGAGTTTTGAGGATAACATAAGGAAGACTACTCAGATTAGTTCCAGGGATTTCACAGCTGTGAATGCAATAGAACCATAGTCAGGGCTCCAAGGCATTTCCAGGCTCATGGTACATCTAATCACTATCCTTTGCTGTATGGATTTCACAGGTCAGGGAACTGAAAGTTTCCATCCCACATAGGCTGAAGGTCTCCCTGGATGTTGGCTTGTCTCCAGAGTCTCTGACTGGGAGGTGTCCACGAGATTGATCCAAGAGGAGAAATATATTCCACATCTGTGGTTTGGGCTAATCAAGAGACCTCAATGAGTACCTCACTTTTCCTTTCCCCCAAGCTCCCCCAGCCTATTCATCCCCCACCAGTCTAACTATATTGTCTCACTTGCACCCCTTATAATTACATTTTATTTAATATTTGTTCTTCCATTCTATCCTGTAAATCTTATCCCTAGGGAGGCAACATGGTAGAAGAAAGTACCCTAGGTGTGAGATCAGGAGACACTCCTGTGTGACACTGGACAAGTCACCAGATATCCCTAGGCCTCAGTTCCCTGAGCTGTCAGATGAGGGAGGTGGGGCATGGATTAGACATTCTATGAGATCCCTTCCATACTCTGTAATTCAGCATTCTCTGTACCCAACACTACCACCACCATACTCAGCCCCTGAAACCTAAGTTCTTTGGACCTAAATATGGAGAAACTCTTCCCTCACCTGCTTGACCTCCTACCCACTCCTCTTTAGCTCATCTGACACCCAATTGGGAGCTCCCCAAATGTGCTTTCCTAAGTCCTCAGTCAGGTCCTAATTTCATGTCTCCTCCTGTCATGAAGGTGAGCTTGGGATATCAAAGACTTTGCTAGCAGATCCCTAGCTCTGGCAGGTCGTTCCATGCAAGAAAGGCTCTGTGTGTGGTCCCACAAAGGGATTCTTTGTCTATCCTCTGAGGATAGAAATAGGAGAAATAAGTGGAAATTTCAAATGATGATGATGATGATGATGATGATGATAGCTAGCATTTATATAACCCTTTAAAGTTTGCACTTTATAAATATCTCATTTAATCTTCACAACTCTATGAGGTAGGTGCTATTTTTATCCCCATTTTATTGATGAGGAAATGAAGGCAGGCAGAAGTAAAGTGACTTGCCTAGGGTCATACAGCTAGTAAGTATCTGCAACAAGATTGGAACCCAGGTCTTCCTGACTCCAAATCTAGCATTTTAGCCACTGCACTGCCTAGCTACCTCTGATAAAGAGGTAGATTTCAGAAGTAAACATAAGCTTAAAATCAGCTCTAGTATGGGCCCAGAGATGGCCTGGACCTATAAAAGTTGTCTGAGTACCAGCCTCAGAAAGGCGGATCACCAAAGGGCTGGCCACCAGTAATGAATATTTGGTCACAGTAACTTTTAAAATTATCTGCTAAGATACACAGTCAATGTGTAGTGGGGGAGGAATTACCGACAATGAAAAAAATTATGGATCTTTTAAAGTACCAGATACAAAGTCATCTTAACTTACAACAAACCGAACTCCATCACTGATGGACGTCAAAAACATGCCTGAAAACTCCAACGGGATACCCTACCTAAACATAAAAGGGAATGTCATAAAAAATAGAACCAAAAGCAGTACTTTGCAGAACTATGGCTAGGGAGAGAGTTCTTTTTTTTATTAATTTGTTTGTTTATTTTTAGTTTACAAGATTCAATTCCATAGTTCCTTGAGTTTCAAATTTCCCTTCCCTCCCTCCCCCACTCCCCATGACGGCATATCGTCCAGTATAGGATCTGCAAATACTTTCACAATAGACATTCGTCAGGTTACAAAGGCGAATTGTACTAGATGGAATGAAAAATGGTAAAGAGGAAATAAAAGCAAACAATGAAAAGAAAAAGATCAAGTAGTTTGCTTCCATCAGGATTCAGGCTCAGTTCTTTCTAGTTATATCTCTGGATGTGGCATCTCTCTCCTTCATGAGTCTTTTGGGATTGACTTATATCACTGCATTGCTGAAAAGAGTCCAGTCTGTCATAGTTGGTCATCACACATATGTTGTGTCTGTGACTGTGTACAAATTTCTCCTGGTTCTACTCTTCTCACTCAGCATCAGTTTGTATAAGTCTCTCCAGGTAAATATGATCGTTTCTTATAGCACAATAATATTCCATTACATGCATATACCACAACTTGTTCAACCATTCCCCAACTGATAGGCACCTAGGGAGAGAGTTCTTAACCAATATATAGTGAACAGCTAATCAAAGTCATTGATTTCTTCTGGAATCTCCCCTGGTGCTGAAGGGAAATGAATGCTATCTTCTGACTTCTCACTTCTCTCCAGTGGAAATGCATGGCTACTCTATTTGCAGACTTCAAACAGGGTCTGTTCCAGTTCCAGAAAGAATAAAAAGTTCTGATTTCAAATCCTAGCTCTTCTACTTACTAGCTATGTGACTTTGGACAAGTCATTTTCCTTAATCTGGGCTTCAGTTTCCTCATCTATAAAATGGGGGGATGCAACCCAATAACTTCAGTGGTCTCTTTTCTAGTCTAGAATACTATGACTCAAGTTCTTCCCTAGGACTCCAGGAGCCATTATAATGAGCCTTTTCTCATTATCTCACAGAGCTAGAAAAGGCCTCACAGGTGTTCTAATCTAACCATCAGATGGGAAACTGAGGAATAGGAAATTACTTCCCCAAAGTTACATGGCTAGTGGCAGCACTAGGATTTAAATCTTGGTCTTCCTTCTACAAATCCAGCACTCTTTTCACTACCCAGGGCAAATATCTTTGGTGCTACTTGTCAAGCAAAGATACTGCAAAGATACAACCACCATTCATGTTTCTTTTTTAAACTAAATGAATGTTTATTGATTGTCTTTTTCATACATCCTACATCTTTCCAGTTATTTACCACCTTGCTTGCAACTAAGTATGAATAAAACATACCATTGCATTAGCCCTGTCTGGTAGTGGATGCCTCATTCCTCACTCATAATCCACAAACTCACTGCTGAGAGGAAGGAGGCAGTCTTTGCTAGCAGTTCACAGAGGTGATAGTTAATCATTGCATTGATAAGAGTTCTGATGTCTTTCATCACTGTTTTCTTTTATACTATTCCCACCACATGTCACTATTCAACATAGTGTGAAAAATGCTAGCTATGGAAATAAGCAAGAAAAAGAAACTGAAGAAATAAGCATGGGCAAAGGGGAAACAAATTATCACTTTTTGTCTGTTATGATAGTATACTTAGAGAACCCTAGAGAGTCAACTAAAAAAGACTAATTGAAACAGCTAACAACTTCAGCAAAATTGCAGAACATAAAACAAACCCACACACATCATCAGCATTTCTGTATTTTACCAACAAAACTCAGCAGGAAGAGGTACAGAAATTCCATTT
This sequence comes from Gymnobelideus leadbeateri, assembly GCA_011680675.1. Lineage (NCBI taxonomy): Eukaryota > Metazoa > Chordata > Mammalia > Diprotodontia > Petauridae > Gymnobelideus > Gymnobelideus leadbeateri. Next base: position 154,753 of record WOXC01005426.1, read on the forward strand.
TAAATTATTACAGAAAGTATACTTGGGAGTCTACCTGCCAAGATACACAGGAACTATGTCAACATAATTATAAATTTCTGTTTATACAAATAAAGACAGCTCTAAATAACTGGAGAAATATTAATTGTCCATGGGTAGGCTGAGTCAATATAATTAAAATGACAACACTATTTAAATGGGCTTATTTTTTCAATACCATGCCAATCAAACTACCAAAGGATTACTCTACAGAGCTAGGAAAAATACACCAAAATTCATCTGGAGGAAAAAAAGATCAATAAAATCAAAGGAATTAATGAAAAAAGTGGAAAGAATGGTGCCCTAGCAGTGCTATGTAAGTAGTAATACTATGAAGTAGTAATAATCAAAACAATTTGGCAGTAGTTAAGGAATAGAGAGGTTGATTAGGTATACAATATACAAAGGTAAAGGTCTCAGTTAACTGGGGCAATAACTCACAATTCAACCAAAACTGTTGGGAAAGCTAGAAAATAGACTGGAAGAAAATAGGTGTAGACCGACATTCACACCATATACCAAGACAAGCTCAAAAGGGTATATATGATTTAGATATAACGGTTGACATCATAAATTAGAGGAGCAAGAAAAAATTACTTGTCAGGTCTATGGATAAGGGGAGAGTTCATGAGCAAGCAAGAGATAATGAAGATCAAAGAGGTAAAGTGGACAATTTTGGTTACATACAATTAAAAAGGTTTTGCACAAACGATACCCTTGCTGCTAAAATTAGAAGAGAAGCAGGTTGGGGCGGCTAGGTGGTGCAGTGAGTAGAGCATCGGCCCTGGAGTCAGAAGGACCTGAGTTCAGATCCGGCCTCAGACACTTAACGCCGTGTGACCTTGGGCAAGTTACTTAACCCCAATTGCCCTCCAAAAGGCAAAACAAAAAAGAAGAGAAGCAGGTAAATGGAGGGGGGGAGAGAAATGCAGCAATTTTTTTTTTCTGATAATGGTATCATTTCTAAGATTTGTAAGGAATGGATTCAAATTTATAAAAATAAGAGCTATTCCCTAATTGATAAATGTCAGAAGTTATATAAAGAGGCAGTTTTCAGAGAAAGAAATCTAAGCAATCAATTACCATATTTTTAAAAAAATGTTCTAAATCACTAATAGAGAAATGCAAATTAAAACAACCGTAAAGTTCCATTTCACTCCCTCATATTGGCCAACTTGACAAAAAAGGAAAATGAAAAATGCTAGAGGGGATATGGGAAAAGAGGCACATTAATGCATTGTTGATGGAGCTGTGAATTGGTCCAGCCATTCTGAAAAGCAATTTGGAACTATGCCCAAAAAGCAACTAAACTGTGCATACTTTTTGACCCAGCAATACTGCTAAGAGTTCTATCCCCAAAAGAGATCAAAGAAAGAAGAAAAAGTTCCACATGTGTAAAAAGTATTTATAGCAGTTCTTTTTTGTGGTGGCAAAGAATTAAACTGTTTTCTAGCCAGGTCTCCCACATCTTATACTTATACAATTGATTTTTTATTTACCTCAAGTACTTGTACTCGAGTGTTATCCCTGTCAGATTTCTTATTATATTTGTCCCATTGTTCTAGTGTGTTGAGCTCTTTAATTTTTTTTTTCATTTTGTTTTTACAAATTAACAAAAATCATTTTGGCTCTTCCTCCCATCCCTCCCATTGAAGAGAACAAGAAAAACAAAATCATTGTTAAAATTTACATATCCAAACAAAATTAATTCCCTTGCCCCATGTCTGAAAAAAAAATCTATGTTTTATTCTGTACCCTGAGTCCATCATATCTGTTGTGACATGGGTAGAATGCCTCATCATTGGTCTTCTGGAATCATGGCTAGGAATTGTGTTGAACAGAGTCAAATCTTTCAAAATTGCTTGTCTTTAAAATGTTGTTGTCATGGTATAAACTGTTCTTGTTCTACTTACTTCATTCTGCATACATGAGGACTTAGTTCATACATAAACTTAGAGTACAGATTGAAACATCATTCTTTGGATATGGCCAATGTGATCGTTCCTTTTGCTTGACTATAAATGTTTGCAGCAGGGGTTTTGTTCTTCTTGCTTTCTCAGTTGCTATATGTTGGGGGAAAAAGAATGCAGATCTAAAAGTAAAATAAAATTTAATTCAAAAAAAGATAAGTTTTAGTTTCAAAAAGCAACTTAGTAAGAGCTGTGGAATAAAAGGACTCAGAAAAGGGGATAAGTCATATGACTGGATTGATTGAAGATCAGATTATCAGTTAACAGGATTAGACCTTCTGGATACAAAATTGACTTGTCCTGTCAAGGAGGGAAAGCACTATCCAATGGCTGTCATGTAATTTATCTACCATGTAATTTAGACTACAGAAGGTGCATTTTTTGTCTCCACCCCAACAGAAGTGCTATGGAACAATCTATAGGGACAAAGGGAAAGACAGTTGCACATAGCCCGATTTGACTGTAAATAGTAGAAAAAACAGGGCAGGTAAGTGGCGTAACAGTAAATAGAGCACCAGGCCTAGAGTCAAGAAGATCTGGGTTCAAATCAGCCTCAGACACTAACTGTGTGACCCTGGGCATGTCACTTAACCCTGTTTGCCTCAGTTTCCTCATTTGTAAAATGAACTGGAGAAGGAAATGGCAAATGCTCCTGTATCTTTGCCAAGAAAACTCCAAATAGAGATACACAGAATTGGACTGCAATGACTGAATCACAAACAAACAAACAACAGTGGCAAATCTTTGAGGACACATATTGTTCGCCTGACCCTCTCTTCCCTCTTTCTTCGGATGGGCAGGACAACAGAAGGTAGCAATACTCTTTTACTCTCCCCTCCACTTCTTTTTGGAAATTTGCATGGGAAGCTGTCTGGACAGGTGTGGATGAGTAGTCTAATTTCATCCTATTTGCAGGAATATTCTGTATGCCTTTGTTTTTAGTATTACATTCAAGATTTACAGCCTCAATTTTAGAAGGGTTTTAAGATTTTTTTTTCATTGATACATTTTGTTTTGACACATCAATCACATCCCAATAAACAACCTTCCCACAGGACCTTCCCCTGAAAAAAAACCAGTTAAGCAAAACTATTTAATATAGAGATTGTATTTGACAGCTCTGGTACCGTTCCACTCTTATAGTTTACCATTTTTAACAGAAAAGAAGAAAGAGTGTTTTAACCTCAACCATCTGGAACCACTGAACCATTGGTCATTGCATTCAACCCGATTTTTGTTGTCTTTTACTGCTGTCTTTATTTAAATTACTGTAGTCATTTTCTATATTGTCCTTTTGAGAAAGCAAAGCCTTTTATGGAAGGCATTTTTAATAGACTTACATCTTTGTAATGCTAAATGCCTACTTGATGGCTCAGAAAGGTAGTACAATTGCCCTAGAGGTTCTGGAAGGTTGTTCCCCTGGCAGGCAGTACCATGCTAGAAAGGCTTTGAGTCTGGGCCAGGCAATGGACTGGATGACTGCTGGTGAAATACCAGCCAGACTGAACTCTGAGAGGCTAATCACCAGGTTGGTTGTAGGACAATGATTTTTTTTAGCCATATCGACTGCCAAAGACCATGTTGGAAAGTTGAGATCTGTGTTGGTGGAAAGAGCAAATACCAACAAAATAACATATCACTGAAATAGTAAAGTGCTACATTTTTGTATTGAATTGGAAAATTTGCTAACATCAGCAGAATTAAATCTCCTTGAGGGCAGACACTAGAGTTGTGGTCTTGATAAATGTGTCCCAGAAAAATTATCTCCTTATTCAATGAAATCCAGCTGAACTCATATCCTATCATGCATTTAAAAGATCATGAGATGAAGGAGATAGAAGCCTACATCCAGAGAAATAACTAGAAAGAGCTGAGCTTGAATCCTGATGGAAGCAAACTAATTGATCTTTTTCTTTTCATTGTTTGGTTTTATTTCTTCTTTATCATTTTTCATCCTACCTAGTACAATCTGCCTTTGTAACCTGACTAATGTCTAATGTGAAAGTATTTGCAGATCCTGTACTGGACTATATGCCATCATGGGGGGTGGAGGGAGGGAGGGAAGGGAAATTTGAAACTCAAGGAACTATGGAATTGAATCTTGTAAACCAAAAATAAACAAATTAAACATTTTTAAAAAAAGATCATGAGAAGACTTGGGAAATCTGATCAATACAATAACCAATCACTGCTCTGGAAGACCGATGCTGAAGCATGCATGCCTCCCACTTCTTGGTGGGGAAGTAACGGATTACAGGCACAGAATGAGACAGACATTGCCAAATGTGACCGATAGAATATAGATTTGTTTTGTTTGACTACACGTCTTTGTTTCAAAGGAGGGCTTTTATTTTGGTGGGAAGAGGAGAGGGATGATAGTAATGCCCTTTGAAGGACCATCAATGAAACATTTTAAAACACACAAATAAGATCAGAAGGAAGTGAAAGTTCAGATAGTGATAAAGAAAAACACAGTAATGTTGGCACTATGACACTAAATTATGCATCATGCACACATATGTATATATACATATACAAATACATATATACCCATGTACATGTGTGCATATATTACATATACATGCGTGTATATATGTCCTATCTGCATATATTTGTCATGCATGTAAATATATATTTTAAACAAGCTGATTAAGAGATTTATGTTATATACAATCTTCTTTTTTGGGCCTTATTTGTGTATGGAAATGTTTGTGTTTGATGTTGATTTTCTAACTCATAATAATTTTGTTTAAAGATCATGATGCTTGCTGGCTGGGAAGGAAGAATCACTCAGAATTCAAATCCCTTCCCACAGCAGTGTAATTAGTTCTCTCTCCCAATCACCTAATTGTCTTACTGGGAGGCCTTGTGTTCAAGTCCCACCACACAAATAAATCAGGTAACACTTAGATTGTGTTCAAAATGGAATAAAGCCAAAACTTGAAAAGTGAAAAATTCAAGAGAACCCTAAAAGCACAGGAGGATAAATTTAGAGCTGGAAAGACCCTCAGAGTCCATTGAATACAACCCCCTCCATTTGACAGAGGCGGAAACTGAGGCCCAGAGAAGTGACTCAACCGAAGTCATAGGTCATAGATTGAGAAATAAGGAATCTCAGAGGTCATCTCATCCAACCCCCACGTTTGACACAAGAGGTAACTAAGGCCTAGAGGGACAGTATAGTGAGTAGAGTGTTGGGTGTGGAGTGACATTTACTAGCTATATTATTCTGACAAGTCACTTAACCCATATCAATTTCAGTTTACTCATTTATAAAATGGGTATAATAGTAGCACCTGACAGGTCTGTTGCTTTGCAAAACATAAAGTGCTAAATAAATCAACATTGTTATCATTGACTGCCAAGGACACACAAGTGAAGGGCTAAAATCCAGTTGTTTGTGGGCAAAAAGATTCAAACAGCCAGCTGTCTGGTTGAATTTATACTTCTTTCTTTTAAAAATTTCCTGTCGGGGCGGCCAGGTGGCGCAGTGAGTAAGAGCGCCGGCCTCGGAGTTGGGATGACCTGAGATCAAATCCGGCCTCAGAAAATGAGCACCCACACATAAATAATGACTAGCCGTGTAACCTTGAGCAAGTCACTTAACCCCAATTGCTTTAAAAAAAATTTCCTGTCTTGGGGTAGCTAGGTGGTACAGTCAATAGAGCACAGGCCCTGGAGTCAGGAGGACCTGAGTTCAAATCCGGCCTCAGACCCTTAACACAAAAACTAGCCGTGTGACCTTGGGCAAGTCACTTAACCCCAATTGCCCTCCAAAAAAAAAGGAAAAAAAAATTCCCTGTCCCTCTCAACTTAATCAGAAAGGTCACAAGAAGTTGTGACTGATTGTGTAGACCAGTGGTATCAAACTCGCATAGTAACAGGGGCAACTAAACCATATGCAAGGATCCCTGCAGACTGCATATTGACTGAGGTTTTTGTTTTGGTTTGTTGTTGGGTTTTTTTAGGTAATAGGATTCAGTGATTTGCCCAGGGTCACACAGCTAGTTAGTATCTAAGATTGGATTTTAACTCAGATCCTCCTGACTCCAGGACGGGTTCTCTATCTGCTGTGCCACCTATCTGCCCCTTAGTTTTGAAATATAATATTCTCTATGCTTTACTGGCTAATTTACTTTGTTAAACATTTCCCAATCATATTTTTAATCTGATTTGGACCACGCTCAGGAGTGTTGTAGCCACATGTGGCTGCATGTTGGATAGCTCTGGTGTAGACTTATCCTTAGCTTCCTGGTACTGAGTGCAAAGTCACTCTTCAAATTGAAAATCACTTAGGAAATGTCTCTCCTAACCACAGCTGAGCTCACTTGAATACTTAAGAGAAAAGTTGGAAAGCCTAGAAATACCTCAGATCCTTTGTAGGTCACAGTTACAGGTTGGCATACAAAATGTCTTCTGTTCTCTCCCCATTCACCACCCACCCCAGCCAAAAGTACTGTTGTTAGAATAAAGTGGACCACAAGACTGTGGTACCCAACATGCTAATCTAATGGCCTGAAAGGGTTGATGAGTCCACTAAAACTTCTTAGAATAACCAGCTACTTAAAATATCCAAGTCTAACTTGGGGGCATAAGCAGGCCCAGAGGAGTAGACCAAGGAAATATCACATTCTCTCAAGACCTTCAGCAGGTAGGAGAAGAAGTCTTGTGTTCATAGACCAGAATCAGTGTTAATGGAATCAGAATGTAAAGTTTTTATTGTAAAGTTTAGGGAAAAGACAGGTAGCTTTTAATAGTAAGTATCACTTCCTTCTTCAGTCAGTCAGATACTAAATGTTAATCTACCCTTCCTTGAATTCCCCCTTCTCACCTTTCCCTCCTATTTCCCAGTTGAGTGAAATGTATTTCTATACCCAACTCTTCATGCATATAGTCTTTCCTTTTACCAATTCAAATGAGGATTTCAGTGAGATTCAAGGGTCAACCTCTCTCCCTCTTCCTTCTTATATTGACTTCTACTTCTGTATCCTGATTATATGAGATAATTTTCTATATCCTTCCTTTCCCTTCACCCATAGCATATTCTTCTCCACCTCTCTTTCTGTTTTCTTTTAAGGTCATCAAGATATAACAGAACCATAACTTCTAACTATGCAGCCTGGACAACTCATTTCCATCTCTATAAGTCTCAGTTTCCTCAATTATCAAATGAGAGGGTGGAACAATATGATCCTTAAGGTCACTTCTAGCTCTAAATTGATTATCTTAAAGGTGCTCCTTGGTGGTGGCCCACACACAAGTTTTGTGAGGTAGATGGGATTATTATAATGGAGCCCAGAGAGGATGAAACACTTTCCCAGCACAGCACAGACCATCAGTAGCCCAGCCAGAGATAAGTATGCAGATAGCCACAGCTCATACCTGTTCAGGACTTTTCCCATTCTTCGTGTCCCCAAGCCCTCACACATTTTGCCCCATGAGGGGTATCAGACAAAGAGGAGTCTTCCCATTACCAAACCAAGAAAACTGATATCTGACCCCCTCCCAAGTCACACAGTGAGTTTGGGACAGAGTGGAGCCCAGCACCCCTGTCTCCTGGCCCCTAGCCTGGGCCTTTCTCCATTTCTGGAGTTTTGAGGGTAACATAAGGAAGACTACTCAGACCAGTTCCAGGGATTTCACAGCTGTGAATGCAATAGAACCATAGTCAGGGCTCCAAGACATTTCCAAACTCATGGCATGTCTAATCACTGTCTTTTGCTGTATGGATTTCACAGGTCAGGGAACTGAAAGTTTCCATCCCACATAGGCTGAAGGTCTCCCTGGATGTTGGCCTTTCTCCAGAGTCTCTGATTGGGAAGTGTCCACGAGATTGATCCAAGAGGAGAAATATATTCCACGTCTGTGTGTTGGGCTGATCAGGAGACCTCAGTAAGTATCTCTTCTTTCCTTTGTCCTTCATATTGCCAACTCTATAAAGCATTTTGATTCTGTTTTGTTTTATTTTAATTTTCCTATTGTACTCCATAAATCTCATCCTTAGAGAGGCAGTACGATAGAAAAAACAGTCATAGGCATGGGCTCTGTAAATCTAGGATAAGGATCCTTTGTGACATTGGACTAATCCCTGCGTATCTGTGGGCCTCCGGGTATGACCTCTGTCAATTGAGGGGGTTGGACTAGATGGTTTCTGAGGTCCCTTCCATATTCTGTGACTTTCTGTTCTCTCTATCTGACATCGCCATTGCCATCTGTTACCTCCAAGCCTCCAGGTCTCCTGATGCAGGTGTGAAGAAATGCTTCCTACCTCTCTGGGGTCCCATCTCCTCCTCTTTAGCTCATTTGGGGAACAGGTGAGGATTCTTCAAAAGGTGCTTTCCTAGGTCCTCATTCAAGTCCTACTCCAATGGTCTTCCTGCCTTGGACTCTTGGAGACTCTGCCAGGTCCAACCTAGCTAGAAAGGCTGAGTGTGGCCCCAGCAATGGACTCTCCAGCTTCTGGTGCCAAATTCATCAGCAGATCACCCAGCAGAGAAGGGCTTTGCTTTAATTCCAGAAGCTCAGGCAGGCCTGAACTAGTGGCCTGAGCCACTAAGACATCTAGGAATCTATTGTGTTCCCACCCCAAGAAAATCCTGGTTTCTTGAAATGTTACAAGTTTACTCTGTGACTAAGGGAAAAAGAAATCAAAATATCATAATATAAATTGTCAGCACTCAGAAAATGGGGAGACGGGCTCCTAAGCGAACAGAGGAGCATGGTAGGGAGACCATAGTCCAGCCAAAGATTTCCCTGGACCCCATGCCCATCCCAGGGATGTGCTGGAGCCAGCTGGAACCATCTCACAAGAGCTGGCTGTTAAATTTCAGTGTGTGCATTTAAACCTTGGAAATTTACACATACTACAAATCAAGGCTCGATTTATTGTTTTGATTCTGTAGACTTAATAAACTGATGGCAAAAATGTTAATAATGTAGATTAAACTTGGAAGTGCATCCTGCACTTTGATTTTAGAGAGCTGCTTGTTAAATATTTACCAGCCTACCTCTACCCCTCTCATATTCCTTCACCCCATCCATTTGCTGGACCCTCCCAAACTTTTCCCCCCTCCCTACCATGTCCTCCAGGGTAGGAGCATGAACAAAGTGTCTAAGAACCCTTCTGGCTCTAAATTCTGATTATGAATTCTAGTCATGTCCACTTCTCAAGGAGAATAGGAGAAGACCTTAACACTTCTCTAGCGATTTAATTAATGGATTGCACACACACAAACAAGCAGACACACACACGTACATACACACACTAGTGAAATAGGCTAAAGAAAATAAAAGGCTTAAGAAGAGTTTAGATTAAAGGAATGAGAAAGGGAGGGACGGGAGAGAAGGAATGAATGGGGGGGGGAAAGAAAGGTGAAAATGAGAAATTGGGAATGATTTGAAGAGAAAGGCAAGACAGAGATCTAGAGATTCAGACGGAGAGATCAAGGAACCTGCTGGTCAGAAGGAAAAGTTCCCAAATCCCTGCTTATCTACCTTTTCCAATATCCAATTTTACCAATGGCTTTAAATGGACTCTCTCTCCATGGAGCAAATGGCCAATAGCTACCACAAGTCCACAAATTCTGTGTGTGAAACAGCAATGCCCATACTCCTTTTCAGTTCCAACCTTTTCAGCCCACCCTCACTCCAGACTCCCCAGCTTCTGGCACTGGACAGAAGCCAAGTACCCACTAATGCTGATACTTCTGCCTCATAGTCAGAGGTCAGACCATGCATAATTGTGTTCACTAGCCTTAACTTGGTGGTGCAAGAGGTCTGACAGTCATGCACTTAGAATCATGGAAACTCAACTCAAAGCAACTCAAGAGAGCGATCAATCAATCAGTAAATACTGATTAAGCACCTATTATGTGCTGGGCACCATTCTAAGCACTGGCAGTTTTAGCATTAAGTACCTTAGAAAGAGGCAAAATACAGTCCCTGCCATCTAAGAGCTTACAATCTAATGGGGGAGACAATATACAAACATACATATATATATGTGTGTGTGTGTGTGTGTGTATGTACATATATATATATATATGTATATACACACAGGATAAATAGGAAATAATGAACAGAAAGAAAGCACTAGAATTAAGAGGTTATCTAGTCTAACCTTTCTAAGCATGAATACTCTCTACATTAGGGGTTCCTAATTTGTTTTCACATCTGAGATCCTGGTGCTGGTCTGGTAAAGCTTATGGCTCCATATCAAAATAATATCTGGCACCTACACTCGTGTATAAAAAGTTAAATTTCAGTTAGAAGTTAGTGGAAATAAGGATATGACACACTCTCCATTTAAGGTGCCTGGTCTCCTCATTTCCCTTCAAGGCTATACTCCTTTGAACTTCTATACTCTTAGTCCCTAGAGCCCTGATCTACTCTGCAGCAAGAAGTGGCATGTGATTGTATTCAAGTCACTTCAACAAGCAATTATTAAATATGAAAGGCAATGTGTTTAGTGCTGGGGAGTTTGCAAACCAATAAAACAGAAAAGGTTCTGTCATCAGGGAGCTTGGACCTTTATTAAATCCTCCTTGGATACCTTGGTTTGGTATGGGGAATTCTAGGTCCCAAAGCCCAGGAATATAGAATGCAACTAGATCATACCAACCTAGAAGGTCTTCAAGTCTAGACAGTACTAGACTATATATCTGTTGCCTGAGGCCCAGTCAAAAAGAGACTTATCATCAGGGGATTGTCCAACAAGCGATAAAAATGTTTGGCCGCAGCAGTTTGTCAAACCATATGTTAAGATGTAGAGAGATTGAAATTGGCATTGGTGGAGAAAACACCCACACTGTTTATGTAAAATCAGAACCCTTTGGAAATATTGTAGATAAGGTTTGGTAGAATTTCAACAACACAAGTCAGATTCCACCATTACTCTTTACAAAAGCTCAAAAATATACTTGGAAGCACCAGTTGGATACATGACCTTGTGATATTTAAGGTCACACATCTTGTGAACTGATCCAGTGATTCTGGAGCATAATTTGGAATTAGGCTAAGAATAAAAGGCCTTTGACTCAAAGAACCCACTACTAGATCTATACCCCAAGGAGGTCAATCATAAAAAGAAAGGTTGCAGGTATACCAAAAAATTTGTTGCATCGCTTTTTGTAGAAGCAAAGAACTGGAAATAATGTCAATGGGGATGTAGCTAAACAAAGTGTGTAGTATGTGGATATAATGGAATATTGCATCGCTATAAAAATGATGAGTGTGAAGAAGGGAGATAGAAGATAATGGATGTGGAATATTGCACTGACTGTCAGATTTGCTCAGTATTTTGGTTAATTTTTTATGAACTGGACTTTTTATCTCTTTCTTTTTTATTCTTTTTTTTTTACAACTGTATGGTTCTCTGGGCAGGAGAGGAATAAATATGGTGTGAAAGTCAAAGATACTAATAAACATTGAAGATTTTAAAATCACATCATTTAAGAATTAGAGGGGAATTCACAGATAGCATTGGGGTAACAATATATGGACATAGGGGTGGCTAGGTGGCGCAGTGAGTAGAGCGCTGGCCCTGGAGTCAGAAGGACCTGAGTTCAGATCCGGCCTCAGACACTTAACACACACAAACAAAAACCTAGCCATGTGACCTTGGGCAAGTTACTTAACCCCAATTGCCCTCCAAAAAGCAAAAAAGAAACCCCCAAAAAACAATATATGGATAGAGGTGATCATTAAAGATAAAAAGAAATAATTTTAATTATATAAAATTAGAAAACTTTTGCACAAACAAAATCAATGTAGCTAGAATAAGAGAAACTGGGAAATCATCATCGCATTCAAAGTCTCTAATAAAAGTCTGCTATCCAAGCTGAAAAAGACAAAATATACAAGAGAAGTTATACTTGATGGATAAAGGGTTAAGGGATGTAAATAAATAGTTTTGATTATTGACAATCATCTGGAAGACTGCTGTAAACTAATAATAATGAGGCAGCTGGATGACACAGATGGTAGATTGCTGGGTCTGTAGTCAAGACCTGAGCTCACATCCTGCCTCAGACACTTACTAGCTATGTTATCCTGGGCAAGTCACTTAACCTCTGTCTGCCTCAGTTTTCTTAACTGTCAAATGGGGATAATAATATCACCTACTTCTAGGGTTATGAAGATCAAATGAGATAATACTTGTAAAGTGCCTAACACATAGTAAACATTTAATAAATGTTTGTCTCTCCCCCTCCCTATTAGAGAAATTCATATTTTAAAAACTCTGAAGTTATTATGCAACTTTTCCAGCCAAAAGTACTCCTGTTGTAATAAAGTGGACCTCAACACTGATCTAATGGCCTGAAAGGGCTGTTGAACCTACTGGAATTTGGATCACCTAAACCTAACTTGGTGATATAAAGGAGTTGGGGGAGCAGACCAAAGAAATATCCCACTCATTCTGTTCAGGCCTCCTACAGGCAGGAGAAAGTATTACATGTTTACTTATCAGAAATTGATGCTAATGGAACCTATGTCTGAAGCTCTCATTACAAAGTTCAGGGGAAAGTGCCTGTGACTTTTAATGAGCTCACGTGTCCCCTCCTCCTCCTCTGGCTCTCCCCCTCTTTCTATTAGGTGCCTCTTAATTGCATAGCAGGGACATGGTCCCTGAAGCCCCAGAAGTGGCAACATTTCTCTAAGGTTGAAGTTAGGAAGCCCCAGACTTGCTCCAGACTTCCCAAGGATCTTTGTATAATTGAAAACAAATATACTTAATTGGGGCTATTTTCTGCTGCCAGAGAAAAAGGTACCAGGACGTTGCCATGGGCTATAAATAAGAAGATATTGTTTTGAGTTCAGTCTCACCACTGAAGCTATGTCTCACTGGCCAAGTCATTTCATTCCTCCAAGACTCAGTTTCCTAATCTCCAAAATATGAAAGAGTTTGATGTATTATAAAGTTCCTTCCAGCTTTAATGTTCTTGAATTCATTGTAATACCTGCATACGTGGAGGAAAATGCATGCTACAAATTAATTTATCATGCATACTGTGATTGTACTGTCCAATTCCTCTTCGTTGATGGCTTCCAGATACCCAAAGTGAATGGTGTCTTTCCTAGAAGCAATCCTAGCACTGATGGGACAAGAAGGATATTCAAATAAGATCAGTTCCACCTATATAAGCTAATAGCCAAACCCTTAGGATGTTCCAAAATTATACCTACACCTCATAGGAAGATTATATTTCCTCAGCTGTTTCTGTGAGACTTCTATTGAAGGTAAAGGAATCAAGCTTATTCATTGGGGAGTGGTGGGACCATTGATGACAAAATTTCCCTATTATGAGGGAAACACCCTTTGGTGCTATCTTCCTGCCCCCATGCAGTGAGTAATGATAGACAAACACTTGTTTGTCTATTACTCTTGTTCCCACAAGCAATGTCTCTTTTCTATGACTTCTTTAGCTAAACTGTTTCTTTAAGTTTCCCAGATATAACACTAAGGCCTTTAGTTGGTTGGTAATTGGACAGTTACACAAGGACATAGTATAAGAGATGAGATGGGAGGTGGGAGAAAAAGGACAGTGGATCCTAGTGCAAAGAGGGAAAGGTTCCTCAGGGAAAGAAAGGAAAACTGGGAAACTCGGGACATTGAAGTAAAAAGAGCTATGTTGGAATCCCGGTTCTACTAATTACTAGCTATGTGACTTTACACAAGCCCCTTAGCCTCTCAGAGTTTGTTATTTTCCAAATTCCCTTCCAGCTCGAAATCCAATGATCCTCAAATGAGATTAGCTATGGCCATTTGGTCTGCTTTTATGATGGGCAGAGATTAGAGGTCATGGAAGAGTATTCTAGTCCAGGAGAAGTAAAAATTCTCAACAGGTCATCTGCTCTAATCCCTACTGCCAGGAAAATAAATATTATCCTGGGGGCATAAGGAATGTGCAAAGCTCACCGAGGCAGAAGACTTTAGTTCAAGTCCCAGCCCTGACATTGATTAGCTATGTTTAGGGTCACAAAGTCCCTTCCTCTCTCTGGTATCAACGTCTTTCTCTGAAAGCCTAAGGAGGGGCCTAGCAAATCTCTAAACTCTCTTCCCACCTACTAATTTTATTATTCAATTACCCCAGAAATGCCTGTATAGGGAGTATGAAAATAACACAAATGATCATTTATATCAACTTCTTAAATAATTTTACCATAGAACCCCCCCTCCATGCTTATCAAGGTCATCAATGTCAATTATATTTTTGATTAGAATCAATTTAGTTAAGTTGGTGTCATGTTAACTTTACAGTAAGTTTTGTTTTCATGTTAACTTTACAGTAAGTTTTGTTTTGTCCCAACACTTTATTCACATATAGAAAGCCTTCCTAAGTCAGTTACTCATATTGCATGGTTGTCACAAAGCTTTTAAGAGATCATCTTCTTTCTGTAGGAAGTCTTTGTTTTTCTTACCCACCTAAATCTCAAGTCCAAAAAAATCAGACTCAGAATCCTTCTCCCTAGAGTGGTTCAACTTCCAGTATGTCCCATGTTGGCCAATTACAATATCCTTCTCCTAGTCTCCCCAAGTAGAAACTTCAGGCTAATCTTTGATTCCTCCCTTGCCTTTCTTGCTGTTCAGTTTATAATCCCAGAATTGTCTAAATTGACCAGTTGTTTCTCCTGAATAGCTAATTAGAAATAAAAACTTCCGTTAAATCAGCTTCTGGGTATCACGGAAGAAAAAATAATGACCAGTTGTTTGAATGAAAGTAACCTTTGGAATTGACCAGCCAATTTATTCAAAAAGGTCAAGCTGTTGTGCATCATGAGGAGGCCAAAACAACTGCCTGATTCAGTTAATCACCCCCATGTTTCCTGTGCGTGACAACCAAAAATCTGATTGATCAAATCTGTGACTCATAGGATAACAAGTGCTTAAAGCTGGAAGATTTCATAGATAGCATCTAGTTCAATACCCTTACTTTACAGAGTAGGAAACTGAGGCATTGAACATGAAAGGACTTCCCAAGGTCACACAGTGAGAAAATAGTAAAGTCAGGGTCAGAATCCTGAGTTTCTGACTCCAAATGTGCTATTTTGGCCACTGTGTCGCACAATAGACTAAATGTTTTGGCATCTAGTAAGGAGAGCTTATATCCCTTTCTCCAGGCTAAAGTAACAGCAGACCCCTCAACGTTTGCTCATAAGAAAACAATTTTCCAAATCCCCAGACCTTTTTTTCCATCTTCCATCAACATGTGCAGCATGAGCCTGACCCCCTGGCAAGAGCCCAGCACAGTTTTGACTTAAAGCTGAGAATGTTCATTCCAGAAGCCGCTGAAAAGTTCTTCCTGTCCCCCAGCTCCCATGTAGAAGATGCTCTGTTTTGTCTCTTTCCCTTGCAGCTGAGGGGGCCCAATGGATGGGCTACAGAGAACTAACTACTCTGAAGTCACAGAATTCATCCTGATGGGCTTTTCCCAGAAGCCCCATGTGCAGGCTGCCTTCTTCACTGGGCTCTTGTGCCTCTACCTGGTCACATTTTTAGGGAACAGCCTCATTGTCATTGTGATCCAAAGGGACATTCAGCTTCACACTCCCATGTACTTCTTCCTCAGCAATCTGTCCTTCCTTGACATCTGCTATTCCACCAGCTGGGAGCCCTATGTGTTGGCCCAGTGTTTCAAAGACTTCCCCACCATCTCCTACACCAGTTGCTATGCCCAGATGACCACTTCCCTGTTCCTGGGGATGACTGAGTGTCTCCTCCTTGCTGTCATGGCCTATGACCGCTTTATTGCCATCTCCAACCCTCTTCGCTATACCATCATCATGAGCAACCAGGTCTGCTTGCAGATGGCTGTGGGCACCTGGGTCAGCACCTTCCTCTTGTCTGTAATGCCAATCATTGCTATTCCTGCTCATTACTGTGGGCACAACATCATCAACCATGTTATGTGTGAGATCCAGGCCTTGCTGAAGCTTGTCTGCTCAGACACCCCCATGAGCCTGATCCTGGGTCTGGTCATCAGTACTTTTACACTGCCCTTGCCTTTCACCTTCATCCTCATCTCCTACATCCGAATTGTGGCAGCTGTGCTCAGGATCCGTTCCACAGAGGCCAGGCTCAAAGCCTTCTCCACCTGTGGTTCCCACTTGACAGTGGTGACTATATTTTATGGGACAGCCATCTATATGTACTTGAAGCCCCAATCTAAAGAGTCTCAGGACCAGGACAAAGTCATTTTTATATTTTATGGAGCAGTTACCCCTATGTTGAACCCTCTCATTTATACCCTAAGAAATAAGGATGTGAAAGGTGCCCTCAGGAAATGGGCTGGAGGGAAAGAAAAATCCTGAAAGCTCTATAATTTTTTTCCAATGGGCTACTTATGAAAGCATAGGGGCAATGCAATGAACAACTGAGTCAGAGAACAGATATTTTTCAAGTCAACAGATTCATTTCAGTTCAGCACAGTAATCAATTATTGATCATTATTATATAGCCTACACTGAGCTTATTTAGTAAATAATGCATCACTTTCCTGGTATTGAGAATAGAAAATGGTATTTCATAATTAGAAGGAATTAGAGAAATTGTCTAATCCTACCCTTTATGACTAAGAGCCCCAACCCCTACAGCAACCCCTAAAATAGTCATCCAGAATCCTCTTGGAGACCTCCAGTGATAAGATAACTACTACTTCCCATACATACATCATACTTCAAAATAGCTCCAATTGTTAGGAAGGTTTTCCTCACACCCAGTAAAAAGAATGGGAAGCAAAGAGCTTGCTAAGAAAATGGCGTCCAAGAAGATTTGGATTTTCCAGCCATGACATTATATTTAGGAACAAAGCTACTCCTCACCAGGGCTGGAGTTCACATAATAAGACCTGTCAAAATTTATTTGCCTGGAATCTCACAAATCTAATTCAAAGTGCCTTCAAGCTAAAAGAGAAGGGGAAAGGAGAAAACTGGGTACAAATGAGCCCCAAGATAGAAACATAAAGAGTAGCTATAGTGCAGGAAGAAATGGAACAGTGGAAAAGCCCAGAAATTAATAGGAAACAAAATCCAGGAACTGAATCAGGACTAAAATCCTGGCCTCAATTGTCCATATACAAATAAACAAAGTGTGCATAATAAGCAAAGGAAGCTAGATAACTTAGAGCATGGTGCACTACTATAGTTAGAGTGCCAAAGACCCGAATTTGAATCCTACTTCAGACACTTACCAGCTGTATGACTTTGGAAAAGTCACTTAATCTCTGCCTCAGTTTACTCAGCTGAAAAATGAAGGCGTTAGACTCAGCGTCTCCTAAGGTCCCACCCAGATCTAAAGCTAACATCCTATGACCTCTGATTCCAGAAAGGTATACCATATTGAAAAGGAACAGAATAAATAAAAGGGAGAAGGTCAAAGTAGCATTTATATACTAAGGATAGAAACTTGTGGGGTTAGGGATTGATCAAAGAGATTGATCATTGACCAAGGAAATCTTTGATTTCACTTTGATGAACTTAGAGGATGGTCAGCTTTAATGGTTTGGACTTTGGAAAGCATCTCCCTATAAAAGGTTTAGTTATGGGCACTGGCACTTTGTTGAGATGGTTAAAAACTTCTGATTACATCTTGATGATTTGGGGGCACCTCCAAGATGAACTGGTTAGTTTGGAGCAACACTTTGGCACATCTTAGATTATGGTTTCATTGATGGGATTCCTTCCAAGTTCAATTGGTTGTTGAAGACTCTTATTGGGGGATCTATCCCTTTTCATTGGTTTACAAGAGCCAAGAGGATGTCTTTCTCACTTTTTTCCTTTCTACCCTTCTCTGGAGAGATCCTGAGAATGCAGCTGGTTCCTTTCCAGCAGCCCTAGCCATCAACATGGGTGTTTGAGTAGCAGATAAGTATTTGTCTACACAGGCCAAGAGAGGATCTCCTGGACCCCAAGCTCCAAGCTGTCCATTATCTTCTTTTTTCCTTTTGTGAATAAGGTCAGCTACCAAACCTATGAGGATGCTTTTATCACTAAAAGAGATGGCAGCAGAAGGAGGGGGAGAAAATTTAAAACTCAAGGGATTGTGAAACTGAATCTTATAAACTAAAAGTAAACAAACAAATTAATAAAGACAAAAAATGTCAAAAAAAAATAAAAGAGATGGCAGTAGCCAGGACAGCAATCAAGTATATGGATTTCTTAGAGAGTCACACAGCAAGGAAAGACATGTGGAAATAACTAGTGTTTAAAACACTGGATTTGGAATCAGAAAGGCTTGAGTTCAGATCTCGCCTCACATAGTAACTTGTGAACCTAGGCAAGTCATTTAACCTCTGTTTGCCTAGGTTTCCTGTGAAATGGGGATAATAACAGAGTTCTTGTGAAGATCAAGTAACAGAGGATCTTGTGAGGATCAGACAGTGATCTTATGAAATATGCGTGAAGTACTATATTAACGTTGCTGCTACTGCTATTGCTGTTCATATCTGTGGCCCTAGACAAGGTCATTTCTGAACCTAGTTCCCAAGTTAAAAGAAGGGGAATTTCCTAGGCAATGTGATCCTAGAATCTGACTTTCTAGCCAGATAAGGGGAATTTTCCCGGCTCTAACAGACTTAAGGGTTACCTTGCAAGGAAGCCCAAGTTCAAGACTTTGGAGATCTAGTGTTTTGTCCATAGAAAGGGAATTTCCTGAGCACTGTGCCTTTCAGAGAGAGAAGATTGAGTTCAGGGCTCATGGTGCTGAAAGACACAATGGTAATAGTATGGTATAGACTAAAGGACTTGGACTAAGGACTTTGCACACCCCTATTATGGTGACTTATTTGGATTATTTGAGTCTGATATGAAAGGAGCCCCAAGTGTGTTTCTCTTCTGAGAAGAGGGAGTACACATCATTAAAGGGTTTCTGTAGAATAAAAGGATGGATCAAAATGTCTGCATATTGTCTGTCTAGTAGGCGTGTGTGTTTCCCTTCTTGAAAGAGGTCAAACCATAGGCTGGCACTTTGAGTTTGAGAGCCATACGCATACGTCCATATGCAAAGAGCAACTCATTGGAATGATGAGGGTCAACGTGATAGCATTCCTTTCTGAGCAGTGTCTCAGTTTTCTCAGCTGAAAAATGAGGGGTTGGACTCAGTTTCCCCTAAGATCCCTTCATGTTCTGAAGCTAATGTGCCATGATCTATGTTCTGGAAAGGTATATTATATTAAAAGGGTGATCAAGTTACTCTGATCAATGCAAGGAGCAACTATGTCTCCAAAGGACCTATGATAAAGCATGTTACCCACCTCCTGACAGAGAGGTGATGGACATAAGGCACAGAAAAACTTTTTTTTGACCACAGCCACTATGTGAATCTGTTTTCCTTGACTACACTAATTTGTTGCAAGAATTCTTTTTTTTCCTCTCTCATTTTTTTAAATGAGGAGGTAGATCAGGGAGATGGGCTTAGCAATAGTGAAGCCCCAAAACTGATGGCCATAGAAACATTTTAAATATATAAAAGAAAACAGAAGGAAGCACAGGCAAGCAGTATAGTTTTGAAAGTTATGTGGGGAATTTATTACGTACTTTTTAAAAAAACAAATAGTATGAAATGAAGATTTATAGTCTCACATAGAATCAATCCTCTTTTTGTGTTCTGCTGTGAGTGTAGAAATGTTCTTTTGAGGAGTTTAAGCTCAGAATTTACAAATAAAGAAAAAAAGAAACACCATGTTGCTTTTGAGACTAGAAGACTTTAAGGCTCTGAAAAAAAAAAGTGAGATGCACCTGAAAGAGAGGAAAAGTGTAATAACTATCTGATAGCTATAATGAACCCTTTATGAGCACATTTGATTATGACCTGTGAATTTTTTGTATTTTCTACATTTTCTGTGGTGTTAAATAAAAGCTACCCCATCCCCCCAAAATTCATTATTACCTTAAGTGCTTAAACAGGAGTTAGAAACCCATTGCCAGCATTTATGTAGGTCCACCTAGACAAATACTATGTTCTGAGGTTTTCCCAGAGAATTTTTTTTCTTCTGGGAAAAGGCAATAAGAGCCAAAGAATGAGTGATATCTTAGATCTGTCATCAAAATTGGACCTTGTCTGTGTTCACTCTGACCTTGGGGAACATTGGGCAATAGACTGAGTATGTACTCATATGGAGATATATAGAAAACAGCCTGGACCCATATGTACAAAAATATTTATAGCAGCTCTTTTTGTGGTGGCAAAGAATTGGAAATTAAGGGGGTTCCCATCAACTGGGGAATGGCTAAACAAGTTGTGGTATAGGAATGTAATGGAATACAATTTTGCTATAAGAAATGAGGAGCAGACGGACTTCATATTTACCTGGAGAGGCTTATATGAACTGATGCTGAGTGAGAAGAGCAGAACCAGGAGAACTCTGTACACAATTACAGACACAACGTAAGTGTGATGACCAACTTTGATAGACTGGGCTCTTCTCAGCAATGCAGGGTTATAAGTCAACTCCAAAAGACTCATGATGGAGAGAGATGTCTACATTCAGATAAAGAATTAGAAAGAACTGAGTTTGAATCCAGATTGAAGCAAATTACCTGCTCTCTTTCATTTCTTGTTTGGTTTTGTTTCCTCTTTCCCATTGTTCATTCCATCTGATTACAGTCTTTATAACCTAACTAATGTCTAACGTGAAAGTATTTGCAGATTCTATACTTGATTGTATGCCGCTATGGAGGGGGGGGTGGTTGAGGCGGGAGGGTGAGAATATTTGAAACTCAAGGAATTGTGGAACTGAATCTTGTAAACTAAAAGTATACAAACAAATTAATAAAGATCAAAAATTAAAAAAAAAAAGAAAGCAGCCTGGGAGACGTGCTGAAGAACATTTGAACAAAAATCAAAAGAGGCAGAAATAGAAGCAATATTGCCATAGGACAAGACTACAAACTGCTTGGACAGAAAGAATAATGGATGAGAAATTGGGGAAACAAATAACTAGTCTGGCATAGAGACCTATTATGATAATAAGGGGAGAGGGGCGTCTATTATCTAAACATTTTGTCATTTTGGCAGAGAATCTGCCAGAAGTGGAGCAGCTAATAATTCCTTGACTTGTCTTAATGATAATTTGCTCTTAATTTGGAACTCAAATTTTTTAAATGAAAGTGAAAAATTGTCTTTACATGTAATTGGGAAAAAATAAAATATTATTCATAGAAAAAATGATAACTTGCTCTTTCAAAAGGTGGAGAAGACAAAGAGGCATTCTATTCTGGATCTGATTCTCACTTAAAGGGAGGAACTGATTGCTGGAATAGCAACAGTGAGAACCCTAGGGGCAAGTGACCACTCCCTCCTAGAATTTGGGAAAGGAGAAGAAAACTAGTCATAGTCTAGTGATTTTGGAAGAGCAGATCTCAAAGGATTCAGAGAAAATAAAGGTAGCGTCTCATGACCTAAAAGTCTTAGGGAAGTCTGCTTAGTAGGGGTGGGGAGTTCTCACAAGTGAATTTCTGATGATACAAAGGGAAATAATTCTCTGGGGGCAAACTGGGAGTTGTCTGAAGAGACGCACATGGATGCATAGGGATGAACCGGGAATTAATTTAGAATTTAAAAACATGTGCAGAAAGTGGACTTAAGGGACAGGTAACAGAGGATAAAAGCCAAAGTTTACAATAGTCCTGTAAGAGTAGTGTCAGAGCCATGAAAACAGACTAAGCTGATAAGAGGTGCAAAGTGCAGGAAGATCAAAGAAGGGCTAGGAGTCCTTGCAGCAGATGGAATGAGAGAAGTGGATGAAAGAGAAGACAGAGCTGCTCAACTTTTATTTTGCTTCAGTTTTCTCTGGCAAAGAGAATGCTCTTTGGACCAGAAAAGATGAGATAAAATGGTCATCAATTTCATTGAGACTAGATCATGCCTGACTAACATAATTTCCTTTTTTGGACAATTGTACTTGACTATCCTTTTGACAAGGGTACTAGGTATTACATTAACTAAATCAGGAAAATGCTATAGATATGAATTTTCCTAGATTTTATCAAAGCACTTGGCAAAATCCATCATGTTAGCCTGTAGATGAGATGGAGAGATATAGGCAAGAAGATAATAAATGTCAGTGGATTAATCACTAGTTAAGTGTCAAGGAATAATGGCTAAGCATCAATGTTGAGAGATAACTCAAGTAGAGTATGCCAGAGATCAATCCTTGGCCCTAAATTATTTAACATTTTAACAATCATGGGGATAAAAGCATTAATAGCATATTTATCAAAATTTCACATGACACAAAGCTGGGGAAAATAGCCAACAATGTTGTAGGAGAGTCTGGATCCAAAAACACATCAACAGCTGAAACATTGAACTGAATAGAATAAAATTAAATGGAATAGGGATAAAAGAGAAACCTTAGACTCTGGTTCAAAAAGGCAACTTCATAAATATAAGATGGGCAAGGCTTGACTAGACAGCAGGTCATTTGAAAAAAAAATCCAGGGATTTAGTGGACGATTGCAACCTCAATGTCAGATGGGGGGTTGATATGGCAACCAAGAGAGCTAATGTGATCTTTGGCTGTATTAAGAGCATTCCCATGTCCTAATGTGGGAGGTGATAATCCAGCTTTACTGTCCTTGTTATATCATTTGGGGAACATCATGTTCATTTCTGAAGGCCACATTTTAGAAAGGACACTGATAAGCCAGAGAACCAGTTCAATTAGCAGTTGTTTAGCCTGGAGAAGAGGATGTTTAGCCTAGAGAAAAGAAGTCTTAGGGGAAATATAGGAATTGTCTCTAGGTATTTGAAAGGCTGTCACATGGAAGAGGGAATAGAACTATTCTGCTCAACACTCCTGGGAAAAACTAGCAGCACTGGGGAGAACATCCAAAAAGATCTACTGAAAGATGAGGTGGGGGAAGTTTCCTAACCATGAGCTGTCCCAAAGTAGAAATGGGATGCTTAGGGAAGCAATACTATATTTTTTGCTTTTTGGAGGGCAATTGGGGTTAAGTGACTTGCCCAAGGTCACAAGGCTAGTTTTTGTGTTAAGTGTCAGAGGCTAGATTTGAACTCAGGTCCTCCTGACTCCTAGGCAGGTGCTCTACTCACTGTGCCACCTAGGTGCCCCACAGAGTAGATCTTTAAGCAAAAGCTAGACAGCCACTTGTTGGATATGTGGTAAAGAGCATTCTTATTCGAGTGTGGGTTGAATTAGTTGGTTTCCTTCCAACTCTGAAGTTCTGCGATGCTATAAAATTAGCCTAATTTCCCCTCCTCCTCATTTTGCCTTCTGGGGCCGAGAAAAATAAGCTTTGTTTCTCTTTCATGTGATTTGCTCTCAAATAATTGAAATATCCCTTTGAAATCT
Organism: Gymnobelideus leadbeateri; assembly: GCA_011680675.1. NCBI lineage: Eukaryota > Metazoa > Chordata > Mammalia > Diprotodontia > Petauridae > Gymnobelideus > Gymnobelideus leadbeateri. The sequence goes on from WOXC01005426.1 coordinate 178,052, forward strand.
TCTCCTCCATAGGCTAAACATCTCCACTCCCTTCACTCAATATTCTTTCTTATGGCATGGTCTCAGAACCCCTAACATACTGGTTGTCCTCAATCTTGTCAATATCCTTCTGCAAACACAGCACCTAAAACTGAACACAATACTTCACAGAAGATTGGACCAGGGTTATGTCACTCAAAGCACTCTAAATTCACATTATAGTTTTTGGCTGATGGAGACCAAGCAGTGTTTGTGTTTACCTGATGAGGAGAACTGGTTACTCCTTCTTATCCAGCACCCTTGTTCGGGTGGCCCTTTGGTTTCTATATTTACCCTCTGGGTCATCTCCAGGGCCATGGCTTTCCCTTTCTTGAGCTGTCATGTGGTTCTTTCAGATCTGCTATTCAAATAGCAATGAATGCTATTTTAGGGAAACTGATTTCTTTGAAAACATGGCAAATACAGAAAGGGAGCAAACTCTTAAAGAATGAAAATCAGGGATATAAGTTCAAGACAAAATAAGGCACAAGAAAGTAGGAGCATCATTGGTTTTAGTCTTGTAAACAAGGACAGTGACAGTCATTCTGCATCTACTCAATGTGACTTCCACCTTATTCATTTACATTTTTTCCCAGTATCCCAATACCAGTAGGAGCAGTGACAGTAGCAACAACAGAACCAGTCTCTTGTCTTTTCCCATTCTCTAGCTCAAGCTGCAATTGAAGATGTTTGGCTACAAAGGCTGTAGCATCTTTATGGAAACCATTATTGGCTGTAGAGTCTATGGCAGAGACAGGCAGCAGACCACTGCCTCCCTGCACCAGCTTAGGTGTGATCTCTCGCCCACTTCAGCAGCACCAGGCTCCCAGAGTTTGATAAACATGTCTCAATGTGTGTGCACACTTGTTGCCTCTCACAAGATTGCAGTTCCCCTCTTTCCTACAAGGCTGGAAGAGGATAATTGCCTCACATAGTCTCACATGCTCCAGGAGCTCCAGTTGATAAGAATGGAAGAATTTCTGTCTGCCAGCAGACACCAATCCCAATGACATGCTACATGGAAACTAAAAAGTTCAATCTCCTTTTGCTAGCATTCAGGACCCTTGCCAATCTTGCACAACTCAACAAGCCTTAGTTAAGCACTTACTAAGTGTAAGGCATTGGACTAAATTCTGGGAATGCAAATCTTGGTGAAAATAAATACAGTCCTTGCCCTTACGGAGCTTACATTCAAATACAGGAAGACAGCACATTACAGGGAGCTGAAGGGGGAGGGTTGAAAGTGAAGGTACCCTTATAGGGACATGGAGGAGAAACAAGCATCTCTTATCTCAGATTATCCCCACCTACACCCTCTATGCTCTAGTAAAACTGAATAGCTCGGGGCGGCTAGGTGGCGCAGCAAGTAAGAGCGCCATCCTCGGAGTTGGGATGACCCGAGATCGAATCCGGCCTCAGAAAATGAGCACCCACAAATTAACCTTGAGCAAGTTACTTAATCCCAATTGCTTTTTAAAAAAAACTGGGGGCGGCTAGGTGGCACAGTGAGTAGAGCGTCAGCCCTGGAGTCAGAAGGACCTGAGTTCAGATCCGACCTCAGACACACACAAACAAAAACCTAGCCGTGTGACCTTGGGCAAGTTACTTAACCCCAAAAAGCCCTCCAAAAAAAAAAAACAAAAAACAAAAAAAAACTGAATAGCTCTACTAAAAATACACACACAACTCTCATGCTCTCATGTGTCTTAATTCTCTCCTTTCCTCTCTTTGCCTACTGAATTCTTCCCAAACCTTGAAAGCCCTACTCAAGCGCCACATTCTCCAGGAAAGTCTCTCTGATCCCCCTACTAGAAATCATGTTAACCCTCAGATCTCACATAGCACTATATTCTTCTTCTCTCCAATATGCATGTAAATTCATGTATTACAGCTATCTATGTATATTAATTATTCTTTTCTTTGATTGTGAATTCTAGAAGGGTACGGACCACCAGGTCTTATCTCAACTTTGTATCTCTCCCAGAGACAACCATAATTTTCTGCACACAGCAGAAGTTTAATAAATATTTGTTGAATGAATGAATGATTGCCCTCCCCTGCACACTTTTAAAACAAATTGTACTGCTAAAAGATGGAACTGATGGCAGTATACATTGATATTGCTCAGTAAAGTGAGTTCTGTCTGGTTGCAAGCCACAGCATCATTTCTCCTAATGGATTGTTGTGGCTGTTAGATGTAGCAGTTCCCCTCTGATTGCTTGCTAAAAGCAGTTCAAGTGTGAATAGTGGTTGAGTATTCTTCCATTTTCTATCAGCAAACAGGTATAACAGAGGAGATCACTGGAACCTATGATTTGGTAGACTAGGGAAACTTCTAAGCAACTAGACATGCACCCTGTCACTCTTCTAAGTAGCCTGCACCTTGCTGGGGTGACACAATATCTCCTGATTGATCCCCAGTGTTGGGGAGAAAGGGTTGTATCAAAGATGATTGGGGACTAAGTCAGAAGGAGCCATCCACTTTGTAGTTTTTAAGAAGAGAAGGAGAAATAGCTATGTCTCTTTTGGGCCTTCCCTTTTGGGATTCTCTTCCAGTCCTGTCTCTGTTGGACTTCCAGCAAGGGAGGGAGAATATATCTCTCCTCTCTGCACCCAGTGGCAATGGTGACTACAGGAACATGGCAGTGGAAATCTGTGCTTGTCTACATGAGCCTGAGTCCCTAGCTGTCTTCTTCAGCCTTTCTGTTATTATCCCTGAGCACAGATCAAAGATTATCCATCCTGAGAAATTTATATTTCCAGCCTTGGTAGATACCTCATGAATTAGAGAATCCCCAAGTACCTGAGTCAAATGTAATAGTATTAATTTCTTAGATATATGATGGATGGGTTGGAGAGCAAAGGAATCAGGGAAGCCAATCATGAATCTATAGCAATAGTCCAGATGAAAAGGAATGAGGACCTAAGCAAGAGTGATGGCTGTGTGGGGGAGAGAAGGGGATGGATATAAAAATTGCTGTGGAGGTAGATATGACAAAACTTGAAAACAATTGGATATGGGAGGTTAGGGAGAGGGCAGAGTCAAAGATAAGTCTGAGGTGGCAAGCCTGGGTGACAGGAAGGGTAAATGGAGCCCTCAACAGAAATAGGAGAGTTTGGAGGAGGTTTCAGTGAGAAGGGATAATGAAGTCCATTTTGGACATGTTAAGTTTGAGATGCTGATTAGACATACCAACAGAAATTCAAAAGGTAACTGATAATGTGAGACTAGAGTTCAGGAAAGAGTTTTGAGATAGATATATTTGAGAGAAACCTGTGTAGAAATGATCATTGAATTCATAAAAGCCGATGAAATCACCAAGACAGAGAGTATATTAAGAGAATAGAAGATGGCCCAGGAAAGAGTCATGGGGGACACCCACACTTAGTGGGCTCCATATGAATGATAATTCAGTAAGGGAGATGGGAAGGAAGTAGCTAGAGGTAATAGAAGAATTAGAAAAGAACAAAGTCATGTAAATCCAAGAAGGAGGGCAGATCTAGAAGGAGGTGGTAGGCCATAGTATCAAAAACTCCAGAAAGGTCAAGTAGGAGACAGACTGAAAAAAATCAGGTGATGATATGATAATTCAGCATTTACATGCTATACGCAAGAGAAAAGATCACTATTTCCCTTCATGTTTCCCCATGGACATAAACCCAAATTTAACACTTGTAGAGAATAATATTCTGCCTACAGGAAAAAAAGAAAGATAAATAAAGAAATTACTGATGGGGGCGGCTAGGTGGCGCAGTGAGTAAGAGCGCCAGCCTCGGAGTTGGGATGACCCGGGATCGAATCCAGCCTCAGAAAATGAGCACCCACACATAAATAATGACTAGCCGTGTAACCTTGAGCAAGTTACTTAACCCCAATTGCTTTAAAAAAAAAAAAAAGAAGGGGCGGCTAGGTGGCGCAGTGAGTAGAGTGCTGGCCCTGGAGTCAGAAGGACCTGAGTTCGGATCCGGCCTCAGACACTTAACACACACACAAACAAAAGCCTAGCCGTGTGACCTTGGGCAAGTTACTTAACCCCAAATGCCCTTCAAAAAGCAAAAAAAAAAATTACTGATGAATAGAATGTTGAGAAAACTAACTTTGTTAATTCTATGGAAACTACTTAATGGGAATCTCAAAAAGTATACTTATAAGGTTCACATGAGACTCTAATAAAATTGGCCACGGTCTAGGGCAAAGGTCCTTAACTTTTTTTTCTCTCATAGACCCCTATCCATATCTGTCTGATGAAGGCTACGGACCCCTTCTTAGAATTATTCACTGTTTATAATCATAATTGAGGGAAATGCTCACTTTCAGATTACAAAGACGTAATGTTTTCCCATTCAAGTTCATGAATCACCAGAAATTCATACACAGACCCCTAAGGAGTCTGTGTAGATTACCATGGCATAAAAAGTTCATAAATGGGAAAAAGTTGAAAGCTTTAACACATTCTTTATAAATCATAATGTAATGGAGCTGTAAACAATAAAGGAAATATGAACAACAGATACCAACCTAAAACTAAAAAAAAAAAATCTGAAATAATGAGTAGGTCAAAAACCAAATCATGAAACTGTAAAAAATTAAACAGAACAATAAGAATAAGATGATATTCCAAAATTTATGGTATACAGTTTAAGTAGTTCTCAGATTTATATCTCTGGCGTATAGTTTTTCACTTTTTAAAATGTTTTGTTGATACTTTTGGGTTTTTTCATCACAGTCATTTCCCAATAACCACTCCCAATTGAACCCTTACAACAAAGAAAACCAGTTAAGCCAAACTGATACAGTGACTTCATCTAGCAAGGTATGCAACATTCTGTATCTATAACTGCCACCTTTCTAATGCAGGAAAGAATTGTATTTTCATCTTCAGTCCTCTGGAGTCAATATCAATCATTTCATTTCAACTCTCTAGTACATTGTTAGCCTGGCCTCTGTTTTCTTCACTCTATATCAGTTTCTATGCTTAAATACACACACACAAACACACACACATGTATGTATGTATATATACACATATACATATACATACATACATATGGATGCATGTATGTATGTATGTATAGAAACAAAAGAGAAAACCACCATTCTCCCAGGCTCCCAGATTTAAAGACTTGGTGTCCTGCTCAACTCCTTACTCACCCCTTGCCCCATATATCAAATCTGTTGCCAAATCTTGTTATTTCTTTTTTTTTTTACTTTTTGGAAGGGGGAAAGCAGGGCAATTGGGATTAAGTGACTTGCCCAAGGTCACAGGGCTAGTAAATAGTAAGTGCCTGAGGCCGGATTTGGGTTTTTTTGGTTTGTTTTTGGTTTTTGTTTTGTTTGCTTTTTGGAGGGGGGAAAGCAGGACAATTGGGGTTAAGTGACTTGCCCAAGGTCACATGGCTTAGTAAGTGTTAAGTGTCTGAGGCCGGATTTGAACTTAGGTCCTCTTGACTCCAGGGCCAGTGCTCTATTCACTGGGCCACCTAACTGTTCTGAAATCTTGTTTCTAATATCACAACATCTTTCACATATGGGCTTTGCTCTCCACTCGCTTAGCCACACCCCTAGTTCAAGTCCTTATCACCTCTCTCCCTGCCTTTCACAATAGCCTTCTAACCAGTTTCCCTGCCTAAAGTATCCCCCCACTCTAATCTATCCTCCACTCCATTGCCAAGGTGATTTTTCTAAAAACTCAGGGGTGTGCTGGTAAATGTTTAGCAATTGGATCCCTAAAACAATGTACCCAAGGTACCCTTTTAAGTTTAATCTGCATTTTAATCTCCATTATTAATATTTTCTGTATCACTTTAAGTCCAAATAATCAACAAAATGATATATCAAGCCCTGGTTTCTATCATTTGCCAATTTCTGAGCTGTAAATGCTCACACTGAAAATTCAAAAATCGGTTCTCACAAGCTGGTCCAAGCTGTGACTCTAGCACACCCTTAAATGTGCAAGTCTGACCATGTCACACTCCCAAGGAAATCCCTCTCACTAGCAGGATCAAATATAAAGTTCTTTGGCATTTAAAGGTTGTTGCTAGCTGGCCCCTTCCTACCTTTTCAGTCTTCTCACGTTTTACTCACCTCCACACACTACACAGTCCAGCAACACAGAGCTATTTGCTTTTCCTGAAAACCTCCATCTTCTATCTCTGTGCTTTTGCAATAGGCTGTCCCCCATGCCTAGAGAGCCTTCCCTCCTCATCTCTGACTCTTGACATCTATGGCTTCCTTTCAGATTCAGTTCAAACACCACCTTCTTCTAGAGCATCATTTTCCCATTCTACCCCTAATAGTACCCTTCCTTCTCCCTACTCTGTATTTATTTTGTATATACCTATTCATCTAAATGTGTCTTCCCCATTAGAACGTAAGCCCTTCGAGGGCAGGGGTTATTTTTGTGGGGGTTTTACATTTCTATTACCAATGTTTAGCACATTGCCTGGCATATACAACAATAACAACAACAACAACTTATCGGTTTAATGAATGGACACCTGCAGAGCATAAAAGATTCTTCCAAAAAACAAAAAAGTCTCACTTCAGCAAACAGGAACCAGATTAAAGAATTGCAAAACCTTCCCCATTATCAGATAAAGAAACCTTCATCTAGAAATACACAAGGGAGAAGACTCTAATGTCTACCTGAAAGCACCCTGAAAAGCCCATTTTTATTTCAGATCATTTAAATAAGCCTTCAGGTGTTTTCTCTTGTATATAATAACTCCATAATTTTGAATACTCAGACACAATTCAATAAGAAACAAATACATTTCTGAAAATATCAGATTCCCGTGACGGACACTTCTAGCCTAATGTTAAAACTGCTGTGGGCTTTGCATGTAATCTCAAATTTTAAAATGAGAATTTGGAGAAAAACAATTCTATTCAATTAGAATTTTCAATATTTTCTTCCATTATATTTACAGTAGGAATGTTTGCTTTAAAACAAAGTGTGATTGAAAGAATAGTTGATGCAGTTTTTTTCAGATACCATATTATAATGTTGATAAGACCTTATTTTAGGCAAATAAAAGATCCTGTTAGTCATTTTTCAGTGATAAAAAGTTCAGATTCAAAGCAACCTAGGAAGACTTGTATGAACTGATGTAGAAAAATGTAAGTAGGGCAGAATGGTAAAGGAAGATGATTTTGAAGGACTTCAGATCTCTGTAGTGACCAGCCATGGCTAAAGAAGACTGATGTTGAAGCAGGGTACCCACCTCTTGGAAGAGAAATGACAGATTAAAAGCACAGAATGAAACCTATAGTTTCAGATATGGGCAATCTATAGGTTTGCTTTGTTTGTCTTCTTTGATATAAAGGACAGGTCTTGTTTTGTCAGGACAAATTCTCCACCCCCCCTCACCTGCCCCCTGTACTGACAGGGGGCAGGGAGAGAATTATTACCTAGTGATATTAAAGGTTAAAATAAAGAAAAGAAGAAACAGAGAATTAATTTAAAAATTAATACATAAAAGAGGGACAACTAGGTGGCACAGTGAGTAGAACACAGCCCTGGAGTCAGGAGGACCAGAGTTCAAATCCAGCCTCAGACACTTACTAGCTATGTGACCCTGGGCAAGTCACTTAACCTTGATTGCCTCTCAAAAAATACATAGAAGAAAGCAGAAGGAAGTTCAAAAGGGATCATAGACTGGGCAATGTTGGAACTACCATGTTAAATTTCATATATACTTTAGAAAAACAAGCTGTATGCACAGAGATTCATAGTTTCATATACAGTCCTGTTTTTAGTTCTTTTTTATATATGGAAATGTTTGTGATTTTTTATGTCTGTTAATATAATGTAATAATAATATAGACAACTTTCTATCTAATTTACCAATATAATATAATATAATAATGTAGACAATTTTGATATAACAATAATAATATAGATAATTTTTTAATTTAATTAAATGATAAGCTTTGATATGAGCAGAAGGTTGGGAATCATTAAGACAACTATGTAGTTTCCCAAAGGTGATCCCACTGGTTCTCTTCCTACTGTTCAATTCCAAGCCTAACTCATCCATTTGCAATGACTGTCCAAAATATACATATTGATGATCAAACACTATAGGTTGCCATCAAACATCATATAATGGCATCCACAATGATCACTCTTCATCAGTCTGTCTTGCTTCTGTGTGAATAGTCAAGCCAAACTCTTGCATCTTCATAGATATCATTTGGGGAAACTTTACAGTGTACCCAAGCTTGATGTTAGCACATCAACCACAAGCAAAAGTATTTGGCATCCCTTGACATCTCAGGGAATTCCTCTCAAACGTGGACTCTGCTTGAGATCTCTTCCATGGGGGTGGCAAATACCTTTGTTGGGCATACCTCTCTTTCCTTTGTGCCTCACTTTACATTCAAGATCAAAGGGTCATAGGAGATTATCTCTGTTATATCTTTCAAGATTTCTTATACGGTTTTGATCTATAAAGGGGAGAGGCCTTATTGGAGGAGAGCTTTAAAATGGCCTCCTGCTCTGCCAAAACAAATGCTTTTTTATAGTTAACAGTAAAACCAAAAGGATCTTGTGTTCTCTATAACTTCGACTCTCTGATAGTAAAGATGTTTTCTCCTATGCAATATTGCTTGTGAAAGCCTGCCTGTTCCCTCCTTATCCCCTCACCCAGTATGCCTTCAATGTATATGTAAATGATTCTCATAAAAATTTTATGTAGATGGGAAAGTAAGCATAAAGGTTAGTAGTTATTACTGTTGTCTGTAACCTTTTTTTCCTAATAAGGTCCAAGATTTCCCCCACATCTTTGGTATCTTCCTCTGCTCCAGATACCTTGAAAATAAATCCTTGGCGACTACTAGCCCCACCACTAACACCACCTCCCAATTCTATCACCTTCAGCATGAATCTCCTCAGTATATACTTGGTCTAGCCCACTTGTTTTTCCCATGTTTGTTTTCTTCAGTATTATTTCCACTTCCTTTAAAAGCACATCCTGGACTGTGATGTTTGAATCTAAATGTGGTTGCTTTGCTGTCCTTGATGGCAAAAAGAGTTTGTTTTGAAAAACTTTGCAGAGCTAATAAATCATATTAATAGCATAACAACAAAAACCACATGATTACATCACTACATATTGAAAAAGCCTTCCATAAAACATAGCGCTTTATGTTTAAAAAAAAAAACTCTAAAAAGAATGGGAATGAAAAGATCTTTCCCCAATAGGATCAAAAGCATTTATATAAAGCCAAGAGCTAGCATTATTTATAATGGAGAAACAATGGCAACTTTCCCAATAAGACCAAGGGTCATAGGATCATAGTTCTAAGTCTAGAAGGAACTTCAGCATCCTCATTTTATAGATGAGGAATCTAAGGTCTAAGGAATCTAAGTGAAGTGACTTGCCCAAGGCTTTATACATAATAAGCATCAGAAATGATATTTGAACCCTTGTTTATTTTTTTTTTTTTGCTTTTTGCTTTTTTGGAGGGGGGAAGACAGGGCGATTGGGGTTAAATGACTTGCCCAAGGTCACATGGCTAATTGAACCTTCATTTTTTTACTCCAGAGCCAGTGTACTTTCTCTTGTATCATGCTGTCTCCCCTGGGTGAAGCCAGAGCAGCCGACATTACAATTTAGCATAGTACTAGATGGCTTAGCCATGTTAACAAGAAAAGAAAAACATATTAAGGGAATAGGCATTGACAAAAAGGAGACAAAATGATTCCTATTTGTGGGCAATAAAATGGTTTACATTGCAAAACCTAGAGAATAAACAACAAGAGAGCTATGTTATAAACAGCTCAAGCAAAGTAGCAGGAGATACAAAATAAATCCATAAAAAGCCATTAACCTTTCTGTATACTACTAACAAAATCCGAGAAATATGAGAGCTATACAGAGAAATGCTATTGAAAATAATAACAAAATGCATTCAGCTTCTGGAAGTTGATGTACCAAAACCCACATAGGACACATATGTACAATTACAAAACAATTTTTCACAGAAATAAAAGAAGATGGTTAATAGGGGAAATAGTGACATTCACGGCTAGGAAAAGCCAGTGCAATAAAAATTACACTACCTGAGAGGGGGGAGGATGGAGGGGAGGGCATTCTGGGGGGAGGGGAGGTTGGAAATACCCACTATCAAAGAGGGACAGGATCAAAGTAGGGAATGGACCAGGTGGGAGGTGAAATGGGTGGGAGGGAAATACAAGCAGTCTTTTACAATATATCTACTATGGTAATGTTTTGCATAGCTATACATGTACAACACTCACTGAATTGCTTATCTTCTCAGAGGGAGTGGGTGACAAGGAAGGAAGGGAATGGATCTGAAAATCGAAATTTTAAAATTAAATGTTTCATAAGATGTTCAGGCATCGGGGCTCAGAGATTCACCTTGCCCTAATGGCAAAGTCGAAGGGGGTATGGGAGAAGATATGGGAGAGAGCAGATTGGATGTGGGGATATCTAGTGGGACTGCTATTCTGGGGTGGTGGGTAGGGAAAAAATGGGGGGGAAATTGTAACTCAAATCTGGTGGAAATGAATTATGTAAACCAGAAGTTAATAAAGCATTTGTTTAATTAAAAATTACACTACCGGTATTACCCTGCAGATTCAGTGCTATGCCATTAAGATTGCCAAAGGTATACTTTAGAGAATTAGACAAAATAAAGACAAAATTCATATGGTGGAACAAAAGGTAAAGAATATAAAAAGAAACCATCAAATAAGTAAGAAAGAATTGGGTTTGGCACAAGAAGATCTCAAATTGCATCATAAAACAGTAATTATCTAAATATTATGTACTGGATAAAAAATAGAAAAATAGATTAGACCAATTAGATAAATGTAAGAGTAGATAACAATCTATTATAACACAAATTACAAGAAGGAAAACCCTCTTTTTATAAACAAGAACTGCTAGAAAAGTTGGATAGCAGTTTCGCAGAAAATGGCTTTAGAGCATCATCTTACACCATTTTTAGATCAGAAATCTATACCATATGGCACAATCATTTCCAAATGGATAAATGATCTGAATATTAAAAATCACACCAGATAAAAGTTCAAGAATGGAAGGCTTATACCTTTTACAACTGTGGTTAAGGAAAGAATTTGTGACCAGCTGCAAGATCAATAGAGAAGAATATAAAAGCTGGAAAATACTATTTTAATTTTAATAAAAGGCTTTTGCAGAATGAAAAATCAGTGGAGCTAGAAAGAGAAAAAAAAGATACAAATGGGGTGGGTATCTTTTCATTAAATATCGATGGTAAAAACCTGCCATCCAAAAGTTACAGAGAATTGACACAAAGGTCTGTGTGTGTGTGTGTGTGTGTGTGTGTGTGTGTGTGTGTGTGTGTGTGTGTGTGTAAAAAGAGAGAAAGAGAATATGGAAGGCAATCTGAGAGAAGAATGTATTAGAAGCTGGGGAGACCAGGAAAGGCCTTGAAACAGTAGGTGGGATTTGACTAAGGGTTGGAGGCGAGGAAGTAGAGCATTCCAGGCAGAAGAGACAGCCAGTACAAAGACTTGGATTGGGAAGATGGAGTGTTGTGCTCAAGGAACTACAAGTGGGACGGGATTTCTGGGTCATGGAGTGAACAGAAAGGAGTAAAGTATAAGAAAACTAGAAAGAAAGGATGCAATGAAATTATGAAAAGCTTTTAATTGGTCAGTCAGTCACTAAGCATTTATTGCTGAGTAAGGGAATTTTTATTTGATTCTTGGCAAACTCTCATACCTTCCTGAACATCCCATACTGTTCATCCACCTTTGGTGTCCACCTGTCACCCAGTTCTCACCTGTAGCTCCAAGAAGCTGTAGCATATATAGCAGTGACACTCCAGTAAATCTAGGCAGATGGGCTAAACCAGGCTGAGAGTAACCAACAGGTCTTAGACCCATTGGAGAGTTAGCAGGTGTCTAGCTCAAGCACATGAAGATTACCTCTAGTAGAATGGGCAGATGAGAACAATGTGTCCCAACAGTCATGAAGATGGTTAAAGCAGATGCTGTGAAGAGCTTAGAGCTTGGTCAGACATGGAAAATGTCAAGGACATCCGGCACATCCTAGGCCACAGTCAGTCATCTTGCCTTTGGTCCTACTGCTGGACTTGGATGACTGGAAGAGAGAGCAAGGTTGATGGCTTTATGCAACTTTGTGCCTCGCATGAATCAAGACATCACCCTGTAGTGTCATTGGTCCTCTTCAAAATGAAGGATGAGCAACAACATTGAGACTTCAGAGGAGGGTCCCAGTGCAGAAGATAGATATACAAACAATAATTTTCCTAAAGGGAGTAATAGAGCTCAGGGAGACATGAGAAATTGGGAGTGGGGCAAATCACTTCTGGCTGGAGGAATTATGGAGTAAGTAGGCCTAGAAAGACCAGAAGGATTTCAGTAGTAAGAGGAGGGGGAGGAGGAGGAGGAGGAAGAGGAAGAAGAGGAACAAGGGGAAAAGGAGTAATAGTAGTAGCAACAGCAGCAGCAGTAGTAGTAGCAGCAGCAGCTGCTAGCATTAATATAGAGTTTTGAGGTTTTCAAAACATGATGGATGGATGGATGGATGGATGGATGGATGGATGGATGGATGGATAGAGAGATAGAGCATTTATTAAGTGCTTACTATGTGTCAGGCACAAGGAATAGAAATTTAAGCAAGAGCATCCATGTCCTCAATGTACTTTTGTGAGAAAAAGAGTTAGGGGTGGTGGTGGCATGATTTGGAAATGGTAGCCAGTAAATGACATGGAGACCCAGTTCTGGTCAAGAGAAAGTGAAAGATAACCTATTAGAGCCATATGTCCCAGGGACAACCTCCAAAGTGCCAGTGGGCGGGGGGGCGGGGCAGGAAGGAGATGAGGATGATGAGCAAAGAACAGGCAGTAGTTTGGGAAAGTTCCCTCATTTGATCCTCACAACAACCCTATGAGGTTGGTGTTATTATAATGCCCATTTTATAGATGAGAAAACTGAGACTGGGGGAGGTTAAGCAACTTGCCTAGGGTCATATAGCTAATAAATATCTGAGGTGGAATTTGAACTCAGCTCTTCGTGACTCCTGGTCCAAATTTCTATCTACTAATTGTCTCATTTCAACGGGTGATTAGAAAGAAGCAGAGATGGGGGGGCTACACAACTACACAGGCTAGATCAAATAAAACACCACAGGGAACAGAGAGTTTGGCTGGAGTAAGGAAGTTGTGAAAAGTAGGATTAGATGAGAGTGAACTCCAAGCATGAAAGGTTTTGAATGCCAACCTAAGGAACTTGAATTTTCTCCTGTAGGCAGTGGAGAGCCCTTGGTGAGCAAGGAATTGAGATCAGAGTTGCGCATTAGCAAGATAATTTTGGCCACATGCATAGAATGAAAAAACAAATATGAAAGTTTATGTTATCTTGGAAATTGATTAATTAAGATTTTAGGGAACAAGTCTTTTGATCTGTCAGGACAAGAAGATACACAGTTGAAAAGACCATTGGGTTTAAAGACAGAGAACCAGGATCTAAAAGGCAGTTCTGCTATATACAACATGTGTAAACTTGGACGAGGCATGCATTCTTCTCTGGGCCTCAGTTTCCTCATCTGTCATATGAGAAAGTTGAACTAGATGACCTCCAAACTCCCTACAAGCTCTAGATTTATGACCTTCCTCTGAGTCCTCTTTTTTGCCCCTTTATTTAGGAAATAAGTAAATTCAACCTTACTTAGCTCTATCTAGCCAGCCCCAAGGTCATGCTGATCTTCACATCCCACCCAGTCATCCGGCAGTTCACCCAGAGCCATCTTTCCATCTGCCCTGTTGTCTGACTCCACACCCCTGTCTTCTTTCCCACCTCTTACTCTGGGCCCAATAACCAAATCAATATTACCATTGCTTCTGAAGTGTATGGCAACTGATTGAGTGCCCTGTGTATCAATCCATCATCCCCATGTCTCCTCTGACCAAAATGCTTCCTGGCCTCCACTCCCTTATATGTGGTCTCCCACAAGTAGAATGCAAACTCCTTGAGGGTAGAAACTGTCTGACATTTTTTGTCTGTATCTCCAGAAGTTAGCACAGTGCCTGACATGTCATAAGGGCTTAATAGATGCTTTTTCATTCATTTGTTCATTCAATCTAAAGTAGCTTAGGACATTTATAGTGAAGAATATTTATAATTTCATTTTCAGAAGAAGAAAAATTAGCAAACACTAGTCTTTTTTCTCTTTTCAGCAAGCTACTTTCTTGCCTGTGATCAGTTGCCAAAATCACACTTGGAATCAGTGACCCAGTGATGAGAAATCATCAAAGGCCAGGCTCCTAGATAGCTCAGGGAATGGGCCAATGGCTGTCCTATCAAAGGTATCTCACTACGTGGCCTCCCTTCCTGTATCCTGATGCCCATCTGGTTGGCTTTGCCCCAGATCAGAGATTTAACTTTTCAAGGGTTCTGCCTTTGTTTTAATTATTATCACTAACTCAGATTTCTATAGCACTCAAAGGTTTACCAAGTACTTCTCTCACAATTATGATATGTAGACAGCTAGATATTATTTACCCTATTTTACAGATGAAGACACTGAGACTCAAAGACAGGAAATGCTTTGCCTAAGGTGACAGAGGTAATGTCATGGCCAGAATCTGAACCCGGGTATCTGATTCTGAGTTCAGTGAGTTCTCCATCCAGAGAATGTTAACTTAAGGTCCATGAACTTGGGGGTTTTTATGTTTTGCTTACTGTATTTCAATATAATTGGTTTCATTTCTATTCCTGTGTATTTTATATTATGCATTTAAAAATATTATTCTGAGAAAAGATCCATAGGCTTCATCAGATTGCGTAAGGGGCCTGTGACACACAAAAAATTAAGAATCCCCGCAAGCTTATAGCAGGCTGCTACCGTAGACACTGCCCTGGCCTGAGGTATATTCTACCTTACTGGTATCTAGGTCAAAGAATGCAGCCACATCTTCTGGACTCACTTGGGGGTTATCAGAGAATCCAATGGCCCATGGGGCTTCTGCAGGGCTAAAGAATGCCAGAATCTCACAGGTCATCAGGTACAACCATATCTGGACCGGAAGGCCCTACGTGGCATCCTTCACCTCTGTTCAGAGACCTTCATCCAGTAATGGAAGAGTCCAGGTGGTACAATGAATAGAGCACTGGGTTTGGAGTCAAGAAGACCTGAGTTCAAATCCAGCCCCAACACTGGCTGTGTGACTCTGGTTAAGTTGCTTCACCTTCCTCAGCCTTAGTTTCCTCACCTGGAAAATGGGAATAATAATACCTACCTCCCAGGGTTGTTTCAAGGATCCAGTGAGATAATATGTATAAAGAATCACTTTGCAAACTTAAAGCAGTATAAAAATGCTTGTTGTTGTTACTTCTAAGGCAGCCCAATATGTTAGACTGCTTTCATTGTTAGGAAATCTGTTAGGCAAGTTAGGTGGTGCAGTGGACATAGAGTCAGGAAGACCTTCTCAGTTCAAATCTGACCTTAGATGCTTACTAGCTGTGTGACCTTGGACAAGTCACTTAAGCTCTACCTGCCTCATCTGTAAAATGAGGCTAAGAATAATGCCTACTTCTAAGAGTTGTTACAAGGCTAAATAATATAATATTTATAAAGTACTTTGGAAACCTTAAAAATCTTTAGAAGTGCTAGTTATTTTTTTTCTAACTTCAACCCTCAATTTGCCTTCCTGCAACTTCTACCAAATGGTTCTGGTTCTTCCCTGTGGGGTGGAGAAGAACAAATTTAATTAAAGCCTTAAAAGGCTTAACACAGTGACTGGCACATAGTAGTAGCTACATAAATGCCTATTCCCTTCCTCCCCACTCTATCTCCCTAATCCCCTTCCAAATGACAATCCTTCAGACAATTGAAGGTAGTTCTCATGTCCCCCAGTCTCCACTTCTCTATGCTAAACATGCCCAGGTTTTCCAGGCAAGCTCTATACAGCATGATGGTGCTGCCCAAAAGGGACCAGAGGAGCAGACTGTGGAAATATCCCATTCTCTCCACACCTCTTACAGGCATAAGAAGGTGTCTCATGTTTCCTGACCAGAATTAGTGCTAGTGGGAACTGAGGCTAGAGCTCTCATTATGAAGTTTAGGGGGAAATGCCTGTAACTTTTAATGAGCTCACTCTAGTGAGTGCCTCAACCACCTCCTCCTCCTCCTCCTCCTCTGGCTCTCCCCCTCTTTCTATTAGGCACCTCTTAATTGCAAAGCAGGGACTTGGTCCCTGAAGTCCCAGAAGTGGCAGCATTTCTCCAAGGCTGGAGTTAGGAAGCCCCAGACCTACTCAAGATTTCCCAACCTTCTCCTGTGAGTCTCGAATGCTTTTTTAGGCAAGTGGAATCTGGAGACTGGTAAGAGATCACCTTCCCCTCCAATCTGGCAGCCACCATGCTTCCTACCATCTCATCATAAAATACAAATGGAAATACCCTAAATGGGGATGATCTTTGGCTTCCAGTAGCAAGGCACCAAGACTTTGAGCACTGAAATCAGCTCTATTAAGGAGAGACAGCTTGGTTTAGTGGAAGGAACGCTGAAGGAAGGCCTCTGAAGCAGAAGAGCTGCTTTTCATTCCCAGCCCCACCACTCTGAAGTTGTGTGACATTGGGCAAGTCTCTTGACTTGCTCTTTTCAGTTTCCTTATGGCTAAAGTATGAGAAGATTAGATGCAGTGCCCTCTGAAGTTCCTCCCAGCTCTACCATTCTATTATTCACTATAATGCCTGCCAAGGTGGAGAAAAATGGATGCCCTGAATTAGCTTGATCTCTGTACTTTGACTCTTCTAGCCACTGCCTGCAGTGGTGGCTTCCAGACACCAAGAGTGAATGGTGCCCTTCCTGGAAGGCACCATTATATCAGTGATGAGTCAACAAGAGTATTCAAATACATACACTTCAGTGTATATACACTAACAGCCAAATCCTCAGGATTTTCTATAATTATAACCCCACCAGATTGGGACCCTTGACTTCCAGAGAAGTTTACGAGAGACTTCTGTGACCTGGAGTATAGAGTGACCATGCAATCAAAGATTCAGAGCGTGAAGGGACTGCTAAAACCCTTTCATTTACAAGTTAGGAAACTGAGGCCCAGAGAAATTAAATGATTTCTCCAAGGTCACACAGAGAGTAAGTAGCAGATCTGGGATTCAAACAGGTTCTGTGACTACAGTTCAACAATCTTTCTATCATGCTGCCACAGCTGATCAAAATATTTCTCTATTATAGGAGAAGTACATATCTCTGCTGATGTCCTCCTGCCTCCCCACAGTGAGTAATTGTCACTTATTTGTGTGTCTTTCTTGATGGAACACATTTTGTCAAAGAAATATAAAGCTGTTTCTTTATTTAGCTTTTATTCAAATTTCACTCCAAGTGAGAGACAGAGCAGTTTACTTGGGAAAAATACTCTCTGGTTCTAGTGCCGAATCTGCCAAGAATGAACTCTATGACCTTGAAGAAGTTACTTGCCTTTACTGGAGCTCAGTTTCTTTCTCTGTTAAATGAATGTTTTCAACTAAATTATCTCCATGGTCTCTCCCAGCTCTGACATTCTCATTTCTAAGGCCCCTCCCAATTCTAATATTCTATGATCTATGCAAGTCCTCCCAATGAGAGGCAGCAGGGCATAGTGGATAGAGAGAACTGAGCAAACCTGGGTTCGAGTCCCACTTCAGACACATACTGAATTTGTGACCCTCACCAAGGCACTCAACCTATCTGTGCTCACTCTAAGAAATTCTCCAAGTCTTCCAATTTTCAGAGATGTTAACCTGAATTAGGAGAGGGTCTTTCCTCACAAGGGAATTCCCTATACCATTGAAGTCCCAGGTCCAATTCATATCCCCACATCCAAACATTCTACATCCATTCTAGCTCTCATATTTGACAGATCTATGATTCTTTGCTCTTTTTGTTGTTGTTGTTTAGCAAAGCTACAACTTTTATGTCAAACCAAACTCTCTTGGTTTTTCTTTCAATTCGTGTTTGATTGTATATAGAGAAAGATATTTCCTACATCAGCTCTCTGTAAATTGAAGACATTTATAGAATTAATTCTAAGCAAGTGGGTAAAGAGCAAAATTTCACCCATTCAATGTTAAAGAGTTCAAACTTGCCTCCTTTGTTCATTGAATTGACTGAGAGTTATTTCTTTTTTTTTTAAGCAACGCAGACACAACCTAATTTCCTCTCTTAAGTTATGTCTAAGTGAAATATGATCAGCTGCTTGAAAAGTGAAAAGTTAATCCAAACCATTCATTTGGCACCATAATTGGTTGCTTGAGTTTAGTTTCGGACAGTTCCTAACAATTAGAAGTGTCCCAAAGAGGAATGGGGCTACCTGAGGAGGGAGTGGGCTCCCCCTCACCAGGGGGCTTCAAGCAGTGGGGATGTTCCAAGAGGAGCTTCCTGGCCAGGCACGGATTAGGTTAAATGAACTCTGAGTTCCTTTCCAACTTTGAGATTCTATGAATTTAATTTTCACAGGGAGATGCATCTCATACACAGGCTGGATGCCAAGAGCATCACCCAATTCAATTAAAGGCTTGGTCAGTCATCTGGCTATTTGTTCTTTATAGCAACAATCAACCTCTTTCACTGAATCTTTTATGAAATCGACCAGAAATTATTGACATCATGTAAATGTGGCCAATTTCCTTCTCTCCAGAATAAAATGATCCTTTGTTAACCTTTGCTGAGAGGCAGCATGTCATAGTGAATAGTGGGCTGCAGAGTGGCCATGTAACTACTTAATCACGGGTAAAATACTTAACCATTCAGTGCCCCAGGTGACTCTCTACATAAGTTACAAGTGGGTTGCCAATCTGTATTGCTGGAGAGAATTTTCACACTCAGAGTTCCCCACACTGATAAAAGCATAGATCCAGATCAAAAAGGGGGAAAAAACTTTACTCATAGGAAAACAATTTTCCAAATCCCCAGACCTTTTTTTCCATCTTCCATCAACATGTGCAGCGTGAGCCTGACCCCCTGGCAAGAGCCCAGCACAGTTTTGACTTAAAGCTGAGAATGTTCATTTCAGAAGCCGCTGAAAAGTTCTTCCTGTCCCCCAGCTCCCATGTAGAAGATGCTCTGTTTTGTCTCTTTCCCTTGCAGCTGAGGGGGCCCAATGGATGGGCTACAGAGAACTAACTACTCTGAGGTCACAGAATTCATCCTGGTGGGCTTTTCCCAGAAGCCCCATGTGCAGGCTGCCTTCTTCACTGGGCTCTTGTGCCTCTACCTGATCACACTTTTGGGGAACAGCCTCATTGTCATTGTGATCCAAAGGGACATTCAGCTTCACACCCCCATGTACTTCTTCCTCAGCAATCTGTCCTTCCTTGACATCTGCTATTCCACCAGCTGGGAGCCCTATGTGTTGGCCCAGTGTTTCAAAGACTTCCCCACCATCTCCTACACCAGTTGCTATGCCCAGATGACCACTTCCCTGTTCCTGGGGATGACTGAGTGTCTCCTCCTTGCTGTCATGGCCTATGACCGCTTTATTGCCATCTCCAACCCTCTTCGCTATACCATCATCATGAGCAACCAGGTCTGCTTGCAGATGGCTGTGGGCACCTGGGTCAGCACCTTCCTCTTGTCTGTAATGCCAATCATTGCTATTCCTGCTCATTACTGTGGGCACAACATCATCAACCATTTCACCTGTGAGATCCAGGCCTTGCTGAAGCTTGTCTGCGCAGACACCCCCATGAGCCTGATCCTGGGTCTGGTCATCAGTACTTTTACACTGCCCTTGCCTTTCACCTTCATCCTCATCTCCTACATCCGAATTGTGGCAGCTGTGCTCAGGATCCGTTCCACAGAGGCCAGGCTCAAAGCCTTCTCTACCTGTGGTTCCCACTTGACAGTGGTGACCATATTTTATGGGACAGCCATCTATATGTACTTGAAGCCCCAATCTAAAGAGTCTCAGGACCAGGACAAAGTGATCTCAATATTTTATGGAGCAGTTACCCCTATGTTGAATCCTCTCATTTATACCCTAAGGAATAAGGATGTGAAAGGTGCCCTCAGGAAACTGATTGGAGGGAAAGAAAAATCTTGAGGACTCCCTAAACTTCCCCAATAAAGTTCTTTTTTTGGAGGGGGGAAGGCAGGGCAATTGGGGTTAAGTGACTTGCCCAAGGTCACAGGGCTAATAAGTGTTAAATGTCTGAGGCCGGATTTGAACTCAGATCCTCCTGACTCCAGGACCAGTGCTCTATTCACTGCACCACCTAGCCTCCCCTGCAATAAAGTTCTGATGAATAAAGAGAAAAAATGGAATGATGAGTGAACTGAGGGATGGGCTCATTCATTTATTCAACAAGTAGCTATTAAGCCTTAGATTTACATTTAGGAAGATCTGGGTTTGAATATTACCTCAGGTACTTACTAGGTATGTGATCCTGGGCAAATCACTCTCTCAGCCTCAGCTTCCTCATATGTAAAATGGTTGGGCTGGATTCAGTAACTTCTAAGGTTCTTTCCAGCCCTCAGTCTAAGATCCTATGATCCAGTCTGTGCCAAACTGTGGCACGACTAGGGATTTGATGACAAAAATGAAACTACCCCTGTTTTCTTAAGAACTTACATTCCACTGGTGAAGGAGAATTTGTAGAGAGAAAAGTAAATACTAAATATAGCTAAAGTAGAAAGCCACTTGAGGGGATGTTGAGAGCTGTAGGGATCAGGAAAGACCTCATGTGGGACATGGCACTTGAGCTCAACTTTGAAGGAAGCTGGGGATTCTACAAGATAGAGGTGAGGAAGGGAAGCACAAAGGCATGAGAGGAGAGGTAAAACATTCTATTTCAGGAATGGAGAGCATTCACACACTGTTAGTGGAGTTGTGAACTGATCCAATCATTCTGGAGAGCAAATTGTGTATACCCTTTGACCCAGCAATACCACTATTCAGTCTGTTTCCCAAGGTGATCAGGGGAAAAGGTAAAGAATGTATGTGTTCTAAAAGATTTGTAGTAGTTCTTTTTGTGGTAGCAAAGATATAGAAATTGAGGGGACGCCCATCAATTGAAGAATGGCTGAACAAATTGTGGTATGTCATTGTGATGGCATACTACAGTGCTGTAAGAAATGATGAGCTGGTTGATTTTTGAAAAACTTGCATGAAATAATGAAGAGTGAAATGAGCAGAATCAAAAGAACATTGTATATAGTAACAGAAATATTGTTCAAAAAATAATTGTGAACAATCAAGTTATTCTGAGTATTCTAACTACTTGAATCAGCTACAAAGAAACTGTGAAGGAAGATGCTATCCACTTCCAGAGAAGGAACTGATAACATAGAAGTATGCATAGTATGGCTTTACATATATTTATAAATCTGTATCAAATGGTGACCTTCTCTAGTTTGGGATGGGGAGGAAGGGAGAAAGATAGTTCAGAACTTAAACTGTAACACAAAAATAAATTAAACTAAATTTTAACAAATAAAGAATGGCAAGTAGTCCAGTTTGTCTGGCATGTGAAAAGGGAAGTCATATGTACTATGTCTGGAAAAGCATAGGGAACCCAGATTAGAAAGTTTGTATTTTATCAATTTGTATCTCATCCTCAAAATAATAAGGAGCCACTGGTCTGACCTGTACATTAGGAAACTCACTTTGGCAGCCATGTGGAGGATGAATTGGAGAGGGGAGAGGCTGGAAACACCAGCCCTGAGTTAGGAATAGTTAGGAAGCTATGGCAGTAATCCAGGAGAGAAGTGATGAGCTCTGACCTAGGGTGGCCAATATGTGAGTAGAGAGAAGGGGATGGATGGGAGAGATGTTGTGGATGTGCAATCAACAACACTTGGCAGTTCCTTGGACAAGGAAGGTGAGAAAGTGTGAAGAGCTGAGGGAGACTCAAAGCTGGCAACAAGGGGTTGGGTTTGGCAAGGCCTGAACAGTGATGGGATGAAGAGGGAAGGGAGTCCAGTGCAGGGAATAATTAAACTAATTGCCTATAGGGTCCAGATCAGGAAAGGAGGAAACTGAAGCCAGAGCATAAGTGATGTCCTAGGTGAACACTCATTAGTCAAAGACCTGAAGCTCGATGTGAGGATAAACTGTAGGCTTAAGAGGAGTTATGGACATGGAGGGATCAGGGCTCATAGACTCATAGACTTTGAACTAGAAGGAATTTTCAAAGCCATTCTATCTAATTTCCTCATTTTACAGATGAGGAAACTGAGTCCCAGAGACATGAAGTGATTTACCCAAGGTCCCACATATTTTAAATAGCAGAAGTGAGATTCAAACCCAGATCCTCTGACTTCAAATCCATTGCCCTTTCCTCTGAACTCTAAGATCCATAGCTCTGAAAGCTCACATTTCGTGTAATTGAGTTAAACAGGTGGCATCATCTATCTATAGCACCATTATCCTCCCGATCAGACTTGTAACCTTAGACCCATCTTTGACTCTTCCTCCCCTCTTCCCCACTGTCACCATATCCAATTAGTTGTCAAGACCTAGCTTGGGTGAGGAACCTGCCACATGTGGCCTCAAGGCTGTAGGTTCCCCACCTCTGTCCTAGGTTATACTCCTCATGTTGTCTATTTTGCCTGTCCCTTCCCATGTCCACTACTACCACCTTAATTAACTCTGCATCACACCACCATCATCATCATTGGCATTAGTCTTCAACCCATATGCCCTTCAAACCATATGAAGCACTTCATATAATGTTATCTCATTCAGACCTTAGACAATAGGTTCTTATAGGAACTACTCCCTTTATATTACAGAGGAGACACAGAGAGGCCAAGTGACTTGTCTAGGGTCACACAGCTAGCACGTGATGGAGATAGGATGCAAACCTAGATCTTGTGAACTGTTAGTACAATACGACTATACCCTTCCTTGCTTGTCCTGTGGTAGCAGCCTCCTAACTAGCTTCCCAACCTCTGATCTCTCCTCTCGTTGAGCCAGACTTCACACAATTGCCCAAGCTGTCTTGTAACCTCACCACTCTGATCACGTCACTGGACAACTCAGAACCTCCAATAGCTCCCCATTATCTATCAGAAATAAACTCCTGAGTCTGGCATCTAGGCTTTCTGTAATCTAACCAACATTTTCAGCCTTACTGAAACAAGAGGTACAAAACCTTACCCAGGAGGATAAAAGTGGCCCCTCCCTCCTCAGATTGCTTATACCATTTACTTAGAGCACATTCTAACTCATATCTCACTTATCAAATGTGGAGAAGACAATCCCAGAGAAGGGAAGACTTGCCCAGAGTTAGTGGGAAAGAAGATCACTCAACAAACATTTGTTTATTTCATACAATTTGTAAAGTACTGTGGTAGGCACCAGAGGAGAGGAAAACTAGGACTGAAGAGACTGAAGCCCAGAGAGTGGGAGTGGCTTGTCCAGGCTACAGAGTAGCATTATGGAGATGGAATTTCAAAGAGAACACAAACCTTTAGTGATAGTTTTTATTTTTATACCATTTTCATTCCTGTATGTTTCCTTCCTCCCTTGACCATCTGGCAGGCCATAGTTTGTAACAAAAATGTTTCTTATTTGAGAAAAAAAGGCAGTTTGGCAAAACTAATCAACATATGACGAAATCTAACCACTTATAGACTAACTAACATTTCTATAGTCTATTGGGTGCCAGGCTCTGCACTAAGCACTTTACAAATAATATGTCATTTGATCCTTGGAACACCCCTGGGAGGTAGGTGCTATCATTATCCCCATTTTACAGATGAGGAAACTGAGATTTGCTCATGGTCACACAAGTAGTCAATATCTAAGGCCACATTCGAACTCGGGGCTTCGTGACTCTAGGCTTGGCATGCTATCTATCGGGCCACCTAACTGCCCCTATTCCACAACTATCGACTGACCTCCACACTTCAGAGCTGGGGTTTGAACCTGAGTATTCTGATCTGAGACAGCTAGAGGGCTCAGTGGATAAGGCACTGGACCTGGAGTCAGAAAGACCTGACTTCAAATCCAGCCTCAGACACTTCCTTCCTATATGACCCTGGGCAAGTCACTTAACCTCTGATTGCCTAACAAAATGA
The DNA here is from genome assembly GCA_011680675.1 of Gymnobelideus leadbeateri. Taxonomy (NCBI): domain Eukaryota; kingdom Metazoa; phylum Chordata; class Mammalia; order Diprotodontia; family Petauridae; genus Gymnobelideus; species Gymnobelideus leadbeateri. Next base: position 202,133 of record WOXC01005426.1, read on the forward strand.
ATCCACTGGTGAAGGCAATAGCAACCCATTCCAATATCTTTGCCAAGAAAACCCCAAGTGGGGTCAGAAAGGGTCGGACACAACTGAGATGAATGAACAACAAAATTCTGATTTTAAATCTAATGTTTGTGTCACCATACCACACTGTCCATTCTCTCATTTTACAGATTAGGAAACCAAGGCCCAGAGAGATGCTGTGGTAAAGTTCAATTCTGATGCTTCTATAAGAGGAAATGCAGGAATATCTCTGGAAGTACAGGTAATGCCCTTGCCAGAGGTTCAGACATTTGTGTATCTACAGGACTGCCTACATTATCTGGGCCCTTTTCTGAGAAGCATCAGTTTGTTTTCCTCCTGGGCAAATGGCTAAAACCCTCCCATGTGCTTCCCTTTAAATGGTTTATAATTAAGAGATGAGGATAAAGGGTTTTATTAGAAATAATCCAAGCATGATATAAGAAATCTTGTGACAGTAGCTTACAACATAACCCTTGAGTTTTCTAGGCTGAAATGAAAGACAGTGGTATATGTACATGCCTAGAGAGACTATCCCTGGATCTGTAGAACACTAATTTATCACTTCAGCTCTGTGGAATCAATTTGCATTTATAACAGAAGAAAATTAACAAAAGAAATAATGTCAAAATCAATTAAAATTGAAAAGGGAGTGTGTTATTCAAATGGGAAGTCATTTGTGTTTATGTGTCTTCAGGGGAAGAGCTTGTACTGTGTGGCAGGATAATCCTGACCATTAATTCATCAGCAAACATTTATTAAACACTTACTGTCCACAACGATAGATGTGAGGAGAAGAGACAAAGTTGAGATTAGGTACCCTCTCGCTCGTCATGGGGAACTGTGTCCAATAAGAGATAAAACATCAACACAGACAGCTAGACTACCCAGCCTTGCATAATAAGGATGTTAGAGACAAAAGAAAGGGTCTGGAGTGGGGGGAAATGGGTAGAGAGTGGGCAGGGACCAGAAGATGTCCTAGAAAACTGTGAGTGCTAGGAGTTACCCTACCACCTAAGATGTCCTTCTAGTCCAATCCCTTCATTGTACAAAGGAGGAAACTGAGGCTTGGAGGGAAGGTATAAATTGTCTCATATCACTCAACTTGAGGATATCAATCAATCAAAGCATTCATTAAGCACCTACTATGTGCCAGGTACTGTGCTAGGCTCTGGGGACACAAGCACAAAAAATGAAATCATCTCTGCTTGAAATGAGTTCACCTTCTAGTGGGGGAAACAATGAGTATATGTAAATATATGTAGCATAAATAAAAGATAGTTAAATGCAAATTAATAGAAAGTAATTATATGTAAAGTAGTTTAGGAGGGATAGTACTAGCATTTGGGGGGGGGGGAGATTAGAAAAGATTTCATGCAGAATATGGTACCTGAGCTACATCCTTAAGGAAGAGAAGGACACTATGAGACGAAGGGAAGAAGAAAGTACATTCCAAGCATGGGGCATGACCAGCGTGAAGGCATGGAGATGGGCGATAAATTCTCCTGTATGAGGAAAAGAGAAGGTCAATTTGACTTGATCAAAGAGTGCAAGGGGAACAGTAATATCCAATGAGGCTAGAAAGATAGGTTGGGGCCAGGACAGGGTGTGCTGGTAAATGTTTAACAGGGAAAAATTGGTGCACAGGATACATTTTTTCATTTAATCTACACTAATATTTTCTCAAACTCTTTCTTAAGTCTAGAGTAGGCAATCAACAAAACAGTAAATCAAGTCCTGATTTGTAGCCTTTGTTGATTTCCAGGGTATACATGTGCATGCTAAAATTTAACAATAGGCTTTCCCAAGCTGATAAGAGCTGGCTCCAGCACACCTTTGAACCAAATTGTACAGGGCTCTAAAGGTAAAGGGAAAAATTTATATCAGAGAGTTGAATGCCTGGCAGCTGAGAGGAGAGAGTTTTTCATCTAACTCCTGAGAAGGAATTGATTCAAGGGGAGGAGCAAAGACCCAGATCTTGGCAAAGTCCAGGCCTCCTCCCTTAATCCCTTAGCTGGAAGGACCCTGTGAACTTCAAAATATATGAAGGCTTTGTCCTTTTTCCCCAGCATCCTAGCACTGTCCCCAGAGAGTTTCTGGCAGTGTCTACATCAGAAGCCAAGGGTAAAGTGTTCACAATAAGGAAAGGAAGATTGAGTGCTCTACAAAGAGCTGGGCAGATAAGTTCTTCCACAACAAAGGGAGATATCTTGAGGGCACCAGATAAAGGATTTCCAGGAGTTGTAAGTTACATAGTCTCTAAGCTTAAGCCTACTTTCCTCTGAACTTTGATATATTAGAGGGAGAGTGTGTCACAGACTTTGGGGAAGAATAATGGTATCTATTGTACTACCTTGGTAAATACTCCTTTCTAAAAGTTAATTAATTATAGTCGATTAATTGATATCAATTAAAAATTATAGAGGGAAGCACAGCAGTGGCAGCTCATGAGCTCATCAGTAGCATTAGAAAGCTACTTCCATCCCCTTGGAGCTCTTCTAGTGGGTCTGCTCTAGAGACCGAATACATCAGTAGGAGTGGCAGGTGGGATAGTAGCTCCAAAGTGTGCATTATAACACATCAAGTGAAATCCACGAACATTTAGTAATCACTTACTGTGTATCAGGCACTGTGCTAAGTGCTGAAAATACAAATATAAACAGAAAGAATGACCTTCCCTGCCTTCAAGGACCTTACATTCTAACGGAAGAATATAATGCATAAAAGGAAGGCAAAATGGGGCAAGGATAGACTAGAGAAGGAAGTATTTGGGTAGAGAAAGTCCAGAGAGTTGTGAGTGGAGCCTTGAGAGGAATGGAAATGTGGCTGGTCAGGATGCTCTCCTTAAAATAGAGATTTTGAAAGGAGCTAGCCAATCATTACCAGGAAGTCTAAGTTCTTGTTGAAGCCATGACACTAATTCTGTATCACCTTGTGTCACTCACTTTCCCTCTTTGGGCAGCAATTTCCTCCTTTATAAAATGGAGTTGGACTAGTTAGTTTCTCAAGTTTCCTTCTAGCTGCAACATTCCAAGATCTATATACTAAGGTCTTATCCAGGCCTGACATTTCACATTTTATGCACCAAAGTTTTGGTACTTTATACCTTGTGCCTAGATTTCTGCAACAGCCTCCACATTGGTCTCCCTGCCTCAACTCTTTCCCCACTCCACTCCTTCCTACACACTGCTGCCAAAGTGATTTTCCTTCGATCCAAATCTGATCATATGACTTCCCCATTCAATCAACTCCACTGGCTTCCTGTTACCTCTCTTTAGCTTTTAAAGCCCTGCACAACTTGGTCCAGCCAATTGAAGCAGACTTTTCTGTTCAATGTAGGGAGGTGTTCAGGCCTAGTTCATATATAGTGATCAATCAAGATATGTTTTCACCTGATAAATGTATTGGGTCATGGTATCTTATTGCTTACCTCTCCATCTAATGTTAATATTATGATAGCACAATGGGTCTATTGTCTCACTGATTTAGGTATTCCTTTCACCAGCACCAACTGAAACCCATCTATGCCATTTCATCCATCTACTGTTCCTCATCTACATCTTCCCACAAATCTTCCATAGAAGATCTATCCAATATACCATAGCCTTCCTCTGGATCTTTTAATATTTCATAGATGAGAGAATAGAGCCCAAGTCACCCCTAGGTCATTGCTCACTCTCCCTTATAAGTCTAGGCCAACTCTTTTTCCAGTCTTAGATTTTTGGGGAATCCATTATGCCACTTCTTATGGACTAGTCTTCATTTGGAATATGCTTCAGTCCATTCACTCCCACCTTAGGTCTCTCCAGTGCCTTCTTTGGGTCACCTGACATCTTGATTCCTTGGAGATCATGATGTTTTCTTTCTCCTTCTTGTTCCCCCTTTCCATCTCTTGTCCTAGAAACAGTAATCAAATCAATGCTACCATTGCTTCTGGAAAGAACATGACAATCAACAGCTTAACAGCTCCATTCACCATCTCCAGACAAAAACTCCCCTATAAGTATTATCTTCCCCTCTTAGAATGTATGCATGTTGAGGCCAGGGATTTCTTGCATTTTATTTTTGTATCCTCAGCATTTAGCATAGTGACTGGGCCATAGTAAGTTCTTAAGCAAATGGTTTTTCATTCTTTAATTCATTCATGGCTACATAGCATCACTAGGATAATTTTGGGTATTAAAAAGATTGGGGTTTATGTCAGGGAACATCTCTGGATCACTGAAAGTAGTATGCATTGAACAAATAAGATACAGTGGGCACATGCTTTCCTCCTCCTGTTCAATTCTGTGCTCAGCTCATATCTGCAGCATCTGTGCAAATGATATGTACTAGGTGTACAGGCAATCAACTAAGCAATCAGCTGCATGTCTGTCTTAGCAAAGGTATATATCATCCATTTGTTGGGGTTGTTTCTGTGTGAATTGTTAGCTTGATCTCTTTTAAGTAGCCATGGATCTCATTGAAATTTTCTAGAGCAGAGCACATCTTCAGAGTCACATAATTCACTTTAAAATATAATGAATACAAGACCCTACTCTATTTCTTGTTTATAGAGTAATGGGGATAATCAGGAGAGGGGCTCCCCAACCTGCTGGATTATGGCCTTTGAATGATCATCTTATGGATCTCATGGAACTGAGTCTTCATCCTAAATTCTTCTAGTGGGTCCTATAATTAGGCCATTCCCTGTAACACATATGCTCTGGACTCTTTCCAAAGACCATGTGCAACCCAAGGCTCCAGGTTGGCTCCCCAATACTGGGGACTATGTCAAAGGTGATAAGTAACTGAGTTTCTCTCTCTCTCTCTCTCTCTCTCTCTCTCTCTCTCTCTCTCTCTCTCTCTCTCCCTCCCTCCCTCCCTCCCTCCCTCCCTCCTCTCTCCACCCCCTAGCTACTTCATTGGAAAAAAATTGTCAAACCAGTCATGTGAGACCATGCCTAGTAGTAGGTGCATAGTCTGCCCAAGTTGTAATCATTGTTCCTCTTTCAGGTACTTCTAAGGGCTGATTGCCAGGCCCACCAGGAAATAGTACCTTTGACCATAGCCCTCTTGAGTTTCAGCAAAGATGAAAATAAGCCTAATTTGAAATTCTGAAGCCCAAGGTTTGTCTTTGATATCCCCAGCTTCTACTTCCTGCCCCCCATTAACCTCTTAATGGCAGCCCTTTACCCATGTCCCACCTCTACCTAAGCCCCAGCACTTTCTAAACCTTCTTTCCCTTATTAAATCTAGGGATATGCTGATCCTAGAATCTGTGAGTTGGGGTTAATCTCTCCTGTGTGAAGGCTTAGCATTGATGTAGTGGAATTTATCAGATTTGGAGTCAGAATCAATCATTCAATAAGCATTTATTAAGTTGCCATTATGTGCTAGATATTGAGGATACTAAAAAATGAAACAGTCCCTCACGGAGCTTACATTCTCCCAAAAAAAAAACCCAACATATTTACTGATAAATAAATGTAGATATATTAAAAATAAATACTAAGAGATGTGAGAAAATACTAAGGGAGTAGGGGATTCAGCAAAAGTCTCTAGAAGAAGGTAGCAATTGAGCTGGGCCTTAAAAAGAGCCAGGAGTTCCAGGAGGCACAGATGAGGAGGGAGAGCATTCCATACATAAGGAACAGCTCATATGAAATGGAGGGCAGAGCCAAAATGGAAGAGAAAAGGCAAGGATTCTCCACCATAGGTGGACCAGCACAGGCTCCACCACAGAAAACCAGCAGCAGGCCCTGGGGGCAACTGAATCAGCAGCAGTAAGGGGGTCTGACAACTAGTCAGAAGGAGATTACAGGGTTCCCTTTGCTGGCACTGGGTGCTGGACTCTGTTACATTACCCATAAAAGGATCTGGGTCACAGTCCCAGGGTAAGGAAGAGTATTAACACACCAAAGCTTATGGATGCAGGGGAGCCCAGACCCTGGTTATAGTTCCAGGGCAGAAAAAAAATGCTTATGGTCACTCACAGAGGAGAGCACAGACCAAGAAAGTAGTAAACACACCTCTCCTTAGATCATACCATTCTGGAAGAACTGAAACCTTAAAGACCCCCATAACTAGCTCTGATAACAGCTGCACAAAAAAAATCTGAAGCTTGAGACAGTGCCACCTTCAGCCTGGGAGCAGAGCCCCAATTTTAATATAAAGTTAAAAGTCAAGAAATAGTCTGGAAATGAGAAAACAATAACAAAAAATTATCCTGACCATAGAAAGTTACTATGGTCACAGGGAAAATTAAAACACAAACTCAAGAGAAGACAACAAAGTCAAAATTGCTATATCCAAAGCCTCAAAGAAAAATGTGATTTAGCCTCAGGTCAAAAAAAAAAAAGAATTTGTGGAAGAGCTCAAAAAGGATTTTAAAAATCAAATAAGAGAGGTAGAGGAAAATGGAAAAAGAAATTACAGTGATGTAAGGAAATCATGAAAAAAGAGGGAACAGCTTGGTAAAGGAAGCACAAAGTATACTGAAGAAAATAATGCCTTAAAAACAGAATAGGTCAAATGGTAAAAGAGGCACAAAAATCCAATGGAGAGAAGAATGCCTTAAAAAAACAGAATTGCCCAAATGGGAAGAGACATACAAAAATTCACTGAAGAAAAAAAACCAAAAAGTTTTTTTTTTTTTGAAGCAATTGGGGTTAAGTAACTTGCTCAAGGTTACACGGCTAGTCATTATTTGTGTGTGGGTGCTCATTTTCTGAGGCTGGATTTGATCTCGGGTCATCCCAACTCTGAGGCCAGCGCTCTTACTCACTGCACCACCTAGCCGCCCTAAAAGTTTTTTTTTTTTTTAATTCACTGAAGAATAAAACTTCTGAAAAACCAGAATTGACTACATGGAAAGGGAGATAATTTTTTAAATTCCTTAAAAATTAGAATTGGGCAATCAAGAAGCAATAAAACAAAATCAAAAGAATGAAAAAAATGGAAGAAAATGTGAAATATCTCATTGGAAAAACAATTGACCTGGAAAATAGATTCAGGAGTGATAATTTAAGAATTGTTGGACTGCTTGAAAGCCATGATCAAAAAAAGAGCCTAGATACCATCTTTCAATAAATTATCAGGGAGAACTGCCCTGATATCCTGGAATCAGACGGTAAAATAGAAATGAAAAGAATCCACCAGTCACCTCCTAAAAGAGTTCCCAAAATGAAAACTCCCAGGAATACTATAGCCAAATTCCAGAGCTCCCAGGTCAAGGAGAAAATATTGCAAGCAGCCAGAAAAAAACAATTGAAATACCATGGAGCCACAGTCAGGATCACACAAAATTTGTCAGCTTCTACATTAAAGAATCAGAGGGCTTAGAATGTGATATTTCCAGATGGCAAAGGAGATAGGATTACAACCAAGAATTACATATCCAGCAAAATTGAGTATAATCCTTCAGGGGGAAAAGTAGACATTCAAAGAAACAGAGGACTTTTAATCATTCCTGATGAAAAGACCAGAGCTGAACAGAAATTTTGATTTTCAAATACAAAACTCAAGAGAAGCATAAAAAGATAAGCAGGAAAGAGAAATCATAAGTAATTCAATAAGGTTAAACTGTTTAAATTCCTACATGGGAAGATGATAACTTGTAACTCCCAAGAACTTTCTCATTATTAGAGCAGTTAGAAGTAGTATAAATAAGAGGGCACAAGTATAAGTTGAATGATGGGATCTAAAAAAAATAAAATTAAGGAGTGAGAAAGAGGAAAGCACTGGGAGAAGGCAGAAGGGAGAGGTAGAATGGAATAAATTACCTCACATAAAAGAGACACCAAAGAGCTGTCAAAATGGAGGGGAAGATGATGGAGGTGGGGGTTGGGGAGAGGGGTATATGAACCTCTCATTGGAATTGGCTCAAAGAGGGAATAATATACACACTCATTTGGGTATAAAAATCTATCTTACCCTACAGGAAAGTAGGAGAGGAAGGGGAGAAGAGAAGGGAAGGGGTCTTATAGAAGGGAAGGCAGATTGCAGGAAGCAGTAGTCAGAAGCAAAGCAGTTTTGTGGATGGACAGGGCGAAAGGAGAGAAAAGGTAGGATAAACCAAGAGGGGGAAATAGGATGGAGGAAAATACAGTTTACAACTGTGAAAAAATTGTTATAGCAAGTTTCTCTGATAAAGGCTTTATTTATCAAATATGTAGAGAACTGAGTCAAATTTATAAAAATAAAAGCCTGATTGATAAATGGTCAAAGGAGAGTGCTGGAAGGGGGAAGGGGAAGAGTCAATGCTCTGAGGCTGGGGGGGGGGTGGAAATGTGATTGTACAGACTGGTTTTACAAATTGATTTTACAGACATAGATCCCAAAGCACCCCATTTACAAACTGATGTTACAGATTGATACTACAGACATATATAGATCACAAGGACCCCATCATTAAGAGTTCTCATATTTGGAGGGTGGAGCCAAGATGGCGGAGTAGAAACAGCTCATCCAAGCTACTCTGCCCCCAAATTCCCCCCAAACTATGTAAAAGGGGACTCTGAACAACTTCTGGAGCCCCAGCACCCACAGAACGACACAGAGAAGCTAACCTCCCGCTGAAGATAAATGGTCAAAGGATATGAACAGGTGGTTTTCAGACAAAGTAATCAAAGCTATCTCTAGTCATATGGAAAAATGCTCTAAACCACTATTGATTAGGAGCAAAGAGTGTGTGTAGGGTCTTTGGCACGTCATTTTCCTTCCCAAAGCCTCCATTTTATCCCTTGTAAAATAAGAGTTTTGGACTAGATGGTTTCCAAGTTTCCTTCCAGCTTTAGATTTTATAGATGAGCTTTCCATGTTATTTTTTTTCATTTTTAAGCCTTTTCTCTCTAACTTTTTCTCCATTTCATGGGCTACCTATGTGACTCTATATAGTGTTATCACCTGTTGGCTATCCTTGTGGTAATGAGTATCTTTGCATTTAGCTAGGCTGGGCTTTGCATGACTGCAAGACAATCCATCATCAGACCCAAATCCAAAGCCTGTCCATCTTGGTAAAACTTGCTAAAGTTTGTGCCCCACCAACAAAACCTTCAAGAACCTAGAGTCGCCTTCCTAGGTCAATGAGGCATCAGAGTAAGACTTTAGGGGAAGAACTAGAGGACAAGGTTGGGTAATCCAGATGCTAGAAAATATTTAAAGGATGGGAAGGAAGCTTCTAGTGCTTTGAGTGTATCTTATGGCAAGCTTTATAGCAGGGCATAGACGAAGGTAGCACAGGATGAAAGGGAACAGATGAATTGAAATCTGCACAAATAGAGGGAATATCTACCTTGATAAGACCATAGCTCCATTGAATGATCTACCATTGGAGAAGGAAAATCCCTGTGTCTTCTTGTAGGAGTTTCAGGCAATAGGAGAGGAAGCTATATTTATGGCTGGGGCTGGTAGGAAGAGAAGGGAGTTCTTGCCCCTGAAATCCTATTAGCTTAATAATAGGCACTTAATAAATGCTGGTTGATTTTTACTCGAAAGGTAAATATGCTCTCTTATTTTCATTTGGGGGGGGGGGGTAGGGGCTAGACCAAGAAGGGATGGTTAACCCTTGGATCAGTCTACTCTTCTTTCCTTTCAAAGAATTACAGAATGTCCAATCAAGAAGGGATCTTAGAGATCATTTAATACAACCCCATCATTTTATAGATGAGGAAAAAAGTCCTATCTGGAAGTGACCTGCCATCCAGCTAGCTAGTAGCAGTTGTGGTCCAGGTTTCTTTCTACTATACCATGCTGTCTCCATTATCTCCTCCCCTCCTTCAACTTGAACTCATTTCCCTCTTCCTCAAGGTCACAAGATGCTAGGGTCCCAGTGTGCTACTCTCACTTGGTCATCTTCTTTTCCCTGTACCATTCCATCACCTTGGGTTCCTCTTGCATCCACCTCAACACCACAAGAATAAGAACACTGCTGTACACACACATACACGAGTGCGCATCCATGGTGTAAGCATTTAGCATGGTGCCCAGAATGAAGGGGAAGGAGTAAGAAGGGAAGTGGTCGTGCTTAGACCTGGACCAGTGAAATACATGGAACAAAGATCTCCTCAGCTCTACATCTATGTTCTGGCTCTGCCATTAACTTACTGTGTGATTTTCAGAGAGTCCCTTCCTCTCTCTGAGCATCAACACTTGTTCAAGTCCTCATTACTTCTTACCTGGCCCACTGCAATAGCCTCTTAATTGTCTCCCTACCTCAAGTATCTCCCACTTCACCCCATCCTCTACTCCATTACTGAGGTAATTTTTCTAAGGCAAAGATATGTTCATGTCACCCCCCTGTTCAATAATTTTCAGTGGCTCCCTATTACCTCTAATATAAAATAAAATCTTCTGTTCTATATTTAAAATCTTTCACAAACTTATCCTTTCCTACCCTTCCAGTTTTCTTATATTCTACTGCTCTCCTTCCATTTTATTTTCCAGCAACACTAGCCTACTTAAGGTTCCTCAAACTCAACTCTCTAACTCCCCTGACTGAGCTTACTCCATACCTGGAATACTCTGTCCCCCTCACCTTGATGTCTTAGGTTCCCTGGGTTCCTTCAAGGCTTGACTAAAATCTGGCCTTCTGTAGAAGGCTTTTCTCAGTCTCCCCCTAGCTACTGGTGCCTGTCCTTCCCAACCTGACCCCTTTCCAAGTAAGGTTACCTCTCACTTACTCTGTATATATCTTATATATACCTAGGTCTTTACACATGGACTCCTCCATTAGAATGGGAACTCCTTGAGAGCAGGTGCTATGTTTTTGCCTTTCTTTGTAACAGCAATGCTTAGCATAGGGACTGACATGTAATAAGCACTAGATAAATGCTCATTGATTGATTAATTGCCTACAAGGAATCCAGTTTGTAATGAAAAATAGGCTTTTGATGTTGGAGGGCTAGAGCTCAAGGGAGAGACTAGAGCTAGATACGTAAATAGATCTGAGAATCATACACACAGATGATAGCTGAACCCTTGGGAACTGATGAGGTCACCAAGTGAGAGGGTATAGAAAGAGGAGAAGAGGGGCCAGGAGCCTTGCTGAGCATACCCACCGTTAGGGGGTATGACAAGAGCAATGAGCCAGCCAAAGGACACTAATTAGTTACAAGAATTTGGAGAAGTGGGGCCGGCTAGGTGGCGCAGTGAGTAGAGCGCTGGCCTTGGAGTCAGAAGGACCTGAGTTCGGATCCGGCCTCAGACACATAACGCACACAAACAAAAACCTAGCCATGTGACCTTGGAAAAGTTACTTAACCAGAATTGCCCTCAAAAAAAAAAGAATTTGGAGAAGTGACTCTCCACCTGTTCCAGCCCCAAGGGTTGAAATCCCAGTACAAGATAAGCCAATGGCAAACAGCCTACACATTCCCCTTTGAAATGGCAGAGATCAAAGATGTGTATATCATGTGTGACCAAGAACTTTAACCTCCTCCCCAAAATAGGGGTCACTTTGCTCTTCTTACATCCTTCTCCTCACATCACACTGTGTGATCTGGGGCCTTCAAATCATTGTTTGATCACTTATTCTTTGGCCCAGCTCTGTGACCCCATGTTCCTCAACCCCTATACACATACACAGACCAGTAGCAAGAAGAACTAGGGGTACCTAGTAGGAGTATAACTAATGTTTAGGGTCAAGATCAAGATCTGCCTCTTACTATTTCACCTCTTTGAGCCTCAGTTTCCTCATCTGTAAAATGGGAATAATAAGCTATCTTACTGAGTCTTCATGAGAAAGAACTTTATAAACCATAAGGCATAATAATAACTAATTACTATAAGATAACTAGGGTTTTTTTTTCTTTCTGAGAGGCAGTGTGGTATAATGGGAAATATTCTAGACTGGATATCAAGAGATTTGGACCCCAGTCCCTGCTTTGACACTTACTAGCTGTGTGACCCTGGACAAATCTTTGAGACCCTTTGAGCCAAGTGATAGAATTTTAGAGCTGGAAGGGACCAGAGTGGCTATCTAACCATAGAATCCTAGGATCACTTAGCTAGAAAGGCCCTGGAGGTCATCTGGTCCAACTTGTATCTGAACCTGATTTCCTTATGTAGCATCCCCAATAAATGCCCATTCAGACTTTGCTTCTCCAACGAAGGGCAGTCTATTTCACTTTGGGATAGCTTAGAAGTTTTTTCTAAGCCCAAACGTGAATTGACCTTTTCTACTCACTATTTCTGTTCTTTGGGCCCAAGGAGAACAAAGCTAATTCCTTTTCTACAAGACAATCTTCATGTCATGGAGGTGCCTATCATTCCTCCCCTAAGTCTTTTCCTCTTCAGATTAAACATCTTCCATTCCTTCAACCTTGCCCTCATATGGCATGATCTTGAGTCCCTTCCACCATTTTGTCTTCTTTCTCTCACTGTCTTTCACTTATGAAAGGTCTTCCTTATGTAATGGGATACTCACAGAGTTACCCTGCCTGCTTCCAACTGACTATATATGTAGGCTCAGTGCTCAGCTTCTTAGGGGATAATGAAGCACCCAAAGTCACTGATTCAATGGATCTTTAAAAAGGAGTGACCTATCCTCAGCTCCCATCTCTCCATCAGCTGAACATATGAATACCCTTCAAGCCTCTCACTGGAAAAGTGAGGGTGGAGCTAGTGCCTTATCCCAACTCCAGAAGCATGTCCACTGCTCCCATGTGGCACCTAGAACAGTGGCACTCAACTAAAGCAAGCTTGAGTCTAGGCTTCTGGCTTCCTCTTTTGGCAAAGAGTTCAAGAAAAGAAACCCAACCCTTCATTTAGGTGGCCTTCTTTGAGGCTCCCCCAGTCTTAGTATGGACCACATGCATGTGTTTAGAGTAGATGGGCCCCAGAAGGGAAAGAGAAAGAGGGAGAGAGGGAGGGAGACAGAGACAGAGACAGAAACACAGAGAGAAAGACAGAGAGAGACAGAGAGAGAGAGAGAGGGAGGAGAGAGAGAAAAAGGAGAGAGAGAGAGAGAGAGAGGGAGGGAGGAGAGGGGAAGGGAGAGGGAGAGAACAACTTTAGCCTTTTGGGCCCAGCAACAGCTCTAATTGTTCAACTTAAATGTTAGGAGCAGAACTGAACACAGCGTTCCAGGTCTGATCTGCCTAGTGCAGGTTTGGGGAATCTGTGGCCTCGAGGCCACATGTTGCCCTCTAGGTCCTCAAGTGTGGCCCTTGACTGAATCCAAACTCACTTTGTTCTGTGAAGTTGGGACAATGAGACAAATAACGGATCTTTCATGTCAGGACAGAGTCTTTGACATAAGGGTTATACGTATTTCAAAAACATTCAATATCTGTGACAGATACAAAGTTATAAAGATAACCTTATTCAACCTTAGCAATACCTTGTTGGGTATGGATATTGAGTGAGGTGTTGAATGGAGAAATCTGTTCTCACCAAGTATGATAATGAGGGTCATGGAAGATTACTGCCCCTCCCTGGGCCTCCATTTCCTCATCTCTAAAATGGGGGGTTGGACTGGATGGCTTCTCAGGTTCCTTCCAGCTCCACCTCTAGAAGGGACCAATGGTGCAGTTCTCAGATGAAATTATGCTGACTGGGTCAAACTCCAGGACACTCTGAAGTCATAGGTCTAGAACTGAAAGGGACCTGAGACCTCCCTCATTTAAAATCAGGGGAAACTGAGGCCCAAGGAGGCCAAAGTGATTTACCCAAGGTCACATAGCAGTACACCTCTGTCTCTAGAGGCAGTGTTTTTTCTGCTGTGGTGGAAAAGGCCTCCACTGACTCAGTGAAATCCAAGACAATGCCAAAGGGATAGGCCTGACTATTCACAATTGGAGAGCCAAGCACAAAGTGATGCTGATGAAATGGGAGCTGTCCTCATCAGCATTAGAAAAGTTGGATCAGGAAGATTAAAACTCAGAAGGAGCTGAGGCTCCTGGAAAATGCTAAAGGCAAAGACCTCCAAAGGGTTTTTGTCTCTTTCTCTGTTAGCTTGGGTTTTAGTTAGGCTTCCTACAAGAAATATAAGAAAAGGATGAAGCCAGATCTTACGTAGTTGTTCACCCTGACAAATAGCCTGTGAAGTAGTCTAACCTTCATCACCTTTCAGCTGAACTGTTGCAGTAACTTCTTAGTTGCTCTCCCTGCCTCCAGCCTCTCCTTTTTTCAGTTGCCAAAGTGGCATTCCAAAAGCCAGGACACTGCACTGCTCAAGAAGCTGCAGTGGCTCCCTATTGCCTTTAAGATAATAGACAAACTCCTCTATCTGGGTTTAAATCAGGGGCAGGGAACCTGAGGCACCTGAGGCCAGTGTGGCTAATGTGGCCTAAAGGCTGCAGGTTCCCCACTCCTGGTTAAAGCCTTTCTCTGAGCTCATTACACATCATACCCCCTTAGGCAGCATACAAATGAGGTATTTATAAAGCACTTAGCCCAATGTCCTGATACATTCTGGCTCCCTCCACTCCATTGCAAGGAAAATAAGCTAGTTGGTGTTCTTCATGCCCTGCTTCAGTGACTTTGCATAGGTGCTCACTCTCCTAGACCTGGAATGCTCTGTATTCTCTCTCCTCCATTTGGCCTCTTGGAAGCCTTGCTAACTCTGCCAGGCTCAGCCCATGGCCACCTCTTTTTTTTTTTTTTGCGATTTTTGGAGGGCAATTGGGGTTAAGTAACTTGCCCAAGGTCACACGGCTAGGTTTTTTCGTTTGGGTGTGCGTTAAGTGTCTGAGGCCGGATCCGAACTCAGGTCCTTCTGACTCCAGGGCCTACGCTCTACTCTCTGCACCACCTAGCCGCCCCCATGGCCACCTCTTTCTAAAGGCCTTTTGTGAACCTCTTCAGTATAAGCACTTTCCTTGTTCCTGAAATTACTTTGGATATAACCCGGATTTATCCATCTCTGAATGCTCTGTGCCTTCCTTCCCCACCTCCAAATAGAATTGAAACTCTTTGAAATCTTTGCACAAAGTAGGCTTTTTAATAAATGCGAGTTGGTTGATCTTGGTCAACGGGGCAAGTCTCATTGTCGCCATTTTATGGATTAGGGAACTGAAACCCCAAGAGGGCAAGAGACTTAGCAAGGTCACACAATGGGGACATATCAGAGGCAAGCCTGGAACCCAGATCTCCTGACTTAATGTTGAGGGCTTTTTAAGCTATTCCACTGCTATTTTCTAATTTGGGGTACTCTAGAAATAGAAATTTCTCAAACTGAATTTAAGGGGATTTTAGCCTCTCTTACTTTCAGCTGAGTAAACAAATGAATAATTCTCTTATTTACCTCTTTTGCAGTCCAGATCTTCCTAAAGGGCTAAAAATAAATAAATAAAAATTAAAAAAAAAACAGCCAAGAGTTTGTGTGAGTGTAGCAGCAAGCACCCCAATATCCCCAGGGTAGCTGCCAATATAGGTTCTTAGATCTGCTTTTCAAAAGGAAAGCAACTCAAAATGGGTTAACAAGCTTACTTTAATCAAACAAACACACATTACCTAGTTCAGGGGAAAAAGGTCAACACCCCGAACTTCAGAGTTACAGAACTTACAGATCAAACAGACAGGCTTCCAAACTGTCCAACCATTACATATCAATACCAAATCACAGTTACCAGAGAGGGAAACATCAACATCTGGGTTTTCAAAGCCGGGGGGCTCTCAACAACGGCTTCCCAGAGTCTCATCTGGTCAAATCACACAACACTTCTCAAAGTGAGCCCCAAAGCAAAGCCTCTCATCAGAGTTTATATAGCCTTCTCCTGGCTCAGAGAATGTAACAACCTTTTTGACCCACTGCCCAATCACAAAGTATCAAGGTGTGGGCTTTCCTAAAAAACAAGCTTCCCACCACAGGCTCCAGGTGCACTTAAGCTAGGGGCAGGGAAGATCTTTAAATTTGCATTTCCATTACAGTGAGAAAAGGACTGAGCAAGAAATCTGGTCCAGGCTCAGAAAATAAGGGGGGGGGGGGACCTTAATGGAACAGCCAGGAAACTCTCTGGTTTCATATTAAGACAATGTTATTTTAAGTATTTCATCTCAGGGACTCAGAGGAAGAGAAGAGGAATAACAACTTTTATGTTAGAAGCAGACGTGAGTTACATGGGGCATTTGCAAAGAGGACAGCTCAGGACAGAGAGGCATGAGAAAGTAGGGCGTTTTTCTGGTTCCTGTGAAGCATTTTCAAATCAACTTTTTAAAGACAAATTCAGTTCAGGGACCCTAGAGAATACAAGCATGTGCCATATGGTAGGATCTTATTTTAATTAATTATTCTTGCTCACTAGATGCTAAGCTCAACTGTTTGAACACTGCTGAATGAGTGTAAATGCTATCAGTACCCTTTAAATTTTGGCAACCTGGGACACAGCCCTGATCACTCTGCCCTAGTTACAGCTTTTCAAGGAGGACTGGAAAATACAAAATCAATGGAATTCAAGATAATTTAGCCAGAGCATAGACCCAACATTCAATTCAATTTGACAAGCACTTACATAGTCCCTAGTATGTGCCAGTCACAGTGCTAGGCAATGGGGAGACAAGGACAACAATGAAGCAGACCTTGCCTTCAAGTTTTAATTCTATTAGCCACTAAAGTGATTTTCCTAAGCACATGTCCAATCATGTCACTCTCCTACTCAATAAACTTCAGTGGCTCCTTATTACCTCTGGGAGCAAATACTACATACTGTGTTTGGCATTCAAAGTGATTCATAACCCAGCCCCCTCCTACCTTTCCAGTCTTCTTACATCTTACTCTCTGCTATATTCTCTTCTATCCACCAATACTGGCCTCCTGGCTGTTCCCTGAATAAGCCCCTCCATCTCCTGTCTCTGGATATTCTCTCTGTTTGTCTCCCATGCCCAGCATGCTCTTATCCTGTGGGGTATATGGGATGTTCCAGGAGGACTAGCAGCTCTGGCATGAGGGCTTGATGAGTTCACCTGTCACCCAATTCTCCTGTGGCTCCAAGAAGTTGTAGCATGCACAGCAGCTACACCTTGGCAAAACCCATCTGGGTAGGATGAGGGTAACCAAAGGGCCTCAAATTCATCAGTGAGTTAGGAGGATGTATACTCTAGGCACTTGAAGACTTCCCCCAGTGGAAAGAGTAAATGAGAACAATTGGTTCTAATGGCCGTGAAGGCAGCTGAAGGAACTGTGGAGTGCTTAGAGCTTGGTCAGACATTGAAGATGCCAAGGTCATTCATCCAATGCATCCCCAGCTATGGTCCTGACTTGTGTCTTGCCCCTGGACTTTGATGGCTCGGGAAGAGAGAGTGAGGTTGATGGCTTTGTGTAAGTGTGCCTCACTTAAATCCAAGTCACCCATGAGTAAAGGCATCATTCCATGATGTCATTGGTCCTCTTGGAAAATGAAGGATGAAGAACTCATCCTATATACAGTTTACTTTGGATATATTTGTTTGCATGTTGTCTCCCTCATCAGATTGTAAACTCCTTGAGGGCAAGGACTGCCTTTCACCTCTATTTGTATCTCCAGAGTTTAGCACAGTACATCATAGGCACTTCATCTTTATCAACTGATCAATTATTAGGGAAGAGCAATATGCAGATAGAAAATTAAATACAATATAAAGTAACTTTGGGGGAAAGGGCACATGTCTAATATAAGAGGCAATTTGTTAACAGTAGAATAGATACTCCGGTATGAACAAATTAAGGTAGCAATCTGTAGATTCAATGGGAAGTGTGCCAAGAGGATAGGGCTTAGATTCAGACTGGCCATATGCCCGAATATGAATATTGCAGTAAACCCCAACTGAGGCAGCGTGCCCAGGGATGACATTTGAGTGACATTTGCAGAGACAGAGGAAGAGGAGAACCATAGGATGAGGTGGGAGGAAAGTGGGAGGTAGCTTTATATATGTAAAGTCTAGCTGGGAAATTCACAGGAGCCCAGATCTAAAGTGGGAAGGAACCTTGGGGCCATCTAGTCCAACCCATACATTTTGTAGAAACTGAAGCCCAGGGAGAAGGGACTCACTCAAGGTCATATAGGTAGTAAACATCAGAGGTAGGGTTTGAACTCAGGTCCTCTTGACTTTTGTGTCACTGCTCTTTCTACTGCACCATTCTACAACCCTGAGCTTCTACTTCCATAAGTTTAACTGAAATTATGGATACTCAAGTCAAAGTACTCCAATAAATCCCATTTTCCCCTATGTTTCCCTATGTGACTCCCTAGGCCACAACAAGATGTGAATGTGGAATCAGGAAGTCCTGGGGTCACACTCCATCTCTGATACTTCCTAGCTGTGTGACTCTGGGCAAATCACTTAGTCCCTTTGAGCTTCTGTTTTCTCATCTATAAAATGATACCAGTGGTACCTCCTTCAGAGTTGTATGTCAAATGACACAACATAGGTAAAGTGTTTTATAAATCTAAGGTACCTTATAAATATCGGCTATTATTACTGTATGTCAGTTCTTCAAAGCTCTGTAATTTTCATCTGTGTGTATACTCCCTTCCCTGGTACAGATTGTAACCCCTGTATGAGGTAAGATTTTCAAGAATTTTTTTTTGTCTTTTGGCGGGCAATTGGGGTTAAGTGACTTGCCCAAAGTCACACAGCTAGTCTTTGTGTTAAGTGTCTGAGGCAAGATTTGAACTCAGGTCCTCCTGACTCCAGGGCCGGTGCTCTATTTACTGTGCCACCTAGCCACCCCAAGAATTTTTATTGTCAAAAAATTCATCACCCAGTAGAGACTGGTAATGAGTTGGGAGTTTGTCAGTGAAAGTGAGGCTGTAGGAATAGAACTTGAGAGGGAAGACAGGGCTAAGTAAAAAGTTGAGTGGGGTTTTTTTAAAACACTGATGAGAGGTGAGTAGAGGGTGAGAAGAGAAGTAATTGTAGAGGACTTTTGAGGAGTGGAGTAAAGGAAAAGATGGAACTCTCCATGGAAGGTGCTGATTTTCTTGGGAAAGTAGGAAATGAGGTCATTTGCCATGTCTAAAGTGCTCATCTCCCTGGGCCTGAGTTTCTTCCTGTGTAAAATGAGTGGGTTGGATTAAATGAGCCCTAAGGTTCCTCCCTGCTCTAGGTACTGAGAAAGATTTGAGGAAAGGAAAGAAGCATCTATTAAGTAGCTACTATGTGCCAGATACTGTTCTTTTTTACAAGTATTATTTTATTTGATCCTCATAACAACCCTGGAGGGAAGTGCTGTTTTATTTGACAATTTTTTACATTTTTTTACAAAAATGCTGCTCATTTTACAATTGAGAAAGGAGGTTTGTAACAACTATTATGAGGAACATGGGAGAGAGTCAGTCAAGGAACAATATAAGAATTGCTGGTCAGCAATGAGAACCCATTTGAGGATGTTAAGAAATGTTCAATGTGTCATGGAAATGGTAGTTCCATGACTTCTTCCATTATCCTTGAGAAGCTTGGGAGAAGGAACAGAGAAGGCAGATGGTGGGGTTGACCCAATGTTGAGACTTGGCCAGTTGTAAGCAGTAGGAGGACACAGTGGCAAGGGTTCTAAGCACAGGGAGCCAGTGTGAAAATGAACTGGTGTACTCTAAGACCAAGATTGTGAAGGGAAGAAAATGAGGCCAGATCAGAAGTGATACAGTAAACAGGGCACTGGATTTGGAGTCAAGACCTGGGTTCAAATCTATCCTTAAGTCACTTAACCCTATTTGCTTCAATTGCCTTATCTATAAAGATGGGTGAGTTGATAGATGGCCTTCCTGCTCTAAATCTATAATCTTATGACTGGGGAGAGGGGAGTTTCTCCAGGTAGAAAATGAAGGGCCAGAGTAAATGGTTGCTTTTAGTTGTTTTGGGTCCTTTTAGGACCAAATCTCTTTGTCTCATGCTATGGGTTCATCCCACCCCCTCTGGGTCTGAGGCAGAGAAGAGATTGTGTTTTCCCCCATTAGGGGGCGTCTGTCACCAGTTAGCTCCTGGGGCAGAATGAAAGAAGTGGGGTTTGGAATTACTTCAGAAGCAGCTCCTCCCAGCATCCTGAAAAACACTTGCCACAAATGATTCACAGGCCTGTCTCGGTTTTTCCCTTTTTTCTGGAAAGAAGTAGGCACCGTGTGGCTTGAATCAAATTTAAACTAAAGAGACCTGTTCATGCCAAATTGCAGGAGCATGTGAGGCTGAGCTGGCTTTCCTTGCCATTCCCAGGGAGAGAACGCAGTGAGCATAGGAAGCCTAGCCTTTCCCTCCACTTTCAGGTAAGAAGTTTCTGGTGAAATCTCAACTCCATTGTCCCAGGCCCCCAAGTCAGTATCTGGGGGGGAAGTGATCACATCAGGCCAGTTCTCTGATCACCCCACCACCACCACAAGCACCACACAATTGTAACCTACAGTTTCCTAGCCTCAGACCTCTCCCCTCTCCAAATTCCCTTCCCCTCTGCAGCCAGTGACTTGTTGCCACTACTTACAAACTTGTACTGGTTTCCTGCCTAATAAAGTATAAACTCCTGACTTGGGCATTCAGAGTCTGGCTCCCCCACAGTCTGGCTTCAGCTTACTTTCCAGCCTTATCTCAAGCTACTCCCCTTCATGGACTGTATGTTCCAGCCAAATTGGGCCATGTTCCCTCCCCTGTTCTTGTTCTGCCCTGATCTCTAGGCCTTTGCTCACCCTGTACCCTTTTCCTGGAATGGACACCACCCCCACCTCCTTCTAGTAAAGCTTCAAGGTCCAGCCCAGGAGGTGGTTCTCCTTCCTGCACCCCCTCCCTTCCCCTCCAGCTGAAAATTCTCTTTCTCCCTTCTCAAATAGCTCAGAGCACTTGGCTTGGCCCTCTCCTTTTCCCTAAGATATCTGCTCCCTGCTATCAGTGTTTCTGAGCTGTCCTTCCCTCTATCAAACTGTAGGCCCCTCAAGAGGGGGCCTGCCTTGTATCTCTTCTTGTGTCCCCAAGGCCAAGAACAGGAGGCCTATACATGAGCGTGTGATAAATGTTGGCATTCTTGAATTCAGGGATATAGTTTAGCACAGCTAAGGCACAAACTCCAACAGCCAGTTTCCTGATTGCCCCTGCCCCCAGCTGTCAGTGATTCCTCTCTCCTAAGATGATCCTGCATTGACTTAGAATGAATTGATCTGTGTACGTGTTACATTTCTCCTCCCCACCGGCCTAGGGGAATTGGTGAACTTCTTAAGGACAGACTGTTTGGATTCTGGGCTTTGTATCTCTAGCACCCAGCCCTGAATAGACCCTTAATAAGGAGGGCAACTCTGGCTCCACTACATTCAGGTGGCCCCATCCATCTTCTTACCATTTGCTCTGATGCTACGCACATAGCCTCCTCCCCCCAGCACACATTCCAGCTCTGTAACCTCATCAGATCAATACCATCATTGCTTCTGGAAAGGGCGTGTCAATCAAGACCACTAGGGCTTCATTTATCATCTCTGTGACTTTCCAGACGAAAACTCCCCATACACACATTCTCTGTATTCATCCTGTATATACCTAGTTATTTACTTGGTGTTGTCCCCATTCAAATAGAAACTCCTTGAGGGCAGGGAGCATTTGCTTTTGTTTACATCCCTAGGGCTTAACCAGGTGCCTAGCTCAGGTTGGATGTCCCCAGTGTTTGGCACAGGGCTTGGCACATAGTAAGCATACACTCGCTTGTTGGCTGATTGACTAGAATAGAAGCTTCTTGAGGACAGGAACTGTCCCACTTTTTGCCAGTTTTTGGTACAGTACTTGGTACATAGTAGACATTTAATAAATACATTTTTTATTCATTCGATGAAAGTTTGTGGAAGGAATGGAAAAGAATTCAAGGGCTGGTTTATCTGTGGAAATGAACCCAAAGTCTGAAATGTCTACGTGTCCTCACTGAATCTTGTGGCTCCTTTGGTGAGCCAGAGAAGTTATATCTTGGGTATCACAGCTAATCAGTATAAAAGGGGCCCCATTTGGGGAACACAGAATCAGAAAAGAAGGGGCTGTAGCAAGCAAGTGCTCCATTTTATATCTGTTCTTCCCGTAAACAGTAAGATAAAATTCTGGGATTCTGAAGAAACCAAGCTGATCTCCTTCTCCATAGGAGGTCTGTCTTAGAGGAGGGTGAGGAAGAAGGGCACTTTTTAGTGGATTATACTGTTCCAGGACAAGATCCAACCTAGAGAGAACATCTAGTTATGGGACCATAGATTTAGAGCTGAGAGGAACCTTAGAGGTCAATGAGCCCAATTCCATCGTTGTATATACAGAAATAAACCTGAGACTCAGAAATGAGAAATGACTTCCCCAGGGTCACACAGGGCACAGCTGGGATTCAATACTGGGTCCTCTCCCTCTGAATTCTGTGTTCTTACCACTGTACCACACTGTATCACATCTCCCTCATCTTACCAAGAGGTAAACTGAGGCCTACAAAGGTGGAGTGACTTGTCCAAGGACACACAGGTAAGTGGCAGAACCACACTTGAACCCAAGTGGCCTGGCTCCAAATTCAATCGTTTCTACTGTTCCCAGGCAAGGAGCTCTAGTCTGGGTTAGCAGTGATTTCTAAGGTCTGACTCTTCCAGCTCCAACATTATAGGAATGTAGGCGTGGTTTAGAGAAACCTGGGTCAGGAAGACTGGAGCTTAGGGAGGCTACAGTGTGCTGTAAGAGGGGACTCCATCATCATGAAAAGCAGAGAGCTCGGAGAAGCAGCTGACATGACAAGCTAACTCAAGAGAAAGACATGGAACAAAGGAGCCTTCCTGGTGCCTGCAGTCCAGGGAAAGGAAAGAAAGCTGCCAGAACTGTTCCAACAGTTTCATATGGGGTCACCTTGAACCTGGAACCAAGGGTTATAGCTACAAGAAGAGCCAGCATCCCCCAGAGTGGGCTGAGTGGGGTGGGAGGGGGTGCAGAAGCAAGGAGGGGGGAGCTGGCTGGCCCGCCAGCCAGACTGGGGCTCAAACAGGGTCCCAACTGTAAGAGCCTGAGCTCAGAGCCAAAACAGATTAAGCAAAAGGAATGACTCCTCTCTCTGCAGCCCCATGCAATCTGGTCCCCACCCTGGCCCTGAACAGTCCATGCTGCTGTTTGGGGGATTTAAAAAAGGCTTTTACAAAGCAGTCAGACCAGCCAGGTCTGGGAGGAGGAATGGGTCTTTACTAGGCATGTCTTTTCACTTTTACAAAAGTCTGTGATGACACACCCTAGGGTGGCCTGGGGCAAACCAGGATGCCACCAAAGTCAGGAACAATCAAGGATACAACCAGAGGAGTCATCCAGAGGGGCATAGTTCTAGAACTGGAAGGAACCCCAGAGGTCATTTGATCCACTCACATCTGAGCCTCAGTTTCCATATCTTTAAAATTGAGGGGACTGGACTAGATGGCCTCTGAGGTACCTTCCAGCTTTAGATCCATGATCCAGTGTGTGACCTTGGGCAAGTCACTGCCTTCCCCGAGCCACAGTTTCCACATCTGCAAAATGAAGGGATTGGGTTAGATGGCCTCTGAAATTCCCTCCAGCTCTGAAATCCCACATAAACAGTTTTTTTTCATCTTTATAGGATAAAATGGGGATCCATTTCTCTATGATGCCTAAGTGGACTTAATTTCCCTCCATGTTATTACTTCTCCTGGCACCTAAGGAAACAGTCATTCTTTGAACCCCATTCCTCAAGTCTCCTTTTCAGAACTCTGAGGATTTCCCACTACTACTAACCTTCAGCTCACATGACAGCAATCTTTGATCATTTGATCACTGCCAAGCCCTAGGAAATAGCCTAGAACTGGAATACAACCTCATAGGGTACCCAGTCGAAACCTTCCTTAAGCAGTAATCCCTCACTGCCATATCACAAGTATGAGCTGAGGGCAATATGGCTAAGCAACAGCATGTCTTTTTTAAAAAATGATCTGGGGGGGCGGCTAGGTGGCGCAGTGAATAGAGCGCCGGCCCTGGAGTCAGAAGGACCTGAGTTCGGATCCGGCCTCAGACACTTAATCCGCACAAACAAAAACCTAGCCATGTAACCTTGGGCAAGTTACTTAACCCCAATTGCCCTAAAGGGGCGGCTAGTGGCGCAGTGAAGAGCGCCGGCCTCGGAGTTGGGATGACCCGAGATCAAATCCGGCCTCAGAAAATGAGCACCCACGCATAAATAATGACTAGCCATGTAACCTTGAGCAAGTTACTTAACCCCAATTGCTTTAAAAAAATGATCTGGGGGTCACAGTGGACTGCAAGCTTAATAAGCATCAGATGCTAAAAAAAAAAGGTTATTGTGATCTTAAACCGTCCAGGACCAGTGAGCTCATAGCTCCCCCTTAGTAGGTAATAGCCCTGCTGTTCTCTGTCCTGTCTGCAGTGTTATGTTTGCTTCTGGACATCACATTTTAGGAAGGATGTGGCTAAGCTTTTGGGGATACAGAGGAGGATAGCCAGGGTGGTGAAAGGTCTCAAGCTTATGCTGCGAAGAATTGCTTGGAAGAACTGGGAAGCTTTATCCTAGAGAATAAAAGGCTTATGGGAAACATACTAGCTGTCTTCAAGTTAGCTGAAGGGCCGGCATTTAAAAGACGGATTTGATTTGTTCTGCTTGGCCCCAAGAGGGCAGAACAAGGAGAGACGGGAAGAAGCCACAAAGACATAGATTTAGGCTTGATGTCAGAAAAAAAAACCCAACAACTTCCTAACAAGGAGAGCTATGCCAAAGAGAAAAAGAGTGAGCATTTATTAAGCATAAGTATTTGCCAGGCACTGAGCTAAGCCTTTACAAATAGTATTTCATTTGATCCTCACAACAACCCTTTGAGGTAGGTGCTTATATTATAATATTATAGGTGAGGAAACTGAGGCAGAGGTTAAATGACTTGCCTAGGATCATGCAACTGGTAATTATTTGAGACCAGATTTGAACTCTGATCTTCCTGACTCCAGGTCCAATGCATAGCCACCTGTGAAACTCCTGGCAACCATTGTTGTTCAGTCATGTTCGACTTTCCGTGACCCCATTTGGGGTTTTTATGGCAAAGATAATGGAATGCTATTTCCTTCTCTAGCTCATTTTACAGATGAGGAAACTGAGCAATAGTGGGCTCCTTACCAAACAAAGGCCGAATGACCACTTGCTCTGATTAGACTTGCTCTGGTTGCTCTGAGGTTCCTTCCAATGCTGAGATTACATGATTTCATGATCCTTGGGAAGTGGTCACACAGCCTGACCGTAAAGAACTTCAATGAATTGGGCAGCAAGGTGGGCAGCTAGTGAATAAGAGCACAGGCCCTGGAGTCAGGAGAACCTGAGTTCAAATCCAGCCTCAGACATTTAACACTTACTAGCCTTGTGACCTTGGGCAAGTCACTTAAACCCAACTGCCCTGCCCCTCCAAAAAAAAAGCAATTCCAATGAAAGATTTAAAAAAAATAACCTGAACTGATTATGAGAGTATAATAACAAATCTTGACCCCAAAGAAGTGACCTGAGAAGGTAAGGCACCTCCCTCTTAGTAAGGGTCTACAAGTGGGCAACACTGAATATAATGTCAGATTTTTTTGGATAAGTTGATTCTTTGTACTTCACGGAGTGGGGTTTTCCCCTATTTTTCCCGTTTTTTTCATCTTTTCTATAAGAGGTGGCTCTCTAGAAGGCAATGGGGGTGAGAGGGAGGGATATTCTGGGAAAAGAAAAACCAAAGGAGATAAAAAAAATGCATTAAAAAAAGAATAAAAACCAAGAGCCTGATCTCCACTTCCTGCTTAGGACAGCCCAATTCTATCACCCAAAAGGCCCCCTTTGAAGCTTGAGAGGTGCAAGGAAAGAAAGAAAAACTCTTTAAGTTACTTGGGAAGGTCTTAGATATGCTAATCACAGCTTTCAGTGGGTGGGGTACCCCTAAAAGGTCACGTGGCTTCAAATCACCCACGAGGAACTGAGCAGCCTTGAACAGATCTCTCCCTGCCAAGTGAGAACTGGGAAACCTAGTTTTCTAAACAAGAAGCTAATGTCCTCCACCCCACCCTCTGTATACACACACACACACACACACACACACCTCTACTAGCATTTAAAATGAATCAACAAGCATTTATTAAGCACCCCCACCCCCAAGTGCCTAGGCACTGGGTATTCAAAGACAAAAGTGAAACAGTCCCTGCCCTCGGGAAGCTTTTGTTCTACTGGAGGGAAGAAAAAACGTAGGCAGATAGGAAGAAAGCCTGTGATTTTCTCACTAACAGGACATCCCAGGAGAGGAAGCTCCCTTGACTATGGGAGTCTGAAGCTTCTCTGTAACTTTCAATCAGAGGAGCCTGGAGAGGTTAAGTAAGTGGCCCAGGGTGGCCTATTCATGAGGGGCACAATTGGAACCCAGGTCTGCCTTAGTCTGAGGTTAGCTTTTTAGCCACAACACCACACTGCTTTTCAGTTTTTGTTATTCAGTCATATCTGACTCTTCATGACCTCATTTGGGGTTTTCTTGGCAAAGATAGTGGAGTGGTTTGCTCTTTACTTCTCTACTTCATTTTACAGATGAGGAAACTGAGGCAAACAGGGTGAAGTGACTTGCCCATATATACACATTTAATTCAAAGTAATTTGGCAAGGGGTAGGGCCAGAATACGAACAATGAAAGATGGAAAAAGGTTGTCAAAGCACTGGATCTGAGAGAGGAAGGGAGCTAGCAATTCCCTGAGGTGAGAAGGGACCATCCCCCGGTTATGGGGGAAGCTTGTGCAAAGCTGGAATTTGTGCTTCCAGAATATCAATCCGGCAGTTTTATGGAAGCTGGATTAGAGACGAGAAAGGTATCATATGGGTCATCCAAATGAATGCTGAAATCAACAAGAATTTGGAGGGTGACAGTAAGGTGCAGAGGATCTGACTTCCATCTTTACATCAACCACAAACCAATCTGACCACTTCCTGGCCCTGAACCACACCCTGGGCTCACAGAGGCAAAGGGGAGGGGAAGGGTAATGGAAAGAGGGAAGCTAAATGGAACCTTAATTCAGATATTAATCTGAGTGATCTTGTGTGGGGGGTCATCATTCTGAGCCTCAGTTTCCTCACCTATAAAATGGGGATAATACTAACTGTGACCTCCCAGGATTGTTGTGAGGAGAAATCCCTTGTAAACCTGGAATTGTAAGAGCACTAGGAGCTGCCATCACCATGATGCCAGTACAATGCTGATAGCAGATCATCGCATCCTTACCTGGCATTCATTCCACTTTCTCCTTCCAAACCACTGAACATTTTTTCCATAGAACATCTAATCACTAAAGACCTTTGAAATCTTCAGCTGTGGCTCTTTGCTCCCAGGTTTTTTCTGATTGTCTTTCCCTGGACCAGGTGCCAATGAAGTCCTTCCCCTAGCCTTCCCACTCTGTACCCTGGCCCAGCTGTCAGCCCTTGTCCCAGCATACAGGCTCCCCTACCTCAACTCTGATCCTGATAGCAGGAGAGTGCACAGATAGGGAGCCATAGGAGAAAGTTGGGGACTGCAGATGTGGAATGTTGCATATTCAGGGGGGTGCTGGGAAGTGTTTAACAATCAGCTCTCTGAGGAGAGAAAATGTGCACATGGCAGTTGAATCTGCATTGTTTTCTCCATCATTTTCTTTTCTTTTCTTTTTTTTTTTTTTGCTTTTTGGAGGGCAGTTGGGGTTAAGTGACTTGCCCAACATCACATGGCTAGTTTTTGTGTTAAGTGTCTGAGGCCAGATTTGAACTCAGGTCCTCCTGACTCCAGGACCAGTGCTCTATTTACTGTGCCACCTAGCCACCCCCATCATTTTCTTAAGCCTAGAAAATCAACAAAACAATAAATCAAAGTCTGGTTGGTAGCATTTGCATATTTCCAAGGTAGAAATGCTCAAGCTGAAAATTCTACTATTGACTATTGGAGCCCATTCAAACTGGCTCCGACATCCACTGATGCACTGGTGTGATGACAGCTTTGCTCCTCTACTGTTGGTTTTGCTAAACTATTTTTCTTTGTTATAAAGGAGGTAATCTACTGAGGCATAGGGATAGTGGTATTTTGGGAAATGACTGTGGCATTTTTAAAAGACATCCAGTAGGGATACAAACATGCCTACATCTCCACTATTCTGAAAAAAATCTTCCCTTGATCCTTCCATTCCTGCTAACTATAGGCCTATTTCTCTTCTATTCTTTGTAGTTAAACACAATCAACGCCTCCACTTTCTCTCTTCTCACGCTCTTCTTAACCCGTTCCAGTCTGGTTTCCAACCTTATCATTCCATGGAAATTCTCCAAAATTATTAATGATTTCTTAGTTGCCAAATCCAATGGCCTTTTCTCAGTCCTTATCCTTGACCTCTCTGCAGCCTTTGACACTGCTGATCACTCCTCCCTGATACTCTCTTCTCTCTAGTGTTTGGAACCCCACTGTTTCCTGGTTTTCCTCCTACCCATCTGACTGCTTCTTCTGTCTCCTTTGTTGGATCTTCCTCCAAGATTATACCCTCTAACCATATGTATTCTTCAGGGTTTTCCCCTAGGTCATTTTCTCTTCTCCCTTCATACTACTTCCCTTGGTGATCTCACCAGCCTCCCTTTTGTATATATACTCCTCCCCAGTCTTTAGCACAGTGTTTGGCACATAATAAGTACATGAAATGCTTGCTCATTCATTCCTTCATTTCTTCTAAAGGCCATGAAGGCAGCTAAAGCAGACTCTGTGGGGCACCTAGAGCTTGGTCAGACATTAAAGATGCCAAGGTCATCCACCGCATCCCAGACCTTTGCCACTCATCCTGACTTTTGTCCTGCCACTGGACTTTGATGACTCTGGAAGAGAGAGTGAGGCAGTGACTTTGTACAGCTCTGCCTCACTGAAATCCAATTCACACATGAGTCAAGACATCCCCCGTGATGTCATTGGTCCTCTTCAAAAACGGAGGACGAACAATAACCATACTGCATCACTTTCTTCTGAACCTCATTTTCCCATCCATAAATAATAATAACTGTTATCTTTATAACGCTTTGTAGGAACAGCATGGTATAGTGGATAGCATTGGGCTTGGAGTCAGAAAGAATTGGGTTCAAATCCAGTCTGTTACTCTTTTTTTGTAATTTTTAAAAATTTTAAACTTAAATATAAAATGAAAAAAGAGGAAAAAAGCATTGCCATGTACACAGCAGACCATAAGAGAAGATTCAATATAAAACAATAAATTTCCTATAAGAAAGCCTATATAAAAATACTACTTGGGGTGGCTAGGTGGTACAGTGAATAGAGCACCGGCCTTGGATTCAGGAGGACCTGATTTCAAATCCAGCCTCAGACACTTAACACAAAAACTAGCGCTGTGACCTTGGGCAAGTCACTTAACCCCAATTGCTCTCCAAAAAGGAAAATAAAATAAAATACTACTCATTGTTTTCAAAGCTGTCCAACTTTTTCTTGCTTCCTTATTGGTTTTCTTTTGTTCTCTGCTGTGCACTTTTTACTTTATTTTGCCCCTCCCCAACCCTAAAGAAGGCTATAAGTAAGGATGGATATACATACATATATAGGTAACTATAAACATACACACACAATGTATATATACATATACACTCATACACATATATGAAAGACCGTACTAAGTTTATTTCCTCCTATCATTTGTTTCTCTGAAGATGAATAGCATCTTCCTTCATAAGTTCAAGACTTTCCATGTTTTTCCAAATCAACCAGCTCATCATTTCCCACACCACAACAATACTCCAACCTAATCACATCCTATCTGAGAGACTGTCTATGAAAGTTTTTTCCCCAATTTTCTGCATTTCTTCTGTTCTTGGCTACATAGGTTTTATTTATACAAGAAAATTTTAATTTTAAATAATCAGAAGTATCCTTTTTTAAACTTCAACAATGTTCTTTCCTTATAATGTAGTTAAAGGTCTGATACTGCTGGATCTATTCCCTTTGTTTCTTTTTCCCCTGGTTTCTTTGAAGTTCTTGACCTTTTGTTCTTCCAAATAAACTTTGTTATTATTATTTTTTTCTAACTCAGTAAAAATAATTTTTAGTAATTTAATTGGGATGACATTGAATAAATAGATTAGTTAGGTAAACTTGTCATTTTAAAAATTATATTGGCTTAACCTACCCATGAACAATAAATATTACTTCAATTATTTAGATCTGAGTTTATTTGTATAAAAAGTGTTTTATTTTTTATGTTCCTATAATTTCTGTGTCTGTTTTGGCAGGTATACTCTCAGGTATTTTATACTGTCTAGGTATTTTAAAAAGTCTAAAACAATGTTAAAAAGTATTGCCAACACATAGTATAGTCTCCCTATTTTTTACTTTTGGTTAAATCTATTTTAACTTTAACTTTGTACGAGATCATTACTATCACTGCTTTTTTTTACATACTAAATTCTATTCCTGCCTTTTATTTTATCTTTGTGTGTACCTTTCATTTCTATAATGATTCCTGAAAGCAACATATTGTTGAGTTCAAATTTTTAATCTGTTATCTGTTTCCATTCTGTGGATACATTTGTCCCATTCACATTCTAAGTTAAAATTATTTGTGTATTTTCCTCATTTCCTCATTATTATTTGTGTATTTTCCTCATTTCCTCATTATTCTTCTTGCCCTATTCACCCTATCCCTCCTAACTCCTCTGCTTTACTTCTACATGCTGCCTTGCCCTCCTATTCTCCCTGTAAGAGTCCCTGCCTTATCCCCTCCCCCCACACTATATCCCCTTGCCCTCTTTTTCTTTCTGAATTTAGAAGACTTTTATACTCTTCTAGATATGTATGTTGCTCCCTCTTTAGTCCATTCCTTATGAGAGTAAGGTTCCAGCTCTCACCCTACTAGCTTCTTCTATATCAATTTTTCCTTTTATGCCTCATTTGTATAACTACTCCTTTTTATCTCTCCCTACACAATTTTATTTTTTAGAATAATCCCCATCATACTCAGTTCAGCCCAAATCTTTCTTTCAAACTACCCAAACAATAACAATCATAAAAGTACTGCTAATATTTTCACATATATTATATAACAATATGACCAGTAAACAATTTGATCTAATTGAGTCCCTTATAATTGGTCTTTAATGTTTACTTTATATTTCTCCTGGATGTTATATGTCGAATTTTCCCTTAAGTTCTGGGGTTTTTGTCACAAAACCTGAAAGCCTTCGAGTTTGTTAAATATCTATTTTTCTTCATTCAGGATTATATTTTGCTGGGTAAGTTACCCTTGGCTGTAACCCCAGCTCTTTTGTTCTATGGAATATAGCATTCCAAGACTAAAGGTCCTTCAAGGTAGTAGCTGCTAAGTCTTGAATAATCCTTATTGTAGTTCCATGATATTTAAATTGTTTTTTTCTTGTTTCTGATATTTTCTCCTTAACCTAAGAGCTTTGAAACTTGGCTATGATATTCCTGTAAGTTTTCCTCCAGAGAGCTCTTTCAGGTAGATTTTTTTCCTATTTCTACTTTGCCTTCTTGTTCTAGAACTTCAGGGCAATTTGCCTTGATAATTTCTTGTAATACTGTATCAAGATTCTTTTTTATCATAATTTTCAGGTGGTCCAACTATTCTTTTATTATTTCTCCATGATCTGTTCTCCAGATTAGTTGCTTTTCTGATGAGATGTTTCATTTTATCTTCTATTTTTTCATTCTTTTGATTTTGTTTTATGATTTCTTGGTGTCTTAGTTCTTCCTCTTGCCTAATTCTAGTTTTCAAGGAATTATTTTCTTCCTTAAGGTTTTGATTCTCTATTTCCAGTTGGTTGGCTTTCTTTTCATAATTTCTAAAATTTTTTCTTGGATTGCTTTTTTTTTCCCTAATTTTTCCTTGATCTTTCTTATTTGATTTTTAGAATCCAAGAACAATTTTTTTGTGTTTGGGACCATTTGATGTTTCTCATCAGAAAAGGGGTGGTTTTTTAGTTTCATTATCTTCCTCTGAATATGAACCCAGGTCTTCTCCATTGCACTAGTAACTATCTATGGTTGGATTCTTTCTCCTTTGCTTACTGATATTTGTTTGTTTATTTTTAGCAGCTATTAGTGTAATCAAGTTGTAGTCCAGAGGTATGGGGAATGATGCCCCAAGCTTCAGGTCCTTCTTACTGTTATTTTTTGAGGTCTGTCTCATGGCCCAAACTTGGGCTTTCCTCTCTACTCCTAAGTCATGGCTAGGGCCTCCAGCCACACCGTCCGCAAATAATCTTGTTCCTGTAGTCCCTCCAGTTATAGTAGCTCTGCCCTGGAACTGAAACCAGGGACCCTGCTCCCCTACAAATGCTCACAGACAAAAGGGTTCCTGTCTCTTGCTACTGCACTGACCAGGTGTATGCTTAGCTCCTTCTCCCTGCAGCCACAGCCTGGGTTGTGTGCTTGGCATCTCTCCACAGTGGAAGGTCCTTCAATCTTCTCTTCCTCAGCCATCAGACCCCCACATTGTCTGCCAAATGTAAGTTTCTAAACTGAGGCTGCCTTTTAACCCAGTTGCCCCCAAGGCTTGTTGTTGACTCTGCAAAGTTGACTTGGAGGTATTTGCATTTCACTCAGCCTGAACTTTCACCCCTGGAGGCCAAGTCTTTCCTGGGGTCTTCTCAAATTGTTTTAGGAAGCTAACTGCCTTACCCCATGCTTATTTCTGCTGCTCTGGGGTGATGTTCTTTTTTTGTGGAGGAAATTTAGAGAGCTGAAAGTTTTCTGACCTGCTCCACCATCTTCCCATAATCTTCTCCAGTCTCTTACTCTTAGTATTTTATGGGACCTTGGGCAAGTGACACTTTACCTCCCTAGGCCTCGATTTCCTCCTCTGTAAAATAAGTGGGTTTGGACTAGATGGCTTCCAGCTCTACAGCAAGGATCCTGTGACTTGGAGGATAACAATGTTGTCTGTGATTTTTTTCAATTATTTTGCTTTCAACCCTTCCTGAGATAACTTGTAAAATGATTCTCTAATGCTTTTAAGATTGTGTTACCTCCAGCATGGTTTTTCTCAGCATGAATTTGGTCTTGTCCAGCCACTCATCCTGACTTTGTCTTTGTTAAGTGCCATTTCTACTTCCTCATGTGGCAATGCATCAGACGTTAGGGTCCAAATGTGCTGATTTCACAGTTGATGATAAAAATAGATTTGATAAATCTTTTCCATTTGCCTTTTATTTGCTTCCCCCCACCACCAATTTCATCTATGAATGCTCTTGGGGGGATGTGACTCAGCTGAGTCTTAGGCCAGACTTTCTGTAGACAAGTTTGCCTCTATTACTTTTTATTCTTTTATGAAACAATACTGAGCATAATCTATCTTCCTCTGCACCTTTTTTTTTTTTGGTTTGAAGGTTTTGGGTTTTTTTTTTAGCAAATGTGTTTGTATTTTAAACTGGTATTGCTGTGCCTCACAGCTTGGCAAGGAGAGCAAATGTTTACTTCCCAAGGCCCTAAACTTTTCTGGAAATGATGATAATCAAGGTCAATATCTTTGCCTTTTTCCATTTCCCATTTTTCAGTATTGACAGTTCATTTGAATAGGTCAGAATAAAGCTACTGCAATTGTTCCCAGTATCTTCTTCTCATCTTTATTCCCTCATCTAACTTGATTTTGATTTTGACCTTTGCTTTAACTAGTTGATCGCCTGACTACACCTAGACATCTGAGGTGACACTCACATCAATAACCAATTGTTTCTTGCCTGTTAAGATAAAGTCAGTTTTGTTCTTTATGATGATATTTCTGGGCCAGAAAGAAAGCAATCATGATATAGAGACAAAGGGCTTTGGAGTCATCTGAACCCGGGCAGGTTCTCTGACTTCAAACCCAGTACTCTTTCCATTGTACCACACTGCCCCCCCCCAGTAGCACTGAAGGCTTAGACATGTAAAACCCTTTCTATCTCTAATGTCCTAAGATTCTATTACTTGGAAATGATGATGATGATGGTAATAGTTGGAACATATTAAGCACCTACTATGTGTCAGGTGCTGTGCTAGGAACTTAATAATTATTGTCACATTTGATCCTCACAACAACCCTTCAAGGTAGGTGCTATTATTATCCCTATTTTACAGATGAGGAAACTGAGGCAAACAAAGGTGAAGTGACCTGTCCAAGGTCACACAACTATAGTATGTGTCTGAGACTAGATTTTAACTCCGGTCTTCCTGATTCAAGGCATAGAACTCTATCCTTTGGAAACAGAGTCCCTAGATCTTCTGGGTCTCTGCAGTACATAGAGACAAATAAAGTTGCATTAGATCCATCCTTTGCTCCATGGTGCACAGAAACACAAGTCCAGGAACTCTTTGCTGCAATATAATGCCCCATATTGCTTTTTGCTTCTTCTAAATAAGTGGGGGGTTTTATTTGAAGGGGAGAGTAAGGCTGTTGCCAAATAATCTGTAGATTTTCTTAAGGGGAGGGACCTCTACCTCCCTTGATTTATTGCCATACTTTCTTAGATACTTCAGTGAATCTGTGATCTCACCATATGGGTATTCACGCCACTAGGATGCACTGACTCCTCCACTCCATCCTATTTCACACAGTTCTGGCCAGATCTCTCAACTAATCCTCCAGAGAGTGGGAAGGTAGGATGCCAGAAGCCTTCACAGGTTTCTTTTTACCTCACAGGGTTACCAATGTCCATATGTGATCTCATTCTCACTCATACATGGGAAGCCCCATAGGGAAGCAGAGTCAGAGAACCCGGGTTGAAAGCCCAGGTCTGACACTTGCTACCTCTGTGATTTTGGGAAGTCTTTTGCCCTTTCTGAGCCTCAGTTTCCTCATTTAGCTTAAATCTATGATCTATGTTTTTATACCACTTTTTGGCTTCAAGTCCTTATCTGGAACATGCTGCAGCCTCCTCGAGTCTGTCCTGTGGTCTTTGGATCACTTGCAAGGGTGATTCTTCTGAGATCGTGGGCTTTATAAAGTGGTACAGTAATAAACTTAAAGTCATAGTATCTGAGTTTGAATCCAGATTCTGCAACTTACTGTCTGTGTGACCTTGGCTGAGTCATTTAACTCCTTTGATTATTTATTTCCTCCTCTGTAAAATGAAGGAGTTAGACTAAATGACCTCTGAGGTCCCACCCAGCTCTATATCTAGGATCCTATGTATGACCTTGGGCAAATCTCTTGGCCTCCTTGGGCCTCAGTTTCTTTCCTGAAGAAAACGAAGGGAATTGGACTTGTTGGCCCCTGAGGTTCCTTCCAGCTCACAGAAACAAGATTGAAAATGGTTCCTGCCCTCAAGAAGCTTATAGTCTACTGAATAATTAGAGCTGGCATTTATACAGCACTCGGTTTGCAAGGACTTTGCCTACATTGTTTCACATTCTCCTCCCAGGTGTTAATATTATCCCCATTTTGCAGATCATAAGATCACAAAAGTAGAAGCAGAAAGGACCTCAGAGGCCCTTCTAGAAAACAAGGAGAAACTGAGGCCCAGAGGGGGGAAGTAATTTGTCCAAAGTCACACAGAGTAACTATCTGAAGTGAGTAACTATTCTGAACCCCCACCATCTGCCTCTGGAGTCCATACTCTTCTCACTATATCATACTGAAGCTGAGAGGGGCCAACTGGCCTGGTGAACAATAGATCTAACTCTATTTGCATGACAACATCAATGATAATTATTGACATAGATACAGTGCTTTAAGTATTATAGTCTTAGATTTTCACAACAACCCTATGAGGAAATTTACAAATAACTGAAAACCACCAAACTTTGTTGGAGCTAGGTTAAGTGACTTACCTAGGGTCACAGAGCAACTAGTGAGTTGTGGGATTCAAACCCTGGTCTTTCTCATTCATTCTAGGAAATCCCAACGACACCTCTCATTCTTCCCTAATTATTTAAATGTAACAACAAGGGGAGCTCAGAGTTGTATTCCACCTGCAGAAAACCATACTTATCCCTCCAGAGCCTGTAACACTGCCAACTAGCCTGCCAACGGACCCTAAGCTCCCCTGGACCTTGCCATCTCCCCTACCTCCAAACTCTTAGAATTTCCTGGCCTTTTTCTCTCCCCCATAGCTGAATTGTCCTGTATAGGTTTGTCTTCATGCCCGCTTCTCCCAATTAGGGTGTGAATTCTTTGATCGAAAGGACTGTCTCACTTTTTCTACTTGTATCCTCAGCATTCAGCAGCTCTTGGTACTTCATAAATGCTTTTGCATTCATTCACTCCTTCTACCATCCGTCCATCCATCCACCCGCCCCTCCACTCATTTTTCCTTTCTTTCGACTGCATTGTGCTCTCTTTTGGAGTTCCCCAACTTGCAGTCACAATGGCATCCCCAGGAGAATATTGGTGTTCAGAAGATAGGCTTTTGCAGCAGTGAGTAGAATGAGATCATTGGAAACAATTGCCTGCTTTCCCAACTGCAGTTCATCCTGGCCTCCCTCTACTCAATTCAGGGCCCAGCTCACTGTCTGTCTCCAGTGGCTGTCCAAGATATATGCACTGATGGAGAAGCCCCATGAGTTGTCCTTCTACCTGCATGCCATCATCTGGAGAATATGCCTTTTTTATCCCCTTCATTTTTCCACCATGCTCACTTAGACTGATTTACTGCCACCGAGCTACAAATATCCACTCTGTTATTCCAAAAATGCATCAGATGACCTGAACGGCCCATATGAGCCTTCAATTGAAAACAAATGTACATACAGTTCAGTAATAAAATAACAGCTTGCATTGCTCTGAAGTAGGGGGATCTCAATCTTTTTTGTCATCGACTACTTTGGCAGCCTGGCGAAGCCAATGGTCTCCTTAGGAGAATCATGTTTTTGAAATGGGTAAAATAAAATGCCTAAGATTGCATAGAAAACCAATTATATAGGGAAACAATTAACAATTATATATTATCGTATGTATAATTATATATTTAAGGGCAGTTAGATGGCTCAGTGATAGAGTATTGGTCCCAGAGTTAGAAGAACCTGAGTTAAAATCCGGCCTTTAGATATTTACTAGCTGTGTGACCCTGGGCAAGTCACTTTACCCTGTTTGCCTCAGTTTCCTCATCTGTAACATGAGCTCAAAAAGGAAATAGCAAACCTCTCCAGTATCTTTGCTAAGGAAACCTCAAATAGGGTTATGAGGAGTCAGACAACCACTGAAAAATGACACAACAACAACTGATATGTGTGTATGTGTGTGTGTGTGTGTATTTAGAATAAGTTCATGACCCAGGTTAAGAACTCCTGCTCTCTAGCTTGACAAATTGCTTGCCTTACAGAAACCCTATGAGGTTGTGAGCACAAATCTTACTTCACCCATTCTACAGATAAGGAAACTGAGGCTCAGAAAGGTGAAGTGACATTCATAGTTACAAAGCAAATCAAGTGTCAATGCCTTTTCTAGTATACCTGGCATCTACAAAGTATTGTTTGTTGTTTTTGTGGTTTTCTGTAGGTGGGATACAACTCTAGGCTCCCTTTGTTGTTACACTTAAATCACTGGGTAAGAATGAGAGGTGCAGGTGAGATTTCCATGAAGGAATGAGAAAGAACAGGGTTTGAATCCCACAATTCACTAGTTGCTGTGTGACCCTGGGTAAGTCACTTAATCTGTCTTCAACAAAGTTGGGTGGTTTCCAGTTATTTGTAAATTTCCTCATAGGGTTGTTTTGAAAATCTAGAAGACTTTACAAAATTTAAAGTGCTATATCTATTTCAATAATTATTGTTGATATGGTCATGCAAATAGGGTTACACTCCTCCCCCCCCAACACACACACACACATATTCTCATTAGGCAGTCTCAGAGATGGTTGCTGCCATTGGCCTGGAAACTTTTTTTTTAAACTGTTAGGCTCTTGGCCCATCCCTTCCCCCATCCCAAAGAGTAGTACTATTTTTCCTTTTTTATTTTAAAATTATTGTTATATTCTTTTTTGTATCGCTTTCATTTCCTAATATATTCCTCCTTCCTCCCCAGCCCTGAGAGTCATTTCCCTGGAACAAAGAATAGAAAAGAAAGAAAAAATAGCAGTTTAACAACACTAACCAAGATGTTCACAGACTGACAGCATAGTGTTCCACACCCATAGTCCCCCACCTCTGCAAAGAAGGAAGGGAGGTAGATTTCTTCCTCTGTTCTTGGTCATTATAATTATACAATATTCAATTTTTTCCTTCTATTTGCATAATTGTAGTCATCAAGTATATAGTCAAAAGGCATTTATTGAATGCCTACTATGTGCCAAGTACTGTGCTAAGTGCTAGGAATACAAAGAAAGGTAAAAATTAGTTCCTGTTCTCATATTCTGAGGGAGATAACATACTACATCTGTTGATCATCTCCAATTTACCCTATCTCCAGGGTGTCCTGAAATTCTCAGGGTGGTTTCAAACTTTAATAGCTTCAAAGCCTTAAGCTTTGATAGCTTAAAACCGCACTAAGACTTTTGGGACACCCCGTATATCTTGTTTGTGCATGCCCAATGGAGAGAAGGCACTAGCATTAAGGGGGATCAGAAAAGGGCCTCTTACTGAAGGTGGGATCTTATCTGAGACTTGAAGGACTCCATACTCCAATAGGACATCAGATATTCTTTTAAATGGTCAAGCATATGTACAATTATGGACTTTTAAAAAATTCTTCAAGCAGGGGGAGGCTAGGTGGGTCAGTGAGAAGAGTGCCGGCCCCAGAGTCAGGAGAACCTGAGTTCAGATCCAGCCTCAGACACTTAACACACACACACACACACACACACACAACCTAGCCGTGTGACCTTGGGCAAGTTACTTAACCCCGATTGCCCTCCAAAAACAAAAAAAAATTAAAAATTCTTCAAGTAGTTACGACAATTTCAGGCCAGAGAATTCAGTTTGGCTACAATAATTGTGGCTCCCCTTTATCTCTAGTACTTCACCATTCTGTGGAGCAGAGTCATAACTAATGAGTTTGGAGCCTGGAACAAACAGCACAAAAGATGCCTTTAAATTAGTTTTTTTTTTTTTAAAGAAAAATTCAGATGGGAGGGGTAGAAAGACCCCAGGACACCTGAAGACCCTTTCTGAAGGAGGGAAAATGGTGCTACCAGACTGAGAGTCAGCTAACCCAAGGAGCAGCCACCAGGGAGAGAAAGCATACTATCTGACATCTGATTTTAGCTAATGATTCTTGCTCAGTGGGTGCTAAACACAGCTACTTCTAGGCTGCTGAAGAAACATAAGTACAGTCAGTACATCCTAAGTTTCAGGGTTCTGGAAGCAATTCCCAGGTCACACCATTCAAATAAGCCTCTTAACCCCCATCTTCAATATCTGAATTCCCTTTCCCATTATACAAGTAAAGAAACCAAGGCTCATCCAGGGGAAATGACTTGCCCAAAGTCACAGCTAGTTGGTGAGAAAGCTGAGTCCTGAATTCAGATCTTCTACCTTCCAGTTTGGTACTATTTCCACCGGTACAGACTTGCACAGTTCATCACTATACAGATTTGGACAAATGACGGCCCACCCTCCCTTACCCCAAGTATAACTTTTTATCAGTTATATCAGCCAATAAAGCAGAGTCTAGCTTCAGGGTTTCTAAGGGATCGTTGGGTTTCCAAACCGAATGTGGAACCTTAATGCTTCCATTTATTCTGGGCCTTTCTTATTTTTCTTGTTAATGTTGAGATCCCTTTGAATAATCTGAGATGTGTGAAATAAGGTTAGTCACAGGATTTCCTGCCCCCGGCGCTCACAAACAAACTTTCCTCACTTCCTCTAATTTGGCTTGACTGATCTCCACCCTGCTACCGCTAGGCAATAGGGCCAGGGAGATATTGGTGAGTGAGTGAGTGAGTGAGTGAGTGTGTGTGTGTGTGTATGTGTGTGCATGTATGCAGAATTGAAAGGATTAACTTTCTTCCCATGAAAAGACTCAAACAGGCAATGTGGTGTAATAGAAAGCAATGGATTTAGAACTAGAGGACCTAGGTTCAGGTCAAGGCTCAGACAATACCTGTGTGACCTTGGGAAAGTAATTTCCTTTATTCTTCTGGGTCTCAGCTTCCACATCTGTAAAATGCCAGAGTTGGGATGGATGGTCTCTAATGTTCCTTCCAACCTGAACATTTGGGAAGTCTGGGAGTCCTCCAACCCTGTTTTCTCCTCCACATATTCCATGGCATTTCTGTGCCCATCAGAGAAAATAATGAAGCAAGGGAAGTCTTTGCTCAGTGACTGCCTTCGCACCCACCACCCCTCCACACACACCTCCTCTGGCCTGTTCCCCTTCTTCCAAAAGGGACCATTGCTCCCATGTTACAGAGCGCTGCTCTGAGCGCCTATCTGTGCCATCCCCCCTGACTCTGTCCTCCACGGCGCCCCACGTACTGAGTCTGGACTTGGATTTGGGGCAACCAAGGCTGGAATTCAGCTTTACTACATGCCGACTGTGTGGCTGTGACCAGGTCCCTCAGCTCTCAGTGTGCTCATTTGTAAAATGGGAATACTGGCAGAACCTACTTCCCTCATTGGGAGACAAAGGCTTTAGGGGCCATAAAGTGCTAGAAAAATGTAAAGTATCATCAGTCCACACCTTCATGACTACTGAGATAGTCTCCTAACAGGCCTTCCTGCCCCAATCTCAGAGCACCACAAGCCATCCTTCCACAGCCTATCCAGATTCATCTTCCAAAGGTCCAGTCATATCACTGCCAAGCAACACAGAAAGTCCTTTGCCTCATACCTCTCCTTCCTTCTAGCCACTCGTCACTCCCCTCCACCTTCTCTGCACTCTAACGAAACTGCTTTCTGTCCCTATAGTCAATGGCACTTTCCCATCTCCATGCCTTTGCCCATGTTAGCTCTGGAATCATTTCCTCCTCCTTCTTCTCCTTCCTCTTCTTCCTCTCTCCCTCCCTCCTTTTCCTCCTCCTCTTCCTCCTTCTTCCTCTTTCTCCCTCCCTCCTTCCTTCTCCTTCTCCTCCTCCTCCTCCTCCTCTTCCTCTCTCTCTCCTTCCCTCCTCCACCTCTTCCTCCTTCTTCCTCTTCTTCCTCTCTCTCTCCCTCCCTCCCTTCTTCTCTCTTTCTCCACATCTTCCCTCCCTCCAACCATTTCTCACACAGAACCAAAATCACAGACTGAAAAACAAACGCCCTGGGAACCCTTCTACATTTATTAATTCCATATAGCTCTAGCAAGCAAAGTGCC
Organism: Gymnobelideus leadbeateri; assembly: GCA_011680675.1. Lineage (NCBI taxonomy): Eukaryota > Metazoa > Chordata > Mammalia > Diprotodontia > Petauridae > Gymnobelideus > Gymnobelideus leadbeateri. The sequence goes on from WOXC01005426.1 coordinate 243,209, forward strand.
CAAAGAGATAATGGGCTTGAAGCATACCCTGATTCAGTCTTAACATTTCAACCCTGGGCATTACACTCATTAAGCCACATTCCCCTCTCCAGCATCCCCAAGGGTCTTGCAAGGGTCAGTCTCTGTCAAATGTCACTCAATCACCTAGTCCCAGTTAGCCAGCCTTAGTCATTGTTTATGCTCATTACCCCCATTAGGGAGCAGAACCACAGTTGGTGCTCCTGTCTCTGGGTGGAAGCTGGCTTCATTCAGACAGCCTTCGTCCTCGGGTTCAATGCTGGTCTCCTGCCCTTTCTCTCTTGACATGAGTCATAATTCTTCCCCATTATTGTCTTTTCCCTCTTCCCTCCTCTGATGCAGCCCAATTCTCAGGTAACTCATCATAAATCTGTAGACTGTAATGTAATGTCAGGACATGGCAACATTTTGCAGTGGCTGAAAGGCAGCCCCTGGCTTTCATATTGTATTCTGGACAATGTTGTCTCCCTGCAGTCATAAAAATAATAATGACATTTCAATAGTGTTTTAAAGCTTGCAAAAATACTTTCCACTCATTATCTTATTTGATATCCTATGAGAATCATAGAGTTAGACCCAGAGTAGCCCCTAGAGATCATTTAGTCCAACAACACCTCTCCCCACCTACGTGCATGCATACACACACACACACACACACACACACACACACACACACACACACACTTCTTTTACAGATGAGGAAACTGAGGGAGCTGTTTCTTCCAAGTTCATACAGGGAGCAAATAGCAGAGCAGTTTTTGAACTCAAGGCCTCTGATGCCAGACCCAGCTGTCTTTGGAATTTCCATGCTGTCTCAGATATTGTTACGGGCATTTTATAAATGCAGAAATGGGTTCAGAGAGGTTAAAGAATCTGTCCACAGTCACTAGCCAGGACTCCAGGTAAGATTTAAACCTGGGTCTAGCTGACTCCAGGCCTAGCCATGTATGGAGCCCCATCTCCTACTGAGTAATAGGGGGAGAACAGAATAGCCAACTTCCCTTAAGCCACCTGAAAAGCCATCAGACCTTGTGCCCTTGGACCAGAGCCAGTTCTTGCCCAAGTCTCAGTCACCCCAGCCAGACCTTAGCCAGTTTAACCCCTGAGCCCCCAGGAATAATCCTACACCTGAAATATCCAGACAGTGTGAGTTCAAATCCTGCCCCTGTTCCTTACCACCTACTGACCTTCAACAAGTCCCTTCCCCTCCCTGGGCCTTAGTTTCTTCCTCTGTAAAATAAAGGACATTGGACTAGATGGACTAGCTCTAGATCATGAGTCTGTGTATGACCTTGGACAAGTCCCTTCCCTTCCCTTGGCCTCAGTTTCCTCCTCTGTAAAATGAGAGGGCTGGACTAGATGGCCTTTGAGGCCCCTATCAGTTTGAGATCTGGGACCCTATGGCCCCCACCACTCATCTCTATGCACCATCTTTGAAGTCTCACTGCAATACTACCTTCTCAAAGAAACATTTCTTGTTTTCATATTTGGCAAGACCTCACATGGAGCTTTAATTGGCCCTCGGTCACATAGTTATCTTGAATTTTGGGTGTAACAGTTGTTCATCTACAAGTTATATCTCCTGAATAGACTCCAAGCTCCAGGAGGGAAAAGGATAATTACATCATAGTTTGGCATCTGAAAGAGATTTCTAAGGCCATCTAATCCATTTTAACAGGAGGAAACTGAGTCCCAGGGAGGGGAAAGGGACTTGCCCAAAATTTCATAATGGAGCCAAGCTCTGGAGCTGGAAGGGACCTCAGAAGCCCCCTAGTCTAACCTTGTTTTATACAGGGGAAATTGAGGCCAAGGGAAGTCAAAGTCCCTTTCTGAAGACCATATGGGCAGTACCAGAGGAGATGTTTGAAACCAAGGGCTCTGACTCCAGAATCAGTTCTCTAGTCACTGAATGAAGTCTTACTTAAACTTCAGGTGTTCCCCAGTGCCTATGGCCACATTGTATACACAGCAGAAACTTATTCAAGGTTTGCTGAATTCAATCCAAAGTCATTCCCCTATGTTCATTCTCAATCCTGAGCTGAGGGAGCATTTTCAGTCACCACTTCTGTCCTTCAGAGCATTATGTTCCATCCTGGTTGGGCATCTCCAACTCAGCTGGGGCACTGGATAACAAGACAATGCTTCACTCTTGGGTTCCAGAAGAATCAAAGACTCCTCATTGCCTTTAGGCTTCAATCTAGCTCCAAGCTCCCCCTTCACATACCCTCCTTTCCAGCCAGGCAAGTGCACTTGCTGGAACCCCTACACAACATTCCACCTGCCATCTCCCACCTCAGTTCCCATCCCTAGAATGCTCCACCTTCTCACCTCGGCCTCCTGAAAGTTCTGCTTCCCTCATGGTGCAGCTGAAGCAGCATCTCCTACCAGAGGCTTTTGCTAAGCCCCCTGTTAGTACCCCCTTCCACAAATCTCGGAATACATGATGTTGTGACTTTTCTGGGTATGTGGTATTCCCTGCTCTCCCTACCTGACCCCTTGACAGCACAGATTGTATAATTTTTCTCTTTTTCTCTCCAATGCCTAGCATAGCGCTTGGTACATAGTAGGCACTTAATAACTGCTCGCTGAATTGAGTTAAGATAGGTAACAACAATAATAGCTCACATTTTTCACAGTCCTTTAAGGTTCCCCATAAAGACCCTGTGAGATAGAACCATTTCCCTCATTTTGCAGAGAAGAAAACTGAGGTCCCATCTAAGAGACTTATCCAGAGTTACAAGCTAGCAAGGAGAAGAGCCAGTATTTAAACTAAGGTCTTCTGACTTCCAATCCATCAAGTTTTCCATCTCTGGACTTTCCTGCCCTAGGAATGCTGGTTTCTCTCTGTTTTCTTATGCCCACCTTTGACACAGGCCTTGCTATGCCATTAAGCTATCTTGGAGAATCTCTTCCTCTTCTGGCTTTTTCTGGTCTTGGGCTATTATGCAGGTTTCTTCCTTGCCCTTTGGATCCACCATCCAGGCTTCTCCCTTCTTAGAGGATCATGGGACTGAGAGCTAGAAGGGCCCTTATTCCAAGGCAACTTTGTCTCCTTCCTTTGTTTTACAGATGAGGATCTCCAGAAAGAACTTAGCCAGGACCACTCTGTTAATACATTAGAGCTGGGGGGCAGACTCAGATTTCCTAACTAGAAGCCCAGTTCCCTGTCCATTCTACCAGATTCAATACCTGCATTTTATAGGGGAGTAAACTGAGGTCCAGAGGGACTAAGGGGTTTGCTCCAGGCTAATTTCTTTTTTTTTTTAATTTTTTTAAAGCAATTGGGGTTAAGTAACTTGCTCAAGGTTACACGGCTAGTCATTATTTATGTGTGGGTGCTCATTTTCTGAGGCCAGTTTCGATCCCGGGTCATCCCAACTCCAAGGCTGGTGCTCTTACTCACTGTGCCACCTAGCCGCCCCCAGGCTAATTTCTTAATCAACCAGTGTTCTCATAACTTCAATCCCCTAGCTTGCATTTTCCTCTCTTGATAGTTCCTCACCACCATTTTCTCAAAGTAACTCATTCTATCCTACATGACAACCCCCCAACACAATAGGGTCAAGTTTCTTTGATGTTCTAGCATTGGTATAATGTGCTCAATGATAGGGACCATGACTCATAAGTCTAGTATTTCCCTACCATATGTAGCACAATGTTTCATGCATAGTGGCTTCTCAATAAGTATGTTTGTTAATCTGACTTGAGATTTCCTTACAAGATTTCTGTTCAAAGCTTCATATTTAACTTCTTGGATGGATCTGTGCTCTTATGGAAGTGGGGTTTCCCTCCAATGAGGCAGACCACCACTCACCCAGGCTTTCTCATCCTGTGCAACCTTTGTCCAAGTCTGCCTTGACCAACCCTCCATATAACATACTGGAGGCCTTCTATTGCTTTCTGTTGCTACCTGTGGAACATAAAGACTGTCCATTGGTCATCCTTCTCTCTTGTTACTTGACTGACTCACCTCCTTCTCCAGCCATAAATCTCTTTGATGATGTGTCCTATACTACTCCTGGCAGACAATTCTTCATCCACGGTGGCCTGTCTATACTCACTGTTAACTTTCAATATATTCTAAAATATTTAAGGACTTCGATTTACATTTTTGCATGGACACACTGATCCTCTGTCTGAGGGAGAGAGTAGATAGGAATTTTTCTTGAGGCTTTGGTTTCTTGCTTTTTAAAATGATGGGGTTGGAGATGAGCAGTGGAGAACCTGCAGCCTCAAGGCCACATGTGGCCTTCTAGGTCCTCAGGTGCGGGCTTTTGATTGAGTCCAAGTTTTACAGAACAAATCCTTTTATTAAGGGGATTTGTTCTGTAAAGTTTGGATTCAAATTGGTTGGACCAGTTAGCTGCTGAGGTCTCTTCCAGCCCCAAATCATGATTCTATGATTTTTTTTGCCTTAGATTTAAATCCCACCTGTACTAACTAAAGCAAAAAGAACTGAATTGCTTTGCCTTCTCTCTGTCTTCTGTTAGCAAGCTGATAAATCATAGCTCTAGAGTCAGAAGGGATCTCAGAGGTCATCTGGCTTGTTTTATAGATGAGGAAACAGAGACTCAGAAGGGGTAAGTGATTTGCCCAAGGTGGCCCAGGATAAATAGCAAAGCCTGAATTTGAATCTAGGTCCTTAGCTCCAAATCTAACGCTCTCTACTATATCACACTCCCACCAGTAAAACCTGTAAAACAGTGATCCCCACAACCAAAGGAGGGCCATCCCCAGACCAGGCACTGCCTGTTATCTCCACCTGTTGGCAACCCACATGGACAAAGCTAGGGAACCTGCTTCCAAAAGGGTATGTTCACATGTAACAGGAAGGGCCTCCTCCCTGATTCGGAGCATGCATGGCACAGAACATTCTATAACTGGTTCCCATCTGTTAACAGGAAGATACAGACTTGACTAGGTACAGAGCCAAGACCTGAGTATGTCTAATGGTACTAACCAACAAAACCAAGTCTTCTTTCTTGCCTGGATGTGTTGAGGCAGTGAGGAGGCAAGGAGTACTGCAAGGCCTTCTGGGGAGACAAACCTTAGACTTTTGTCTCCTCAGTAGGGTTGCTATTATGTAGCCTTGAGTACATGGCCCTTCTATTGTTCCTTCCTCTACTGTTTCTCTTCTTTCTGCTTTTAGGTAAAGGAGTATTAGAGACTCTTACGACCCTGTGAACTGCAAAAGGTAGGCATGATGGCCTACCAGCGATCTGGGAGACAGTGTCCATATCAGATTTTGTGTCTAGGCCAAATGTTCAGGAGCAAAGTCCCAAGTGACTTACTTGACTCAATTATAGATCAAAAGCCGCCAAGAGAGAACTAGAGTGATTGATCCATTAGCTAAGCTGTGAACTTGGTGGAGCAAATACTCTGGAGAAACTGCTTTGAGTTGGAGCCCACTCTCCCTAGAAACAGAAGTGGTAGTTCATGCCCCCAGGTATTGGGGAAGAAATGTTTGTGCTTTTCTGCTTGCTTTTACTTTTCACAAAAGTAAAAAAGTAAAAAAAAAAACTAAAAAAGTACTTTTTACAAAAGTACTTGCTTGTACTTTTCTCAGTGAATATCCCTTTGCAAAGGCTAATGGATAGGAACTGGTTAAATGAAATTGGGGTACTAATCTTTGGACAGAGGGTAAACATTATGAAGAATATACTAGAATGAGGGGCGGCTAGGTGGCGCAGTGAGTAGAGCGTCGGCCCTGGAGTCAGAAGGACCTGAGTTTGGATCTGGCCTCAGACACTTAACACACACAAACAAAAACCTAGCTGTGTGACCTTGGGCAAGTTACTTAACCCCAATTGCCCTCCAAAAGGCAAAAAAAAAGACTATACTAGAATGAGAGCTTTGGTTAGTAGCATTAGAGAAGGACTCCTCCAAGGCTGAGGGGCTTTGTGATAACATATTTATCATAACATGCCAGAGCTGAAAGGAGCTTTGAGGATTCAACTTCCTAACTTGCCATAAAAGAGAACTAAGGCCTTATTATATAGTGGCAAAGTCACAACTGAAATCTAAGCCTTCTGATTCCTAATGTGTGTTCTTTCCATTTGTAGCACACTGCTGTCCCCATTACCTAGAATAAATTTTAACTGACAAAATGGTAGGTGGAATACCATAGTAAATTCAGATTTCTGCTACCTTTAAAAAATACACATCCAAACGTTAGGAGTTAGCCTATCCATACGTATTTTTAAAAATAATATTTTATTTTTCCCCAATAAATGTAAAAACAATTTTTAATGTTTGTTGGTTTATTTTTAAGTTTTGAATTCCAAAATTCTCTCCCCCTCCCCTTGTTCCTCCCCGAGATATGGGTTATACATGTGCAATCATCAATACACATCTCTTATCCAGACATAATGGACAGTGGATAAGCCCCAGAAGTGAATAGGAGGAAGAGAATAGGGTAAGTTACATTGGAGAAATTACATCACACTTTCAACAATCTCAAGTTAGCATCAATATTCTCTTGGTGATGCTACAAATTATGGAATACCACCATCCCCAAAGAACCAACATTGAAAAAAAGGTTTTGCAAAGAAAAAGAATCAAAATTGAGGATGACCCAAAGGAGATTCGTGGTGAATTTAAGTAAGCTATCCTATATTACCAACAAGGATTTACTTGCAAGAAGTGGCATAAACAACTTAAGCAAAAAGAACAACAAAATGAAACTGAACCACTTTATAATTATAATGACCAATTTTGGCACCAGAAGAGACAGGAAAATGCTTCTCCATTCTTTCATTGGAAAAGGGGAAGGACAGTGGAATATTGCTTACAATGTCAGACTCAGTCAATATTTGGGAAAGTTTTACTTAATGAGTCTTCTTTTTCTTATTATGAGGGAAGACTCACTGTAGCATGGGAGGTAAAGGAAAAGTATATCTAGTAATGGCTCCAGTGTAAAAACTGAAGGCATCAAGAAAAGTTAAAAAATAAAACGAACAAAATAAGTCTCATAAAAGACATCACTGAGGATAGGAGAAAGGGGTGGGCCAGCTATGTTCCAAGAGGAAGAGATACCAGATGTTATGCTGTAATGATGAATGTTATGATGTAAATGATGAAGAGGACAGTTTTAGAAAGACTTGTATGCAACAATACAGACCATGAGTGGAACCAGGGGAACAATTGATATACTAACAACATTGTAAAGACAAATAACATTTACCAATGCAATGAAGAAGCAGGATTTCAGAGGACTCATGATGAAACATGCTATCCACTTTCAAACACAAGATGGGATGGATTCTGAGTATAGATTAATACATATGTTTCTTTGGACATGGCCAATACTAGAATTTGTTTTGTTTGATTTTGTGTGGCCTTGTTACAAGGGTTTTTTTTTCTTTCCAAGCCAAGGAAGAATGTAGGAGATGTATTTTGTCCATTAAATTAAATTTTTTTCATGGAATAAGAGCTTCAGTGTGAAAAACTAAAGAAAAGAGTTCTGAAGAGGGAAAGAGTAAATCTGATCTATGTCAGGAGGTTGGAGAATGAAAGAACCTCACAGGAAGAAAGAAAGGAAGGAGGACCACTGTACATTTGAGACTAAAAACTAAATATCAAGCCCTTCTTGAAGAGGAGGAAGCAGCTGCATATCCTCCAAGGAAAGATAAAGTACACACAGGTGCTATCAGGTGAGAGATCATCCAGTAAGGATCAAGAAGAAGAGGAATGATAATTGGTGACTTCCTGCTCAGGGATACTGAGGCAGCTGTTTGTTGACCTGAAAATAACAACAGAGATGTCTGCTATTTTCCTGGAAGTAGGAATCCAAGACCTCCTTACTGGGAACTTCCTCAGACGTGTAGAAACGAATAACTACCCCCCCACACACCTCTGGTGATTCACATGAACACAAATGATGTTTCCAGTAGGATCCTGGACAGCCTTCCCAAAGATTACAAAGTCTGGTTTTCCAAAAGCAGAAGAGTCTGCAGACTATGTAAGCTTGACTTCAGTTCCTGGGAAAATTCTAAAATGGGTTATTAAAGGAATACTTGGTGAACACCTGGAAAAAGTGGTGATCAATCAGAAAGGAGCTACACGACTTCCTCAAGGACAGGTTATGCCAGTGTACGTGACGTGGACCATATGACCAACTCTAATTAATAGAACCAACGTGATTCTCTAAGCCCTGATATCTTCATCAGGTGCAAACACCTCTTTGAGTTACAGAAGCAATCAATCGAAGGCATAAAATAGGTGGGAGCAATTCCTAGAGACTGCTATGGAATAAATAACGGTAACAATCATTAATAATAGCTGGCATTTATCTAGCACTTTAACACAACTTTACTAAAACACAGATGTTTGCCAATGATGCCAATGACCAGACCACAGATCCTACAAGGATTGAAATAAGTAAATGTAGCAATAACAATAATAATAGCTCCCATTTATATATGGCCCTAACTCACAGAGTGCTTTACATACCACACCTCATTGGATCCTTACAACAGTCCTGTGAGGTAGATAGTATTATTCTCATTTTTACAAATGAGGAAACTGAAGATGAGGGTAATTAAATGACTTGCCCAGAGTCACACAACTGCTAAGTGTCTGACGCCATATTTCAACTCACCAAAAGGGACTTCAGCAGCCATCTAGCTGAAATTCCTCATTTTAGAGGGAAGGAAACTAAATCACAGGGAGGGGAAGAGATTTGTTCGGGGTTATACATAGGATCCTAAGTCTAAAACTGAAAGAGACCTCAGAATCCAGCTAATCCAACCCATTTTATAGATGAGAAAGTCTAGTGTAACTGTTCTATCCCACAAAATGTATTGAGATTGGTTGAAAGAATTAAACATAACTCTAAAACAATGTATATCAGAGATAAAGCTTCTAGCAGGTGCATTCTAACAACTGTTTTGAAAATTAAGCTTTGGGAGCTCTCTGAGGAGGCAAATGCTGTGAAGTAAATACAAAATATATGCAAGGTTAATTCTGTTCACCTCAGACACTTAGCACTTACTAGCCATGTAACCTTAGGCAAGTCACTTAACCCCAATTGCCCTGCCCTCCCCCTCCAAAAAAAAAGCAAAAAAAATAAATAAATAAAGGCTAATTCCAAGATATGACAAACATGAATAAATAGGAGAATCAGAAAAGGCTTTGGATAGGAAGAAGTACCTGAGCTATGTTTTGAAGAAGAATATGAATTCTAAGAGGAGGAGATAAGGAAGGAGTGCATTTTGTCCATTGACTTTTTTTTTTTTTAAAAAAGCGCTCTTACTCACTGCGCCACCTAGCCGCCCCTTTAGGGCAATTGGGGTTAAGTAATTTGCACAAGGTCACGCGGCTAGGTTTTTCTTTGTGTGGATTAAGTGTGGGAGGCCGGATCCGAACTCAGGTCCTTCTGACTCCAGGGCTGGTGCTCTATTCACTGTGCCACCTAGCCGCCCCATCCATTGACTTTTTAATATAATAAGAGCTTCAATGGGGGACAATCTGTGGAAAAGTAGGGAGGGAGGAGATAGGATGCTGGTAGATGAGTTTGGCTGGAATGGGGAATGTATGAAAGAGAACAATATAATATTGGAGAAGTGGGTGGGAACTACATTGTGTAGGACTTAAACTGAGACACGATTAGATCTGTCTTCTGTGAATTTCTGGGTTTCTCAACTTCTATTCTTCCTACATTAGTTACTTCTCTAGCTAATATGTGTGTGTGTTGTGATATACTCAATATTTGTAATATATACATATATACTTTATATAGACAGTTTTCTCTCTTTAGTCCTTTTAACTTTAAAGCCTTTTTGATTACATTTGCAAGACTTCAAGAAAATACATTCTTGCCAACCTTTGTTAGGTAAACTCCATGCTTGGCCAGGAACCTGTCATTCCTATATTTTAAACTACAGTTCATAAATCCAAAGCCTATTCTCAGACACCATCTTCTTAACCAGATGTTCATTTTCCAAATCTGCTTTTCTCCTCTGAATTCCTTGCCTTTGATGGGCAGTAGTGATGAAAATACCACCTGTGTCCCTAAGGTATTCAGTTTCTTGCCCAAGTCTTCATAATCTCTAGCAAGGCTTTCTAGGTTCCTTCTGGTACTATCATTTATGCCCAGCATGAATCATGAAAAGTGGATAATTGTTTTCCATTTTCATGAGCCTTGGGTGGTTTTCTGCTGTCTTGAATAAATGGCCAAGGAAGAGAGCAGATCTATTTTTGTTAATAGGTCAACAACAGCTACCTCAATACCCCCAGTAACAATTTTCTAATCACTTTTTTTTTTACGAAGAGCCACCTGAGGGAAAGAACATACACACATGCCTCAAGAAGTGAAGGGCAAAACATCACTGATCCAATTCAGAATTCTAGTTTATTATTATTTGAATGTGGAAGTATTAATTAACAATTTGGAGAAAGCCTTTGTGTTATGTTTACTTCACGGGGGCTGAGGATATTTTTACTGTTTGGAATCTGCCTACTTAGCAGTTGTAAATCAATCTTAGATCACTGGGCCATAATCACTACTCTATTAAGGAGTAAACAAGACAGCCCTCACCTGTGTGACTGAAAACAAGAAAACATATCAGATACAAGAAGTCTCAATATACCAATGCATGTGCATCCGCAAGATAACACCTGAGAGTCATTTCCAGATTTCTAGCATAGCAAGAGTGGACAGGAGCATGTGGGTGAGTGACTCATGGTCTTTGGTTGAGGCCTTGGTAAATCTTGTTCACCTGTCCTGGCCACTCTAGCTCAGGTAACCTGATCTTGTTATTTCTCTTCTCTGGGCCTTGGTTCTCTCATCTAGACCTTATTACTTCAATGGATCCCATAGGTGTGTGTAGTCTCTCCACTGGTAAAGATTTCAACCTCTCCATTCCTTTTGATCTCCTGGGGTTTTTGTCTATTTTTTCCCCTCAATATTCTCCACAAAAATTTACTACTTAGTGGGTTGGAGGATTTCTTCAAGTTCTGTTCATCGTGTAGATAAAAGAACAGCACCTGCATTAACAATTGCTCACTACGTGACTGGGGCCTCTTCTTTTGCGCTCATCCATGATCTTGATGATGTCTCTTATGCCATTTCTCTTGTTGATAATTGATAAAATTCAATATCCTGTTCAATCCCACAGTGAGTCTTTCGATTTCTATATCTCTCTTCGGAAGCGTGTCCCTCATTCGGGGTAGAGCCTCAAAACCGAACTTAGACCCCATAAGGATTTAACAATCAGCAAGCATTTAGTATGTCTGCTGTGTGCTAGGTACTGTGCTAACTTTGAGAGATACGAAGAAAGGCAAAAAGGCACTGCCTGATCTCAGGGAGCTCACAGTCTAATGGAGGAGACAACCTATCAGTAACTACATACAAGCATGATACAGACAAGTAGACTGTGGATTATCTCAGAAGGAAGGCAGCAGTGGAGAGTCTGGGAATGTGAAATTAAAGCTTAGTCTCAAGGGAAATCAAGGGAAACCAAGAAAAAGCAAGAAGTGGATCATTCCAAGCATAAGAGATATCCAATGAAAAAGCATGGAATTGGGAGGAAAAGTAGCTTGTGTGAGAAATAGCAAGAAGGCCAGAGGCACTGGATTGTAGAGTATATGGAGAAGAATAAAGAGTAAGAAGACTGGAAAGGTAGAAAGGGGCCAGGTTACAAAGAGCTTTAAATGCCAAACAGGGGATTTTATATTTGTTCCTGGAGGTAATAGGGAGCCAGGCAAGTTTATTGAGCAGGGATATAACATAGGCAAACCTTCACTTTAGGGAAATAGTTTTGGCAACTGAGTAGAGGATGGACCGGAGTAGGGAGAGACTTCAGGAAAGGAAACCAACCAGCGGGGTATTGCAGTAATCACCAGGATGGTGTGTGTGTGAGTGAAGAGAAGGGAACATATACAAGAGATGTGGAGGAGGTAAAGATGGCAAAACTTGGTGATAGATTGAATATGTGGGCCGAGAGGAATGGAAAATAACACTGAGGTTGCAAGCCTTGGCCATTGGAAGGATGGTAGTGCCCTCAATAATAATAGGGAAGTTCAGAAAATTGGAGAGTTTGGAGGGAAAGATGGTGAGTTCTGTTTCTTACATGTTGAGTTTAAGATGTCTATAGGACATCCAGTTTGCAATGTCCAAGAGGCAGTTGGAGATGAATGACTAGGACTCAGGGAGAGGCTAGGGCTGGATATATAGATCTGGCAGTCATTGGCATAGAGACCTTATAGAGTTATAACCTAACAGGGAGTGTGACAAACATAAATAACTATACTAAATAACAATTTATCTGTAAAAGTTTAGTGAGCACCTGCTATGTGCAAGGTGTGCTGGTGCCTCTGGGTTAGGCACTGGGAGATACAAACATGAAACCGTCCCTGCCCTCACTCAGCTTATATTCTCAAATAATCCATGACAAATACAGAAGAGAGGTGTCCCAAAATGCTATGGGAGTTCTGAAGTGGGAAATGACTGCCTGGTTTGGGGGGAGGTTATAGTCAGAACAAGCTTCCTGCTAGCAGTGACACTGAAACTGGGTTTTAAAGGCTGGGTAGAAATGAAACAGGCAGGAGCCAGGGGGTGAGAAACATAAAAGAAATAGTGATAGCTCACTTTCCTATAGGATTGGAGAGTTTATGAAGCACGTTCCTCACCACAAGCCCCTGAAGTAGATGGTTCTCATATTAGTATCCCTAGTTTACAGATAAGAAAACTAAAGTTCACAAAGAATCAATGATTCACCCACCATTCCACAGACATCAAATGGTGGGTCTGGGCCTTGAACCCTGCTCTCCTCACTTCAAAGCCAGCATTCTTTCCACTCTCTCATGCTGCTGCTCCATAAATACCAGTTTTATTTGTTTAAACACATGTCCGGACACTGGTCAGGAGGGTGGGTGTAACATAAAGAAGCCTGGCTGTCACAACACTCCTCAATGGACAAACGTTCATTGAATAACTGTTGGATGAGGAGCCCAGCCAGGAGGGGAACTACACAGGCAAGTTTGGATATAGAAGTCTATGGGCAGAGGACAGGCCTAGGGCTCGCACCACAGTTGGGAAGGAAGAGGCAGAGAAGAGAGGGACTCTATGTAACCAAGGTATGTGGACATGGGGGAGAGTCAGCATTCAATCCTATATCCTCTAAGTCAGGTGATCTGGCTTTCTACTGAGTTTGGCCACTTACTAGCCTCGTGACCCTGGTCGAGTCACCTCTCCCATCTCTCTGGGCCTCAGTCTTCCCTGTAAAAAATAAAGGGATTTGACTAGATGACATCTTGGGTCCCTTGCAGCTCTGCCCACTATGTTCTGGGGTCCCTTCTAGCTCCAATGGCCCTAATGGCAGCAGCTTGTCTCCCCTGTTTTTTTTCCTCTTCGTGGAGTGCCCAAATTACATACAGTGCTTTTATTAGGACAGAGAGTCACAGGCCAAGGGAGGATATTGGTAAGCTTTATGGAAAATTAGCAGTGTGTGACACCATAGACAAATCTTAGCCCACATACAACACTGAAGGAGCCTATTCCTGTGTTCACTGGGGCTCGATGTGACAAAGAAGACATTATTTAGGTCCACATAGGATTAGTCCAGCTTCAGTTGGAGGACAGGAATTCTCTCTTCTGAGTCAATTTCCTGTTATTCCCTTGTATGAAAATGTACTTTATAGAAGTATGACTTTCTTTAAAAGACACACTTAGATGAAGTCACACACACATTTCCACTAAAGGTAGACTGGAAGACAGGCCCTCAAGACAGCCCAGGGCCTAATTCAAGGCCCTTCCCACCTCCCCAACCCCCATCAAAACTTTACCTGTGCTGTGCCCCACCTGACTGGGCTCATTGGCCTGTTTTCACTTGGGAAATGATTTGACAGAAGACTGCTGGAAAGACAACACAGTGAAAGGTTGCCAGGGAGCCAAACTCCCTAAGCTTTGCCTCCGAAGAATCAAACAGAAATTCCCCAAAGAAACAAAGCTACCAACCCCCCCAAAGAAAACAAGGAGCCCAAAGAACACATCAATAGTCATTTATCCACCACTGCCTGGAGTCCAGCCATTACCCTCATCTCCCTTCCAACAGAACCTTGGACTCTACCCCGGGACACCAGACTCTGCAGTGAGAGCTCCCCTCATTTGGGTCCAAATCAGACCTCCAAACCACGTCTCAAGCACTTCTATACCATGCTACCTCTCCCCCTTCCTAGAAGGGAAACATTTAGAGGGCAGGCACTATCCATATCTCCAACTCTTAGCACACTTAGCAAGTGCTAAGTAAATGCTCACAGCTCTCTCTCTCTCTGTCTCCCTGTCTCTTTCTCCCTCCCTGTCTCTTTCTCCCTCCCTCCTTCTCTTTCTCCTTCCCTCTCTTTTTTTCCCTTTTCTTCCCCCTTTCGTTCTCCCTCTCTCCTTCTCTTTCTCTCTCTTTCATTTCTTTGGCGTGGATCCTGCCCCAACAAATGCTGATGCCAACCCCCTAGACCTTGAGGTGTGGTCTTTTAGACTTGTGGTCAGCAACAAAATGAGCTCCCTGTGTCAACCTAATGATGAGCCTCTCCCAACTGAGCTGGGCTGGACCTCAGGCAATGGACATACAGAGGCCATCCCCAGGCCCACCCTCCAAGTCTTTCCAGCTTGCTGGGACCTGGCAGAGCTTAGGTTCCACTGGCAGAGCCTTGAAGAGACCAGTTTCTTAAGCTCTGACAGGGGGGAAATATTACGAATTAAAAAGAAACCCAAGAAGAAAAGGAGCTAATCTAGTACCTGGGAAGCAAAATGGCACAATGGAATGAATGAGTGCTGGATTTGACATCCAAAGACCTGAGTTCAAATCCTAACACTGCTACTTTCTTTTTATTATTATTATTTTTTTTTGCTTTTTGGAGGGGGGAAGGTAGGGCAATTGGGGTTAAGTGACTTGCCCAAGGTCACATGGCTAGTTTTGTGTGTGTGTGTTAAGTGTCTGAGGCTGCATTTGAACTCAGGTACTCCTGACTCCAGGGCCAGTGCTCTATTCACTGTACCACCTAGCCGCCCCTGATGCTGCTACTTTCTATCCATATGATCTTGGACAAGCCATTTACATCTCTGGGACTCAGTTTCATTCTTTGTAAATGAATGACTGAATAAAGAATTTCTTGAGTGTTTATTATGTGCAATGCACTGGGGATACAAACAGTAACATCAGTTAGTCCTCACTCTCAGAGAACTTACATTTTAATGGAGGAGATACCACCTAGAAAAAAAGTTTCAGCTTCAAGTCAGATGGAAAGGCCCCATGGTCCTTAGCTTAAAGTGGCCTCTCCTTCAATGTCATTTCCATTGACAAAATCCTATCTGTTTCTGAGGTTGACACATTTGCCGGGGCCAAGGACATTGGTGGCAAGATCTTTCCTTTCTGGGTCTTTAGTGACTGTGTGTATATGTAGTGCCTGCAGAAGCAATGACCAGGATACATCTCCATGAAGGTTGCTTCCCAGGATGGTGAGTGAGGGCATTGGGCTGGAAGCACCACCATCTCAAGGTTCTTGGGTTACCAGGTCCTAAGCTATCTTCATCAGGATCAAGGTGGCAGTGGGTCAGCTTGCCTGAGGGGGTCATAACTGATAGCCTTTGAGTTACCTCCACCTATAGATCTGTGATCCCAGGAGTGACCTTGGGCAAGTCACTTTCTCTCCATAGATCTCAGTTTCTTCATCTCTAAAATGAGGGGAGTTAGACTCAAAAGTCTCTGATGGCCCTTCAAGCTCTAGATCAAGGATCCTCTGGCTCCTGCTAAAGTGTTAATAGCTGATTGTCCACATAAGTCTTATCCCCACCAAGAAGAATTTTTTAATGGAGATTCATAGGAGTACAGGATCACAGATTCCATTTTTTAAATGAAAAAATAGAGGCCCAGAGAGGGGAATGGACTTGTCTAAATAATTAATGATGGGTCAGGACCTGTGCTTTCTCCAAATTCACAGTTCTTTCCATGACACCATATTTGTTCCCCATGCCCCCGCTTTTGCCTTCATCCAGCCTTTAAAAATCAGCTCAGATGCCACTCCCTCCAGAACATTTTCTTTTTTCTTTTTTCCTTTTTTTTTTTTTGCTTTTTGGAGGGGGGAAGGTAGGGCAACTGGGGTTAAGTGACTTACCCAAGGTCACACGGCTAGTGTGTGTGTGTGTGTGTGTGTTAAGTGTCTGAGGCCAGATTTGAACTCAGGTCCTCCTGACTCTAGGGCTGGTGCTCTATTCATGGTGCCACCTAGCTGCCCCCATCTCCAGGACATTTTTCTGTATCTTCCCACTGTAGAACTCTAATACTGAAATCTGAAAAGAATGAATGGCCACTGGTAGAGTTACACGATGGCCTCATTGGATATAAAAATATGACTTGATTTAAGAAATTGAGCTAATATGGATATACAACCTATAAACATTTACAGTTGTTACTGTAGCTGCAAGATGGCTTACTAGATACTGGTCTAGCCTTGGAGTCAGGAAGACCTGGGTTCAAATCCTACCTCAGACTTAGTAGTTTTGTGACCCTAGGCAAGCTCTCCCAGCCTCAGTTTCCTTATTTGTCAAATGGAGCTAATAATAACACCTACATCACAGGATTTTTGTTCATGTCAAAGGAGATAACAAGCACGTGGCAAACCTTAAAGAATAAGATTGGGGGCGGCTAGGTGGCGCAGTGAGTAGAGTGTTGGCCCTGGAGTCAGAAGGACCTGAGTTCAGATCTGGCCTCAGACACTTAACACACACACAAACAAAAACCTAGCCGTGTGACCTTGGGCAAGTTACTTAACCCCAATTGCCCTCCAAAAAGCAAAAAAAAAAAAAGAATAAGATTGAGGGGTGGCTAGGTGGTGCAGTGAATAGAGCACTGATCCTGGAGTCAGGAGGACCTGAGTTCAAATCCAGTCTCAAACACTTAACACTTACTAGCTGTGTGACCTTGGGCAAGTCAATTAACCCCAATTGCCCTGCCTTCCCCCCTCCAAAAAAAAGAGCAAAGATAGAACATCTCATTTGGAATCAGGAAGACCTCAAAGCCTATCTTAGTGACTGTGTGACCCTAGTTAAGTCCTCTCTAAGCCTCAGTTTCCTCATCTGTCAAAATGAGGAGACTAATAGTATCTACCTCACAGGGCTGTTGTAAGGATCAAATGAGAAGAGATATATAAGGAACTTTGCAAAACTCAAGGCAATATATAAAATGGCAGCTCTCAGAATTATGATTTATTTGCTCATTTCAATCCTTGTAGGTTCTGTGATCTCATTGTTGGCATGGGTCTTTCTTCACCCAATGCAAATTGGAAGCACTTGGTATCTTAGTGGAATTGCTATTGCCTCAATCAATCAATCAATCAATCAATTGGCGGCCAGTCTTCTAGCAAGAAACCTTTCCACATACTTAGCCAGGCTGGAAAGACTCGATTCATCCCTAAACATAGACTCAAAGGCTCTCCAGCTCTGCAGGCCTGCCCTGAGCTCATGCTCCAAAAGCATTACCTTTCAGAATCCAAGGACGCCCTCCTGCCTACGATGCTTGCAATTAGCATCAGTGGAGGACATAAGTGGAGAATTACTCATTTTTTCATTCATTCATTCATTCATTTCAAATCCTATCTATGAAAAGTTTAGGAAGTTTTGCTTTATCTAGGGTTCCATATATAAAGAATAACCAGAGAACTTTCACATCCTCAATTAAATAACTTACCATAGCCTTAGCTGCTGCTATATGAAGTCAAACTACCTTGAGAAACCCATGCTCTATTTCTCTACATGTTGTCATGACATAAGAAATGTCAGACCTGTGATCCCTCCAACCCAATAGTTTTGCTCTTCCAGGGTCATTTAGGGGCATGTCCTTCAAGGGTAGGGTTATTCTCTTAGGTCATGGATTTACAGCTCAAAGGGATTGTAGAGATTATCTCAGTTTCCCACCATCACTACCTTATACAGGGCAGGGGACTGAGATCCACAGAGGTAAAGTGATAAAGAACCATAGGCTCTTAGCTCTTAGAACCATAGGGACTCAGAGGCCATCTAGTCCAATACCCTTATTTTACAGAAGAGGAAATTGAGGTTCAGCTACTTGGCTTCAGTCACCCAAAACTGGGATTGAACTTGAGTCCCTTGCCTCAGAACTGAGAACTCTCTCCCTTGTACCACACCCACCAAAAATTATGGTTATATTTCAAACATGCAAAGTTGCCTAGCTTTTTCATTATGGCATGACAGTAAGAGCATTCATTAGACTAGGCACCAAAAGGCTGGAGTTTGAATTCCAGTTCTTTCACATACTAGCTGTGTGACCTTAGGCAGATTACTGGGCTTCTCTCGGACTTGGTTTCTTCCTCTGTAAAATGGGGTTGATGGT
The DNA here is from genome assembly GCA_011680675.1 of Gymnobelideus leadbeateri. Classification (NCBI taxonomy): domain Eukaryota; kingdom Metazoa; phylum Chordata; class Mammalia; order Diprotodontia; family Petauridae; genus Gymnobelideus; species Gymnobelideus leadbeateri. The sequence continues at coordinate 261,571 of WOXC01005426.1, forward strand.
ACTTGTCTGGCCTACCTCACAGGGTTGTTGTGAGTCAAGTTTTTGGTAAAGCCCAGAGCACTAGAGTTATTATTGTCTATGACTTTATCTCAGCCATTGAATCTATTTGGTATTCAGCCTGTACAGCTTCTTGGGGGAGATATTCCCCAAGCTTACTATTTGTCCTTTTGTTTGTCCCAGGTTTGACTCTTTCCCCCACTAAGGAATGTAAGAGCCCCTGGTTCTACCTGACTGGGACTTAATGGATGCCAGCTAATGTTTGCTTTCAGGGTCTAACCGGCATGGAGCCAACACAGCTTTGCCCCAAGGTGCTCCTTGGAGGGTGGGGGGAGGTGTTGCTTCTTCAGTGGGCCAGTTCTTCACTCCCCAATAATAATTGCTCCCTCCCCTCCACTCACTGTCACAATGCAGTTCAGCCAGTTCCAGGCTGACATGCCTTCTTGCATAACCCATAATGGGCTGAGGGCCAGATTGCCCCTTTTCCTGGGGCAACCCAACTGTGGTTGGCCTATCCGGACTTATTACTGTTCTTCTACAACCTCTGTTCCCTTCCCTAATCTGTTCAACTGGCTTTTTGTTGTGAGGTTTTTTTTTTGCCCAAGATAAAAGAAATTAATTCCTAATCTTAGTTCTATTTCGGAGTATAGACTTTGATCATGAATTCTCTCTGGTTTCAGCTTTCCAGACTGAAGAGTCCTAGCCTTTTTAATGGCAAGAACTGACATTTCTATAGCACTTTAACAATAATAATAATAGCTAGTCTTTATTTGGGGCCTTAAGGTTTGTAAAGCACTTTATATATTAGTATCTCTTTTTATCCTTACAACAGCCCTGTGAGGTGGGTGCTATTACTCTCCCCATTTTGCAGATGAGGAAACTGAGGTACATGGAGGTAAAGTGACTTGCCCAGGGTCATACACAGCTAATAAATGTCTAAGGCAGGATTCAGTCAGATCTTCACGACTCTGTTGGTATCAGCTAGCTGCCTTTCAAGTTTGCAAAGGGTTTTCATATTATTTAATTCAATCCTCAGAACAGCTTAGTGGGGTAGGTACCACAGATAGTCATAGACTCCTAGATCAAAAGCTGGAAGGGACCTCCAAGGCCATTGAATTCCACTTCCTTATTTTACAGAGGAGAAAACTGAGGCCAAGAGAGGTTAATGACTTGCCCCAGGTCACACAAGCAGGATTTGAACCCAGTGTCCTCCTAACTTCAAGTCTACTGCTCTGGCCACTACATAATGCTAGTCCATTGCACATATGAGGATTCTGTACTTCTGAAAAGTGAAGTGACTAGCCCAAGGTCACACAGCTGAGAAGGAAGGGTCAGAGACAGGACTGGTGTCCTAGCTTTACTATCAAGCACTTGAAATCATCTCCAGCTGGGCCCAGAAATCTCTAAGCTGGGGCATCAGGGAATCCAGGAATTCCTTAAGGAAGAGAGATTTAGGAGAACCAGATGGCAATGAGTCCTGCCCTGTCTGGATGCAATATTCTGTCTGGGTCACTAGTCTTCTTTAAGAAATCTGGGCCTGAACTTCAAATGATTAGCAGCCACTGAGGCTGGTACAAAATCAGGCTTTTAGATTCTCCATAGCTTGTTTTACAGTGAAAATATGTCAAAAAATATCAGGGGCAGAAGGAGTTAATTATTTGAGAAAAATATAATATCCCTCCTTTTATCGATAAAAAGGCATGATTTTATAAACAATGAGAAATTCGTGATGAAAGAGAAAAACATTAAATGTCAGCACTGATCAGTTAATGTACTGACTGAGTCACTAAAGGTGAATCAGTTTTATTAGTCACCATGTTGAGAGCTGTAAGGGCCTTGAAACATCTATCTTATTCAGCCCCCTCAATTTTCAGGAGAGGAGAAGGAAATGGCAGCCCAAAGAGAGAGGGGCTTGCCAAAGGCCTCACACACACACACACACACTTAGGAGGGAAAACACAACTTGAACTATGGTCTCCAGGCTCCAAATTCAGTGCCTTTCCAAGATGTTGAACTACCTCTCAAAAACTACTTTCTCATATCATGATAAGTGATCAGTTAAAATATATTATAAACACTTTTAGATGGAATAAAACTTCAAATAAAAGGAACACCAAGCCAAGGTTGTGATAATCATTTTTAAAAATTAATGTTCAAACAATAAAAACTCACCATTGATCAAGAGGAACAGGCTCATAAAATTCGTTATAGACCAAGATGTTCAGGATAAGACATATCAGATTGGAATAATGAGATGCTGGGACCCACTGTTACCACAAAAGTACATGATGGAAAATTAAGGTGGAGGATCAACACTGAGTCCTATGCCTTTATCTGTCTGTCTGTCTATCTATCTATCTATGTTTTGTTTTGTTTTGCTTTTTGGAGTGGGGAGGGCAGGGCAATTGAGTTTAAGTGACTTGCCCAAGATCACTCAGTTAGTGAGTGTTAAGTGTTTGATACTGGATTTGAACTCAGGTCCTCCTGACTCCAGGGCTCTATTCACGGCACCACCCAGCCACCCCTTTCTATCTGTGTTTTAAAGTAAGATGTAAGTGAGTTGTCTTCTTGGGTAGGTCGAAAGGCAGTTGCAGCTAACTCCAGAGTCTCTCTTAGCACCACATTCCCTCTACTGTAAGGGAGAAGGTTGCATGGCAGAAGGTCCACATGTTGGCCATCAGGCTAAAATTAGCAAATGCTTCCAGCTTGACATTTTAAACCTGAAAGAGTTTTGCATGTGGCATTTGCTGCCACTCTGGATTTGGGTTGGCGAGGCCAGCCCAAAGGGGGCTGATACGTCTTTCCTTTTAGGCATGGTGCCCACAATTCAAGCAATTGCCAGGGTTGGTGAGTGGTAGTGCCTGGGGTAGTTTCTGGCTATGTAGACCAACCAGCTAGGCTGTCAACTGTTGAATAACAGAAAGAGTTAGTATGTGAGCCAGGCAAATATGGTTTTCTATAAAAATTCTATGAATATAGCAATATAGTTATGACATTAATTTTAGGGTTAGCAGGTTATCATTAAAAGAACAATGCACCAGTAGTCAACACTAGATCTGGGTTCTAGTCACTACCTAGCTGTGTGACCCTGAGCAAAATAGATGGGCAGACAGACTAAAGATAGACAGAAACAGATATATTTATTAAGCATTTACCATGTTCCATGTACTATGCTAAGCAGTGGGAATATAAATACAAGGAAAAAAGACAGTCCCTACCCTCAAGGATCTTACATGCTAATATTCAAGTGGGAGAGGAAGAAAACATAGTAAAAGCAAGCTAGAAAGATGGGGAGGGAAGAGAAGATAAGAGAAGGCTGCTGGAAAGGAGATGGAGAAGTCTAGAGAGCAATTTGAGCAGAGTGAAGTAAGCCTGACTGGGGCCCCTCATAAAACTGTGGTCTGGGCCAGAGACTCACCAAACAGGGCTGGTGAGCAGGTAAAGTCTGGAAATCTAGTTGAACCAGGGATGACTCTCTCTCTGGGACTCAGTTTCTTCATTAGTTAAAATGAATAGACTGAACTAGGTGTTTGTGAAGTTTCCCTTCTGCTCTGATCCTACTACCATTTGTGTGAGTTAAAAAGACAACTACACAGAAAGATGTCAAAAACTATAAAGCCCTAGGTACAAGTTCTTCAAGTAGGCAGTTAGGTTGTGCAGCAGTGGATAGAGCACTGGACCTGGAGGGGCAGGTAGGTGGGGCTGTAGTGGATAAAGCTCCAGGCCGGGAGTCAGAAGGACTTGAGTTCAAATCCTACCTTAGACATTTACTAGCTTCGTGACCCTTGGCAAATCATTTCACCCTGTTTGCCTCAGTTTCCTCATCTGTCAAATGAGCTGGAGAAGGAAATGACAAACCACTCCAGTATCTCTGCCAAGAAAACCCCAAAAAGAATCATAAAGAGTCCGACACAACTGAAGTTCTTCCTGTAAACTTCACTTGCTGCTTATCTATGTTTAACCTAACACTGACTCCCCTTTTTCTACTTAGAGGAGAACCTTTCACTCATCTCAGTTGTGGTGTGTGGAGGGTGTTGAAAAACCTTTCACAGTATTTACAGCTATGAGTGCCTTAAAGTAATAATAACTGTTTGCATCAGACCAGAGGCCCAGATTTCTTTCTGTTTACTGTTCCCATTTTTCCCACAGGAAGGGGGGTGGATTCAGCTCTATCATACAAACCTCACACATGGGAGGGGACAACTCTGTAGGACAGTGGGGCAGAAGGAAGCTTTTTAAGTAACCAAGGAAGAGAGGACTCAAGGCCTCATGACCCACTGACAAACCAAGGTTCAGACCATTGACAGCATGGGTTCCAGATTGCTGGGGCTAGGGATTCCCTACCACTGGAGCTCTTCAGGCAGAGGCTAGATGACGATCTGTTAGAGATATTATAGAAAAAGACGTATACTTTGAGTAGCAGTTAGACCAGATGACCTCTGAAATTCCTAACTCGAATATGGTACCCAGGTTCAGAATGAAAATCATTTCACTTCTCTTTTGCTATTAAGTCTTCATTTTGAATCTCAGAAGACTTACACTAAGCCCATTTTGTGCCATAAGGAACTGGCTGACCGCTTGTTGGAATATTGTAGAGAAGATTCATATTTGGGGTAGGGGTCAGATGAGAGCACCAACTCTGAAATTCTAAAATTCTCAAAGAAGTGTAATTGATCAATGGAGGAGGATTCCATCCTCTGTCCTCCCCTGAGGTATCTTCTATCCAGCCTCTCAAAGCAAAGCTATGATCTCCATATTGCAAAGCAAATTCGATCATCTGAAGGGAGAGCAAGAGAGCTAAAGAAGACCTTTTCAGAGCTGAACATACAGTTGTGGAGCATCTGCTTACCTGGATGGAGTTCCAGGCATATCTGTGTTTCTGTTCCCTTTCCTAGTCTCTCGCAGTGGTCTGCTTACCTGGATGGAGTTCCAGGCATATCTGTGTTTCTGTTCCCTTTCCTAGTCTCTCGCAGTGGGCTTAAGTGCAGGCTCCCATAGTTCTTCAAGCATAGCATACCCTAAAGGGATTTTGTAGGCTATCACAAGACCAGTAGGGGCCATGTCCTTGATGCACCTCCAGAGCCCTTGTTCATTCTCCCCACATCCCATCATTCCTTTGTCCTATCTCTAGAGACCTCCACGACTTCCATTCTCTATGGAAATGAAATCCCTTATTCATGCTCACAGTTGTTTATCTTAGATCTGTAGCCCCAAACACTACTTATGCATCACCAAATGTATGCGTGGAAAAAAACACAACTGAATAATATTCAAATGTCATGTTATGCAAGTTCACCTTAAATATTTTATTTTGCCGGGAAGCATTTTTTAATAACTCCCGATTTTAAAGCCCAGATACAGTTTCTTCAGCTGCTATTCAAATAAATGAACTTTCCACTCGATATTGCATTACTTTTTTTCACATTTTAGAGTCTGGTAAAGAATAAGAATGTTATGCCATTTTTTTTCTTTTCAATTGTGTGTTTCATGAGCTAAATTTTATCCTCCAGGACATGGAGAATATCCAATTCTCTAAATGCGCATAACAGAAGTCTGTAGATTTTCAGACGCAAAGGTCACATTAAATTAAAATTTTAAGAACTGGTATATTTCAGTTTCTCAGAAGAAGAATGAACCTTTATACTTCTTAGTTCCTATTTCTATGGTGCTTTAAGATTAATAAAGTATGAATTTCTCTACAACAGCCCAATGAGGCAAGCAGTACAAACATCATTATGCCCATTTTATAGATGAATAAACTCAGATTTAGAGATGCAAAGTCCTTTCCCCAAGCCACAGCAAATGAGCACCTTCCCTACATACACCCCACCTACCCCTACCAGGTGCAATCAAAGCCTGGTACCCAGGGTGAGTGGGACAGTGGGGAAGAGACCTTGGTAAGAGACTTCCTTGGGACATAAGGACCCAGTGGAAGGAATGGGGAGAAAACTCCAAGCACCACCACATGGAGGGGGAAAGATAGAGATAGCAGAATATATTCAGGCTGTAGCTGAGAAGCTTATAGGTGAGGGTTAGGACAAAGCCTGGTAGAAACTTACTTGTAAGGGGTAGGAGGAAAGAGACGAGGATTGGATCCTATCCTATCCTATCCTAGCCAGTCTTCATCTTCCTAGACATTAGGGAACAAGAGTTCAGACTTTTGAGACAAGTTTGGATACAATTATGCTAGCAAAGGGGTAGTCCATTCCCCACAGAGTCCAGCCCATGCACCTAGGACCCCCAAATTTCTGGAAGGTAGCCAAGGAAGGAGAGGGGCACAGGATAGGGAAGGCAAGCCAGTAGTAGCATTCTTCCACCCTAGGATGTGAGAATATGTCTGCAGTGAGATGGTTGGTCATTGGCCTGTAGGAGAGCAGCACAATGGTAACAAGGCTATCAGGGGATGGTGGCTCAGGGCTACTGTGGCCCACAGGGGGAGAAAGTACCCTCATCCTCAAACCAAGCATCCTGAAATAAGCCTCAGGTCATTCTACCCTAGTTACAGCTATGGGGGTCAGTATAATGAGGCAGAACGTGTGGCCCGGGGTCTCAAGTTCTGGGCTTACAAGGACCAGGCTAAATTTAGGTTCATATCCTCAAAGCATAAACCTTTGGTTTTTATTTCCTTCCACTCAGAGCTCCTTCTGGGAAATCTCAGCATATAGTTCATGTCTAAATCATGACAAACATGGGCAAAGGATTACCAGTACCTGTGTGAACCCTCCAGGGTGACAATGCATACTAGGTATAGGACAACCTTTAATTTAGCCCATAGAAAATGCAAAAAGTGAGGTGGCTAGGTAGCACCATGAATAGAACACTGGCCCTGGAGTCAGGAGGACCTGAGTTCAAATCCTGCCTCAGACACTTAACACTTAGTAGCTGTGTGACATTGGGCAAGTCACTTAACCCCAACTTCCCTGCTTTCTCCCTCCAAAAAGAAAATGCACAAAGTATATAAAGGACTCATGGTAGCCCATAAATAATTGACAGAATTGTCTTCTCTTTCTAGTGAGTAAGCACCACTTTCCCCTCAGGTCCCATACAATAGTGGTATCAAACTCAAATAGAAAGGGGGTAGGGGAGGAATTAAACCATACATAAGAATTCCTTCTGCTTGGATATTGACTTTGAAAACCCACAAATTTATTTTATCTATGTTCTATTTTAAAATTAATTTTGCTAAATATTTCCCACTTATATTTTAATCTGGTTTGGGTCTGCACTTGGAAGTGTGGGTTGCATGCCCTGTGAACCCCACATGCCAGACTCATCGTGGCCCCCTATGATTTGGATTCCCCTGAGAAGAGAAACAAACTTAGGGTTGCTAAAAAAGAAAGCAGCCACCCTCAAAAGTTCAGTGAGTCCCACCTTTATCTCCAAACCATCTCCAGGATGGAAGTATCCTGATGGCTTGAACTTCCCCTGGAAAGCAAACTACCTTGGGATTGTGAAAGAGACACCCTCTTCCCATCAGATCTGCTCTGTCCAGCTAGCCCAAGGTAGTAGCAGGGTGGCAGATTTCAGGTCTCTTGTTCTTCAGCTCCTTGCCACATAGGCAATCTTTACCCCAAGAGGCTAGCACTACTGGAACTTCACATGTTTTTCTCTATAAAATGGGGTCCCCAAACTCTCCAAGGACTCTCTATTCTCCAAGAAATCTCCCTTGCTCTGTTCTGGAGTCTGCAGTTCAAGACCTCCCACCACTCAGCTATGTGAGTACTCCCTCCAAGGCTGCCTTCTCCATGGCAAGGAGCAGCAATGCTCTTGGAGCTCCATGGTTGAGAGACTAGTCCAAATATCTCATGGTCAGGGCAGATAAGGGTGGGAGAGGATCAAGAGAGCATTTACTCCAGCTAGGCTGCCTCTTGACAAGAAGGAAAGACCCCAGGCACAATAACATGTGTTTTATTAGAGCATTGGACAGCTAGGTGGCACTGCAGTGGATAAAGCACTGGGTCTGGAGTCAGAAGACTCATCTTCCTGATTTCAAATATGGTCTCAGGCACTTACTAGTTGTGACTGTGAGAAAGTCACTTCACCCTGTGTGTGCCTCAGTTTCCTCATCTGTAAAATGAGCTGGAGAAGAATGGTAAACCACTCCAGTATCTTTGCTGATGAAACCCCAAATGGGCTCACAAAAAGTTGGACAATACTGAATAATAACAATAAAATGAAAGCATTAAAAAGATGTATATCTCTTTTTAAAGTCTTGGGCTGTATCTATTACCAGTTTCCCAAAGTTTTGGAAAAAGCATTATTTGCCCACATTGGCCATAGTAGTTAGGGCTGGAGGCCATCTAGTCCAGCTTCTTAATTTTACAAAGGAAACTGAGCTCCAGAGAGGGAAGGCCACTTGCCCAAGGTCACACAGATACTGACTCCAGATCCATGGTTCTTTCCATTACACCACACTGCCTCTTGGTTTCTTCTGAATTGGCTTCAAGGCAGTTGGATGCTGACCTACACATATGGTAAATTCAAAGGACGTGTGAAATTTCATAGGAGCATACGATCTAGGGCTGGAAGGGACATTAGCCATCACCTAGTCCAATACCTTTATTTTAGAGAGGAGGAAACTGAGGCTGTTCTCTGTGTTTGTGGGAGTGGGGGTGGGGGAAACTTTCCCAAAGTCACATCACACAGACAATAAGTAGCAAAATCTGAATTCAAACTCCTGCCTTCTGCCCCCATACCTGGTGGACTTTTCAATGCGCCGAAAGCATCTTTCAGGAAGGAATAGAGAAAGCAGAGAGAATAACACAAAATGATTGAAAAATGTGGGGAAATTGCAATGAGTATGGTCGTGCCCTTTAGCAGCTGGCAAATGCCCCAGCTCTGCCAATAATCTGGGCTTTAAATGTGAATAAGTAGCTCCTATTTTTCTTTCCACTGGAGACGACCCCATCTTGGCTTTATGAAAGCAGGCATGCTTGTCATCTCCCACCTCATTTTCTTCTGAGTGTAGGAGGGGAAATATTATAATACAAACTGTTCTGGCTCATGATAATCTATTTTACAGTTGCATGCAAGAAAAAACGATCCCAGAAAAACTGGCAAAATCCCAGTCAAATCTCTCCACATCTGTTTCTGTCCCCTATTCTGACTCTTACTTTATGGTCCCTGTCTTGCATTCAAAAAGCTGTGTGTGTGTGTGTGTGTGTGTGTGTGTGTCTGTGTCTGTGTCTGTGTGTGTGTGTGTGTGTGTGTGTGTGTGTGTGTGTGTGTAAGAAAACAGTTATACTAATAGGCAACATATCTTAGAGGCACCGGCTGGCCATCTTTGATTTCAAAGAAAGTGGGGTACCTTTCTGACCCAGAGTGGGAAGAAGGAAAGGATGTCTACAAGGAGATATTGGTGGGATCTGCCTGGGACTCATAGATAGGATCATTCGCATTGTCTCATAGATTTGGAAGCAGAAGGCTTGGATTCAAATCTTGTCTCTGCCATTTACAACCATGGGTAATTTTGAAAAAGTCCCTTCTCTCTCTGGGCCTCGAGAGTTCTGCCATCTGTAAAGGGAGGAGAGGTTGCATCATTAAGGTTTCTTCTTTGAGGTTTCTTATAGGAAGCTTAATGGTAAAATCAAGAGAGCTCTGGATCTGGAGTCAGGAAGACCTGAGTTCAAATCCAGCAACAGATACCTCCTAGCTATGTGACCCTAGGCAAGTCACTTCACCTCTGTCTGCCTCAGTTTCCTCATATGTAAAATGGGGATGATAATATCACCTACCTCCAAGGATCATTGTAAGGATCAAATGAGATAATATTTGTAAAGCACTTAGCATGGTGCCTGGCACATAGTAAGCACCATATTAATGTTCATCACTTCCCTCTCTCCTTCCAGTTCTTGATAGTATGAGGGGAGAAAAACAACTCTTGTTTTGTTTTGGTTCTTTCTGCCCCTTAATGACACAACTCAGGTGATAGAAATGCATGTTTCAGAACACAGGGGAGGGCTATGAGATTTTTCTTTAAACACACAGACACATACACATAGACATACATAATACATACAATATCCATGCATACACACGTAGACACATATATAGACACACATGTAGATACAATACACATAGAGACACAGAGATAACATATAATAGACATGGTATAGATGTATACATATGTAGACACATACATGAATGCACATACACATGTAGACACACCTACACCTGCACACGTAGACACACACATAGACACACGTAATAGACACAATATCCCTGTATACACATATGTAGACACATATGCACGTGTAGACACACAGAGACACACAAACCATTAGAACATATTGTAATATGTTCTGGGGAAGACAGACACAGGTGGGAGGTATGTCTTGCACAGGGTTGAGAAATGTCAAAAAATGGGGGTAGAAGGAAGCAATACAGACAGTCCCCTAGAGTAAATGACTTCACTCCAGGGATGTAGTAAGGATTTTATTAATGGGGCCCCAGAAAGTTTGTGACACACATAAAAAAATCCAAGGAAGTGGGGGGAGGGGAAGACCATACAGGATAATGACAGGAAAAGATTCAAAATCCAGGGTCCATGAACTTTTAAAAAAATAGTTTGATGAATTTTGTCAGTAGAATTGGTTTTCTTTGTAACTCCACGTATTTTATTTTATTCACTTTTGAAGTGTGATTTTGAGGAGGGGTCTATAGAATTTGCCAGACTGCCAAGGGTTCCATGATATGAAAACGTTAAGCCCCCTCGGCACACTGGGAAGAATACGAGATGTGGAGGCAGGAGAGTGGGGGCTCGCCTTGGGTTTGAGTCAGTGACCTTTCTGGCCTAGGACAAGTCACTGACTCTCTGGAGGCCTCAGTTTTCTCCTCCATAAAATGACCAAACTGGACGTTAATCTCTGAGGTCACATTTAATTCTAAATTCTCTGACCCTACAGGGTGACCCAGCCTGAATGAGAGGCCAAAGTGAGGGCAGAAAAGGAGAGATGCTGGCTCAAGAGCTGCTAAGGTCCAAGTGCTCACTATTGAACCTGGCCTCTGTATAGGTATGTATGTATATGAGTGTATGCGTGTTTCTGTGTGTGTGTGTGTGTGTGTGTGTGTGTGTGTGCTAGATGCACACCCACATATATAATATGACAGAGGCTTAGCCCTAGTAAGGCTAGGACTAGGTCACCTGTGATTTGATTGGTATAGGGAAGTCCCAGATGAGGAAACTCCCTCTATCAGTATAGGTCAGTGCCTTCTCTGCAACTCCCAGTCTTAAAAGATTTCCCTGGGGCATATAGAAGCAATATAATGAATGCTTGTTGGATTGGACTGGATACATACTTAAAAAATAAGTTGAGGTAGGGATATGACTTTTGTAGGACTTTTGGTTTCTCTACTACTATTACTATAAATATCTAGCATTTATTTGGTACCTACTATGCTTTACAAATTTTATCTCATTTGATCCTCACAACATCTTAGAAGGTAGGTGCTTTTATTATACCCATTTTATAGATGATGAAACTGAGGCAGACAGCAGTGAAGTGACTTGACCATAGTTATATAGCTAGTAAGTGTCTGAGGTCAGATTTGAATCCAGGTCTTTCAGTGTTCTTTCCACTGAGCCACCTAACTGCTTATAATAATTCTTATTAGTTTCTGTTAACAATATAGGGAGGGAGGGGCGGCTAGGTGGCACAGTGAGTAGAGCACTGGCCCGGGAGTCAGGAGGACCTGAGTTCAAAGCTGGCCTCAGACACTTAACACTTACTAGCTGTGTGACATTGGGCAAGTCACTTAAGCCCAATTGCCCTGCCCTCCCCACTACAAAAAGGAAAAAAAAAACAAAAAAAAAACCAATATCACCATGGTCCAATAAGAAAAACCAGGAAAGCGCTGTATGCTATTATATTATATTGTATTGCATTATATATTAAAGATATTATATGTGTGCTCTGTGACCTCACCCCCTGTCAGATGAATGTAGCCAGAGGGAACTCTGTACCCTTTGAAAAAAACAGGTGACAGAGCCACAGTCAGCTAAAAGGAAGTAATTTTGTTCAAGGGCTTTTCTTAGAGGTCCTGGCAATAACTTCTTTCTCTGATGACAGTTGCTTCCCACTGAGTTGTAACTGCCTGTTTTTTTTCTCCTAACTGTAATTGCTACAGAAAGCTTTCATGTCATCATTTAGGCCCAAACAACTATTCAATTCAAATGAAACAATAATGGATATAGCTCACAGATCACACTCTGGTTTGCAAAACACTTCATTTACTGTCACCTGTGAGATGCTACTTAAGATTGGATATCTGACCTTGTGTTTTATTGTCTTTCCTTGTGACTAAGAGGGTGCACAGTAGGTCCCCATAGAGGCAGTCTTTGTGCCACACCATTCAAGGAACATTTATTAAGCACCTACTATGTGCCAGGCAAGAGAGACAGTGCAGAGGGCTAGCATTGGGATCAGGAAGACCTGTCTTTGACTCACACTAGTGGGGTGGCACTGGCCAAGTCATGGGATTCATAGGGGCTGAGCTGTAGAGGTAGAAGGGACCTCATTTTCATTCCAACTCTCTCGTTTTACAGAGGAGGAAGCTGAGGCCTAGGGAGGGCAAGTTGACCTTCCCAAAGATCCACAGTTAATAAGTAGCAAAGCTAGAATTCAAACCCAAGACTTCTGACCCTAAACCCATTATAACATGGAAGGCTTCTCACAGTTAAGGTAAGCACTTTGCTTAAGGTCATGCCGATAATTAGCTTTAGGTAAGTAACACTCTTAAGACTGTATGTTGCAGACCAAATGGGGACCAGCTTGGATAGAAGGAATTACCTCCACTGATGTGAGCAAAGGTCTGGACCCTGGAAAAAAATATTCAAGGTATATGCTACGGATCCAGTCTCCCTGAGAGCCTTCTCATGACAACACTTAAAACCATTTGTTGAAAGCCATTCTTTGCACTAAATATTTTTATCTTGAAACTCAGGTTGCCCTGAAACAAAAGGATCCATAGCATAGTGGAAAGAGGGCTAGATTTGGAGTCAGAGGAAGTTGGTTCAAATGTAGCTCTGTTCCTTAATCTAGATTTGAATCCTGACTCTGCCTCATGACCTTGGGCAAGGAACCTATCCTCTTTCACCCTCAGGTTCTTCCTGGGTAAAAGGAGGGGGGCTGGACTAGATGGCCTCTGAGGTTCTTTCCAACTCTGTCTACAATCTTATATACCTCCTTGGGCCTCAGTTTCCTCATCTGTAAAGTGCGAAGGTCAAAGTAAATGGCTTCTGAAGTCCCTTCCAGCATTCTGAACCTTAATTTCCTTCTCCATAAAATGGGTCACCTCACCTTCCTCACAGGGCCATGGTGAGAAAGAGCCTTTGCCAACCTCAGAGCCCAAGAGACATAAGAACGACTTTTACTACTGTTAGAGAAACAGGAGCTATTCTTACAGCTGTCACTTGTGCAAGTGAGTGGAACTGGACTGAGCCTGGTGAGCCCTCTGAGCTCACTGGGAACGCATTGACTAAAGGGGCTCTTGGATACAACTCTTGAAAAATGAGTATGTTTATAAGCAGGGAAGTGTTTGAGGCAGGAAACCACTTTCTCAGTGGCTGTGTAGGAGCTCTGGGTGCTTCCGAAGCACCAGGAAGTCGAAAATGACAGAGGAAATTCTGCCCTGAGGAACCTCAACTATGTGAATGAAGAAACTACCCAAGAGGACACGTGCTCATGTAGGCCCTGAAGAACCTGACCTATATATAGGCCAACTCAATAGGCCTTGGGATTTAGTGTTTCTTGACCTAGTGATGTAATAGGGCATTTTTCAAGGAACTCTATCCCAGCAGCACTATCTGAAGGCTGGTTCAACAAACATTTACTGAGTAGCTATTCTGTGCAAGGTCCCTGATAAGGCCAGGCAGTAAAAGAATGGGAGAAAGAAACATAGGTTCTAAGATCATAGTTCTAGAGCTGGAAAGGAACTCAGAGGCCATGTAGTCCCACCCCCTCATTTTACAGAAGAGGAAAGTAAGGCCCAGGGAGAGCAAGTGTTTTATGCAAGGGCACACAATAGGCTTCAGAGACCCGACTAGAATCCAAGTCCTCTAGGGGCGGCTAGGTGGTGCAGTAATAGTGTACCAGCCTTGGAGTCAGGAGGACCCAAGTTCAAATCTGGCCTCAGACACTTAATACTTAATTAGCCATGTGACCTTGGGCAAGTCACTTAACCCCAATTGCCCTCAAAAAAGCAAAAAAAAAAAGTAGAATCCAAGTCCTCTGAGCCAGAGCACAGCATGGTCCCTGCCCTTAGGGAGCTTATGGTTGAGCACACATACACAAGTAATTGCAAGGTATGTGATCAGTGCTTGAGACAAGACAAAGTGCTGCTCAGAGGACAGAGAAAACCCTTCTTTCTGGGTTTCTGTTTCCTCATGTGTGAAATGAAGGGATTGGAATGGATAGCTTTTGAGGCCCCTTGCAGTCCTTGATCTATGAGCTGATAAGTCTTCTCTTCTAAGTAATCACCTAGCATTCACCTATGATCGAGGAGGCATTTGAACTATGTTTTTGAAGATGAATAGGATTCCAATAAACAAAGCAGGGTCGGGGGGAATGCATTCAGGCAGAGGGAACAGTTTGATCATAGGCAAAGAGACAGAAAAATGGATATTTCAAGAACACTGAGCAGCACCCCATTTGACCGGAGATAGCACAGGGCTATGTGTAGAGGAACAAGCAGAGATGAGGCTGTGAAAACAAATTGGAGACAGGGCCTGGAAGCCTCTGAATTCTAGGCTAAGGGCTCAAGACTTGTTTTCATAGGTGATCCAGAGCCACTGAAAATTTCCAAGCAGGGGAATGACAAGGCCAGGCCTGCCTATTAGGAAGATTAATTTGACAATTGTGTGCAGAGTAGATTGGAAGTAGGAGAGGCTGGAGGCAGGAAAACCATTTAGAAGGGTTTTTTTAAATTTTTCAATTAACAAAAATTGATCCTCTCTCCTTCTTCCATCCCTTGGGGAAAAAAAACCACCTTGTAACAAACACATTTTAATAGGCCAAATGAAAGGTAATGAGAGCATGAACCAGGGTAGGAGAATTTTAAATGGAAAAGTGAGGATTTTTAAATTTGCCTTTCCTACTCTGCTATGGTTTTTTTCAAGGGTGAATAACCAGCTCTGTATTCCTTTTTGAGTAATAGAGGAAAAATACTGTAGGATAATGGTTTCTATTTGGTTTCCAATTGTCCTCCAACTAATGCATAGGATTACAGATTTAGAGCTGGAAGAGACCTTAGGGCCAGGCAGTCTAATCTCCTCATTTGACAGAGAGGTAAACTGAGCCCCAGAGAAGCCAAGTGACTTGCCCAAGGTCACCCCACTAGTAAGTGCCTGAGGCGGAATATGGATCTAGGTCTTTTTGATTCCAACTGGAGGGCTCTTCACATTTATATCACAGTTACAGTTTTGGTCAATAGACATTTATGAAATGCCTAGCAACTTATATTTGCCAGGTCCTAAGGATGCCATGATGAAAAACTCCTCAAAGCCAGATACCCAGGGAAAGCCTCCCACATAATCAGACTCCTTAGAGCTGCAGTTCAGCCATAGAAAGGTCAGGCCTGGTCAGTCCTCTTGTTCTCCCTCTGCAGTATGAGGACGAGTCAGCATGGGATCCCTTTGCTTTTGCAGGCTTGGCTCCAGGATGCCTCTAGGTGTTTGAAAGGCTGCCATCAGTCCTCTGTCAAGGTTTGGGGCAAAAGCTATTTGCAGCCTTCCTGTTCCCCAGATCTCTGAGTGTGCTAATGCTCTCTATCATAGGACTTCTTTTTTTCCTCCTCCTCCTCCTCCTCCTTCTTCTTCCTTCTCCTCCTCCTTCTTCTCCTCCTTCTCTTTCTTATTTTCCTTCTTCTTCTTCTTCATTAGTAAAGGATAGCTGAGAGCCCATTATCTTTTCAGTTTACTGTGTACTTTTCCCTAAATGCATTCCCTTCCGCTGGCCCACGCTAAAAGCTCTTCTGTCACTTTTTTCCCCTGCTACATTTTATTTATGAACCTGCATTGTTTCCCAAGCTACTTACATTTTATAGCTTTCAATAAATATTTATAAAGCAGAGAAGACGTTAAAAATGTTTAACATTAAGACTGCGCAAACCTTGAGAAATTGAAGCCCTGAGTTCTCTTGCTAACTACATTATGGTGACGGTTTTCTGGGCTAAGGACCACGTCTGCTAACTTGGGATTTACCGGCCATGCTCAGTGGGGCAACTTGACTTTTATTTAATAATAAAGTTCCAAAGGAGTCAGAAAGAGGTAGGGTATTGAGGATAAGCTCTGGAAGGAGGAAGACCTGAGTTTCTTGGCACATCCAAGGTATGGGCTTATGGCAAAGCCACTCAATTTCTCAATGACCTGCTGTTAACAGTTTAAGACTAGAAGTTACATTCTAGTTGTAGAGGGAGTTTGTATACTGGGAATGCTCTACACTTTTGAAATCACAGGAAAGGATAAAAAAATTCCAAAGTATTCAGAACCACCAGCAAGTTATAGCCAATTAAAATGTGTCTGTGCTCAGCACTGTGTTAGCTTCCCTTAGAATTCCAAGTATAGATTAGATCTAAAGAAGGAAGGGATCTGCAGAGGCCATCTAGTCCAACACCCTTACTTCACAGATAAATAAACTAAGTCCTGAAAAGGGGAAGTGATTTATCCAAGGTCATGCAAGTCACACATTCTAAGTAACAGGGCTATGATCTAAACCAAGGGGCCTGGGATTGGGAATATCTGAGTTCAAATCTGCCCTCCAACACTTATTAGCTGTGTGACCCTGGGCAAGTCACTTCACCCTTTTACCTCAATTTCCTCATCTGTAAAATGAGCCCCAAAAGGAAATGGCCAACCACTCCAGGATCTTTGCTGCCAAGAAAATCTCAAATGGGATCACAAAGAGTCAGGTATGGCTCAACAACATCAACAACGTCTCTCACTTCAGACACAGTACTTTTCCCCACTGTACTATCTATATGCTACTTTCTTTACCTTTACTTTACCATCCAGTTAGACTGATTCTTATCAAATGGAGTAGACAGGCTATGAGGCCTGGGCTTCCCAAACCTGGGATCAGGCTCTAGCTCTGACACTTATTGTGTGACCTTGGGAAAATAACATAACTTTTCTAAGCCTCAATGTCTTCATCTGTTGTTCTGTGTAATATGAATAGAGGGTGCTATATACTTTGACACTATAAAATATTTCCCCTCTAAAATATTAAATAATGCAACAAAAACATACTCGGTGATTTTTGCAGGTTAAGTTCTAGTTTGTGCCCAAATTTCCTTGACAAAACCTCTCCCCCTTTTCTTTTTGGGTTATTTAATGTCCTTAGATCCCCTGGGCCAGTATTTATGGGCTGCTGTTGCTACATAAGTTTAGGAAACACTGTTGTAGGTAATGGGAAGCTATTATAAATTCTGAAGAGTGTGGTCTTTTAGAAAGCATGTGTTTTAGGATGATTAATCTCAGATCAAGGAGGAACTAGAGGTGGGAGAGACCAGAATCAGGGAGACCAGCTGGGTGACTATTCAAAGTAATGTTAGTTTTATATGACTAGGGGTGGTTGAAGTAGAAACATTTACATAAAAAAGAATGGTATGTCCAAGTTAGGTAAGGAGGTATGAAGCCTAGCATCACAAGGTTAATTTAGCACAGAGTAAGGAAAGCCATATGCTTTATTAAATACATATAGAAACCAAAGGGAGATAGATTTGCTCTCAAAGGGCCTTGGTTAGAATCCTAGATTTCACTCTACCTATGTGACCTTACCTTGGGCAGGGGAGGGAGAATTCGTGCATGACTTTCTGTTTGTAGATGATCATGCACTCAGTGCAGCCTCTGAGGCAGAAATGCAAGAGAGCACGGATCCATTTTCTGCTGCTTGTGCTCATTTGGGCCTAACAATTAACACCAAGAAAATGGAGGTTCTCCACCAGCCAGCACCACGCCATCCATACATGGAAACAATGGTTACAGCAAATGGAGAAATGTCGAATGCTGGGGATAAATTCATTTACCTTGACAGTATAGTTTTCAGGTATGTGCACACAGATGATGAGGTTGACACACTCATTTCCAGAGCTAGCTCGGTGTTTGTGAGGCTCCAAAAGAAAGTGTAAGAAAAAAGGTATTCAGCTGTCTACCAAACTGAAGGTCTACCGAGCCGTTGTACTGACATCGTTGTCGTATGCCTGTGAAACTCAGACAGTCTACCAGCGACATGTCAGGAAACCAAATTGCTTCCATTTCAATTGTCTTAGGAAGATTCTGATGATCACTTTGCAAAATAAGGTACCAGACCCTGAGGTCCTCTCTCAAGCTGAACTACTAAGCATTCAAACTCTACTGCAGAAAAAAGCCCAACTCTGATGGGCTGGCCAAGTTTGAATGCCAAAAGTATATTTGCCTAAAAGATTATTCTATGGAAAACTCACACAAGGCAAACACTCACATGGTGGTCAGGAGCAGCAATACAAAGGCACTGTCAGGGTCTCTCTGAAGAACGTTGGAATTGATTGGGAGACATGGGAGACACTGGCCCAGGACCACCCAGCGTGGTGCTCCCACATCAAAGAAGACACTGTGCTCTATGAGCAAAGCAGAATTACAATACCTCAAATGAAACATACGATGCACAAATCTAGAGACATCTCTACTCCAAATGTTCATATGGATTATTTGTACCTGTCCTATGGCAGTGCCTTCCAAGCAGTCAGCAATCAGACACACTGTACTTCGACTGCAACATGGTGATGCCATTTTGGTCCTCTTTGAGAATGAGGGACAACAACCAACCACCTTGAGCAAGTAACCTCATATTTCTGGGCCAGAGTTCCCTCCTCTGTCCAATAAGTTGGATTATATGGCTCATAAAGAAGGTCTCTTTCAGCTATAAATCTGTGATCAGGGGATCTCTTAGGAACTTTGATGTGTCCCCCAAATCTTAACTCCCTCTTCCTCCTGCTAACCCTTCCATATCTTAGTAGATAGCCTTTAAGAATTGTTGTGGGGGCAGCTAGTGGTGCACTGAATAGAGCACTGGCCCTGGAGTCAGGAGGGAGTTTGTGTGTTTGTGTTCCTGTGAGGGAATTTGTGTGTCTTTGTGTGTATGTCTGTGTGTTCCTGTGAGGGAGTTTGTGTGTTTGTGTTCCTGTGATGGAATTTGTGTGTCTGTGTGTCTATGTGTGTGTTTCTGAGTTCAAATACAGCCTCAGACACTTAACACAAAAAACTAGCTGTGTGACTTTGGGCAAGTCACTTAACCCCAATTGCCCTCCAAAAAGGAAAAAAAAAAGAATTGTTGTGGCCAAAAATATCAAGTATAGTCAACCTTTTGTTTGATGAACCTTTAGTTAGGCTGGGCCTTCACACTTAAACTACAGGCCCTTTATTAAATTTGGCTTTTAAGTTTCAGGCTTGTTAGTACCTCATTCTGTTGGAATAGTTTTTGAGAGCACAGGGTCACCATATCCGACTGATCTTAAAAAATGCCTGTTTTAAACCCCTCAAGTGTAGAATTGAGGTGGTAAGAGTGAGGTCTAAGCAAAGGAGCTATGCTTATGTGTGTGTTGCCTCTGTCTGTGTGCTCCTAATAATCTTGCCCATAGATGGTGAGGAACTCTAGACACTACTGTTTGCTGGGGGAAATAGTGCTGATTGCATCCAAATTGCCCAGCATTAGAGGCCTTTTTCAGTGAGATTCATGGTCATTCAAAAGAGCTCAGCCTAACAGTTTGGAGAATATAAACCAAATGGATGAAAAATGCTTAATGTCCGGATAACACGCAGTTGGATGGCCTGTACATTAAGTCAGTCCATTAGCACATATATCCTATACCCTTATGGGGGCTGCTGAAGGACAATAACTTGAACCTGAGAGGAAAAGAGTAGGCTGAATTGCATTTGGGAAATTGTTTAGTGCTTTTAAAGACTCTTAAGATGCTATATAGTTTAAAAAAATTATTTCTAAAGACCCTTTTAGCATACACTAGAATATATGGTGGTCTAACCTTGACCAAAGAAATGTTTTGAGGGCCATTACTGAGTCAGAGTACAAGCAGAAAAGGTGTAAGCAATGTGGTGAGAGGCAGGGTGATCTCACATGCTTCACTGGTATAGCCAGATGGTACAGAGAAAGCAAGAGAGGGCCCACACCTTTCACAGGTGGGGTGGAATCCCTGTGGTGAATCTATGGCAGGACACAGAACAGAATAACAGAAAATGGCCAAGGCTGGGTCAGTTGTGATCAGCACTTTTGGAAAGAATACCTAAATACCTTATATCTTGGCCTATTGAAGGAGTGACCCTAGACAAGTCACTTGTGCTCCTCAGGCCTCTGTTTTGCTCTATTCTAAAATGAGGGGTAGTTGAGCTTGATAGGGGCCCTTTCCCATGTGACATGTAATCTTAGCACCCAATCTCATGGCACTTTCACCCAAAAGGTGAAGGGGACAAAAGAAGGTCATAGTGGGGAGAGTTCTCCCACTCAGGTCAAGCCTTACCAACTGGCTTGGAAGTGGGGTGGCTGAGTTTGCTAAGCCCGGGGTTCATCTCTGCCGCAGCACCAACTCGACCTTAAGATACTGCCCCTAGAGGTGACCCCGCCTGTCCGCGTTCCCTGCCCTCCGGGTTCCTGACCCCTCCGCCAGCCTCCCCCCTCCCCGCTCCCCGGGGTCCAATTTCCCGGGAGCCACCCGAGTGGGGCACTTCTTAGAGTCCCTGAAGCGCCTGGGGGCACCCGATCCCCAGCCCTCCCGTCCCATCCCGTTCCGTTCCGCCTCGGCGGGCCAGGGCCAGGGGCAGGGCTCGCTGCCGGCCCGCCCTTCGCCCGCCCCTCGGGCCGGCCAGCCGCCGTTGGCGCCGCCTCCCAGCCTGCCAAAAGCAGCGAGGCGCCGGCGGACGGCATCACAGGAGCCCGCGCTGCCGCACAGCGCCGCACACGCAGCCCGGCGCGCCAGGCGGCCCAAGGCGAGCTCAGCCGAGGCAGCGCGGAGCGCAGCGCAGCCGGACGGCCGCGGCGGCGGCGGCGTCAGTGGCGGCGGCGGCGGCGGGAGCCGTAGCCGCAGCGGCAGCAACAGCGGCGGCGGCGGCTGCGCAGGGAGCTCGCCCGCTCCCCGGGGCACGCGGACTCGGCCGCTGAGGAGGCTGAGGCGCCCGCAGCCGCGCAGCGCCCCTCACCTGCGCAGCCCTCCCCTCTTCTCTGTCCCGGGCCAGCCACCGGCGACACGCCGCGCTCATCCGCCCCCCCAGGCCGCGGTGCCGGCGCCGGCGCCGCAGCCGCCAGGGCAGGCCCGCGAGGGAAGCCGGCCCGAGAGGAGCGCGCCGCCGCAGCCGCAGCCGCCGCCGCCGCCCCCGCCATGGCGCACTCGCCGGTGGCCGTGCAAGTGCCCGGGATGCAGGTGAGGAGGCCCAGGCCGCCAGGCGGCCCGTTGCGGCCCAGGGGATCGGGGGTGTCTCGGGGGCTCCCCGCGGGGAGCCAGGGCCGGGGGTGGGAGGACGGCTCGAGCGAGGGGGCGTACGACGGCAGGAGATGGGCTGCAGTGGAACGGGGGCCTCGGTTCCGGGCACCTGCGCCCGCCGTGGGGCTGCGGGCGGGAGGCTGCGGCAGCCCCTCGGTGGGGTTTGGGCCGTGGATCCCGGGGAGTCGGGCCGGGCCGGGCCAGGGGTGGCAGAGGAGACGCTGTACTAACCGGGCTCTTCCTGTGGGTAGAATGAGGTGACTCTCAAATTTTCCTTTCATTTTGGAGCTGCTGCTTCAACAGCGAAGTCTCATCCCCCTCGCCACCTGGAAAGCCGTGCTCCAGCCCGATTCCGATGAATCCCCGTCTCCACCCCTGTCCCCCACCCTCTCCCCTCTCTGTTTCCTAAAGGAAAGCGAAGTTTGTGCCCGGGATTGGAGAGGAGTGTGCGGGACGGATTTGTATTTCTACTTTATCATTCATCATGAGTCCTCCCCTCCCCCCATTGACAAAAAAACACAACAAAAAACAACAACCCACCAGCACCTTGGCTTTCTCATAAAAGCAGACTTGCTAAGCCTTTGGAAAGCAGTCGAGGAAGACAATTAAGACTTTTGGGACACTGCATTTCAGGCTAGTTAGTGATAGCTGTCCAAGTCTGAACTAGCTTCTCTAAATAAGCATATACCTCTTCCCTAAACGCTCCTCCCTCACCCCCCTCACCCATTTCTTCCAGAACTCTTTTCAGAGGCCAAGAACTTGAAAGCCTCAGTCCCTCTTCTTGTAAGAATAATAAAACTTTTTAAAGTTCAGAAAAATGTGTTGGAATAGTAGGCAGTCCACATTTCCAGTAACATTTCTGAGCATGGATTTTCAGCCACCTGTAAAGTTTCCTTTAAAGTTTTATTGAGGTTTGAACGTCATTTTGTTTAGTCTTTAGTCCTTTTCATGCAAGTTCACAGAGATTTTTGAAGTCCTTCAAAAGGAAAAGTCATTTCTATTCTGTATATATCTAAGCTAGGTTTTAGCAGGGTTTCCTAATGACTAGGCCTTTTAGATAGATTCAGGGGGAGTTCAGTACCTGGTCTCAAATTTTTATTTCTTATTTTTTAGAAAATAAGAACAGATTGAGCTTTCCTAAATTTAATCGCTTCATACCTTGTAAATTACTCAGTCAGTTCTTTCAAAATAAAATGATTTATTTCTACTTTGGTTTATATAAAGCGAAGGCACCTTTTAACAATTCCTTTTTTATGCCAGTGATTGTTGCCATCATTCATAAAGTTTGGGAATCTCAGAAGTTCACTAAGTTCTGAGGTGTTCTGGTGAAGAGTATTTTCCACATGGCTTTAAACTTGTCCTATAAATTAGTTAGCCACTCATTTTCAGTGTTTGTCCTCTTAGCTGTTTTTCTAGTACATAAATGATTCCGATTAATATTCCTTTTTTCTCATTTAAAAGTTGTGCCCTTCTGTTTCTTCCCACAGTCTCATGACTCTTATCTTAAATTGATTTTTATCCCCAAATCACTACTAGGAACACAGAAAGGATCACTTATCTGCCTCTTTTTCCTTAATGAAATTTTAAGTTCTCCACTCTTTCCACCACCACCCCCAACATAGTTCTTAAGCTCTTGCTTTCCACAGTTAAGTTTGTACACTGCCCTAAAAATAAATATCTGACTGCATGAGCATAGCTCTTAAGTCCAGGCTACTTTGAATATTCATTGTGTTATATTGTAGATGCAATACTTACATAGCAGGAAGGTTATTACTTTGTAAAATACTATTAGGGAGATGTAATGAAAGGTTTCATATATAGTACTAAAGAAACTTCAAAATTAATCATATGTTTTAGAAACTACATTTTTTTTAAAAAAAGCAGATCAAGATAATTGCACTTACAACTTTCTCTTTAAAAAGATTTTTTAAACAGTTTAAAGGAAGTTAGGAACAAGAATCTTTCCACAAAGTAAGTGCTCCTGGTTCACTTACTCTCTTGCCCAGTCTCTAGGTGTTGAAATCGAGATACCTGTTCTATCTGTAAAGTCTGACCGACATTCCTGACTTTTCAGACAAAGGAATTTGTGTCAGTGGTTTTAAAACAGAAGAAAAAGGGGGCAGCTAGGTGTTGAGTGAATAGAGCACTGGTGCTGGAGTCAGGAGGACCTGAGTTCAAATCACCTCAGGCACTTAACACTTATTAGCCATGTAACCTTGGGCAAGTCACTTAACCCCAATTGCCTAGCCTTTCTTCCTCAAAAAAAAAAAAAAAACCAAACAGAAGGGAAAAAAGAAACTTTGAAGAAGACAAAGGAATTGTTCTAATTCTGAGACTTCGATTAGTAAACCTCGTAATACTTAGGTTGTTTGACAGTTTAAACTTTTCTTTTTCCAATGTCATACAGAAATTTTAATTTTTTTTTTTTGGTCTTAGAAGCATTTTTTTCCTATGTTAAGAACCTAAAAGTGTAGCATCACTTTTATTATTAAAACAATGTCTGCTTTTACTCCAGTATTGTTCGTTTAACCTGTACCTGCTAATCTATACTTATAGATATATTCTTTAACACAACTTTCCTTGGGTTTTGGAGGCAACATGGCATAATGGTTATGGTTCTGAGAATTAAGAAGGCCTTGATTTGAAAGCTGCATTGAGGTATTAGCTGTATGATCCTGGACAAGTTACTTAATCTCATTGAGTCTGTTTTCTCTTCTGTTAAATGGGAATAACAATTAGGTAGAGTACCTGCCCTATAGGATTGAAGTGAAGATCCAGTGAGGGAATGTATGTAAGTCTTCTTGCAAATCTTAAAACTCTGTGTAAATGGGTGCTATAGAAAGGGAGCCGAAACTATGGCCTCTGCCTTCAGGGAGCTCACATTCAAATGGAAGAGGCACATACAGTTGGTGGGACTGAGAAAGGTCTGCAGCAGGAGGCTTAGGTGACGAAGGAGAGCGTTTCTGGCAAGAGAACGGCCAATTCAAAGGTACGGAGATGGGAGATGGAAAGAGAAGTAGGCCAGTGTAACTCTGTGCTTTGTAGCATGTGTGGAAGGGAGTAGTAGAAAAAGACTAGAACAGTAGCAGGGGCCCATCTTGAAAATCTTTAAATGACAGAGAATTTCATATTTGATCCTGGAAATGATAGCGTAAACTGGAGTTTGCACTTTGGGAAAATCATTATAGTAAGCAAACAATAAGATAGGGTAACAGGTTAGATATGTGGGCCGAGTGAGAAGTCAAGGATGACATTATCACTCCCGTTTTACAAATGAGGAAACTAAGGCTGACCTAAGTGACTAGTGTAAGGTCACATAGCTAGTGTTTAAGGCATGATTTAAATTCAGGTCCAATGCTCTGTCCCCTGAGTCACCTGCTTGCCCTTGGTAACTCTGGAGAGAGAAGTTTCAGTTGGAGGATGAAGTTGGGAACCAAATTGCAGAGGGTTTAGAAGAGTATGAAGAAGAAAGGACGTGGACCTTTCTGGTGTAGATAGCTTTCCTACCGTTTATTCTCGGTCCTTTCTTACTGAGTCTCCTTGTAGGTCCTACAAGGACGCCTTGGATACCTGTCCCTATATATTCTCCCTTATTTTTCTCTGTGCTGATGCCCATCAAATGTGTTATGTTTATATTTCTACACATATACACAAATATATATACATACACACACATAAACCTATTTATATAAGTATGATGACTAGTCCTTTGCTCCGTCCCTGCATTTGCAGCTGCCTGCTCTCTACATGGACGACCTCCATTTCAACATGTTCCAAACTAAGCTCTTAATCTTCTCTCCTTTCCCTTTTCCCAGCTTCCCTGGTTAATCTTGTTAATGGACCCACAGTCATCCCATTCACTAGAACTGGAAACCTTCAGGTTATCTTTGCTACTTTCCTTTCCATATTGCTACCTCCCAAGACCCACCTTAGGTGCCACCTCTTCCACAAAGCCTTCCCTGATCCCTTGAGCAGAAAGTAATCTCTCCTTCCACTCATGTTGCTTCTACCTTAATGAAATCTCTCATTGCCTCTCTCCTGGATTATTGTAATAACATTCTAAGCGTCCTCCTTGCCTCCACTCTGTCCCTTCTCTCATCTGTCCATCATCCTAATGCTCCTGATGCACAGGTCTGACATTTCCTTGCTCAGAAATCTTCACTGGGGCCCCATGCCTATGGGGGAAAAATGCAGATTTCTTAGGCTGCAATTAAAGACCTGTACGGTCAGGCTCAAACCTCCCTTTATATATCCCTTTATATATAATGTATTCCACATTACAGTCCCTCCAAACTGGTATACTAACTGTGCTCTGATGTTGTTTTCTTCTCTCCTATCTCTCTGCATTCATGCAGGCAGGAGCTTCGGCCTCGGCTTCCTGGAACACAGTAAGCACTTAAGTGATTTTTTTTATTCATTCATTTCATTCATCCACATTTCTGCTTGTTAAACTCCTTCTCTTCCTTCTAAACCCAGTTCTGGCACTGCCTCCACAAAGCCTTCCCTGAGCATGCCCTTGAAAGTGATTGCTCCCCTCCCTGATTTTCTTAGAGCACTTTTGTCGTGCAACATTGTTATTTTTAAGTATGACCACCCCCCATTCTGGTGTACTTTCTGGGAGGCAAGAGACTGATTTTTCATCTTTATATCTGTTAGTGCCTAGTGTGGTGCTTTGCACATAGTAGGGGGTTTAATAAATAAATGTAGATGTACTTAATTAAGGCTGGTGGTGTCATTTTTCCCCTTAGCAGCTTTATTCATTTCAATGAAGATAAATATGTAGATCTTGTTTATTTTCAAAAATGAGCCTTTCCTAGAATGCAGAATTGCAATGTTGGATCCATTTCAAGCAGTAACTTTCCTTCCTTACTCTATTTGATAAAATATATTCAGTGGTAAGAAGGAAAGCCTTTATACTCTTGGTTGTTAGAGGTGGGATGGTTTTGCACTGGTTATTTTGGGGTATGGAATCCAGTCTTGTTTAAGGATAATGTTAGCTAGCATTTATATAGCACTTTAAGATTTGCAAAGCGTTTTACCTGTGTTAACTCCTGTGAGTCTCACAACAGCCCTGGGAGATGGGTGCTACTGTTATCACTATTTTACAGATGACGGAACTGAAGCAGACGTGCTGGGGGCACACAGCTAGGAAGGAGCTGAGGCAAAATTTGAACTCGGGCCCAGCACTTTGTCCACTGTGCCACCCAACTGTCCTACTTCACATTCTTATAGCACTTTAAGATGTACAGTGCTTTATCATTTCATTTTACTTTTTTTTTTTTTTGCTTTTTGGAGGGGGGAAGGCAGGGCAATTGGGGTTAAGTGACTTGCCCAACATCACATGGCTAGTAAGTGTTAAGTGTCTGAGGCTGGATTTGAACTCAGGTCCTCCTGACTCCAGGGCCAGTGCTCTATTCACTGCTCCACCTAGCTGCCCCTTTATCATTTCATTTTACTTGATCTTCCCAACAGCCTTGTGAGGTAGCAGCTGTATGTCGCCCAGACTCCTAACCCTTTGTTATCCCTGACTCCTCACTCTCACCCACATACCTAATCTGTTTCCAAGTCTTATTGTTCCTGTCTTCATGACATCTTTGCTATATGTCCCCTTCTTTGATCTCACACAGTGCCCACTCTAACTTAGGTTCTCATGTCCCCCCACCTAGACTAGTAGTGAGTCTTTCTGTCTCAAGTCTTTCCCCACTCCAGTCCTTCCTCCACTCAAAGTACCTTTCCACCCATGCCACCTCTCTACTTAGTAAACTCCAGAGGATTCCTATGCCCTCCAGGATCAGATACTCCATTCTGTTTGACACTTACAGCCTTCCTCCCCAACTCAGCTTAGCACAATCCCTGACACATAGTAAGTGTTTAATAAATGTTTATTCCCCCACCTGTATACATACATACATCTTGTACATCCCTAGATATTGACGGGCAGCTTTTCCCATTAGAATGTGAGCTCCTTGATTTCAGGGACCACGTTTCTTGCTGGTTTAGTATCCTCAGTTCTCAGCATTGTGCATACCTCATAGTAAGCTCTTAATACTTGTTGATTGACTGACTGAGATGTCACCAACTCGAGTCCTCAGAGACACAAACTCTGTTGCTCTTTCATTTTTTCTGTGTTCAGCTGTTATCTCAAGTATCTGCAGTTTCATCAATATGATAATACCTGCCATGGATGTCTATTGCACCTCTCTCTTGCTTAACCTTTTCTGTCTCCTACACCCTTTTGACAGTCTGGTGAACCCTCTTGACCCTTCTGGAGAATAATGGTGTTGCCTAAGAAATGCAAAATCTCGGTTGCAGCAGGAGTTTTTAAATTGAACTTGTTTTTAAAAATATTTTGATAAGCATATTTCAATATAAGTTTTTTCCTGTATAATCCTGTGTATTTTATGTCATGCATTTGAAAAGGCTTGACTAGATCATCACAGGGTTCCACAGCACAAAAAGGTTATTAGTAAGCAGTAACCTGAGTTGGAAGTTAATGAACATAAAAATGTAATTTCCGGGGGCGGCTAGGTGGCACAGTGAGGAGAGTGCTGGCCCTGGAGTCAGAAGGACCTGAGTTCGGATCCGACCTCAGACACTTAATGCACACACACACAAACAAAAACCTAGCCGTGTGACCTTGGGCAAGTTACTTAACCCCAGTTGCCCTCCAAAAAAAAAAATGTAATTTCCCCCATCAGTGTTCATGGATGTCCCCCTGAAAATGAATGAGAGGTCTTCTAGAGTTTGTGGTTAGAAAATTGGCCACCCTAGAGCCAACCAGATGATAACCCTCTCTGGATTTAGCTAACCTAGTAATAATTATTTGGTAGGTGGGCCAGACTTAGATGGACTTTTCCTGAATTCTTGTTCGTCAGTAGGAGTGATTTAGAGTACCAGATCAGAGATTTCTTATGATATCATTCATTTGTATATATACACAAAAACATCTCAAAAGCATAGCCTAGAAGTGAGCCATTGTCTGTATATTGAAACTTATTCGCTTGAAGCCCCTTGAACTTTCTTCTGTCTCCATTAAGGAGAGAGACCAATCCTAGATAAAATTGGCAAGTAGCCTGGCTTTTCTGTGCCTCCACAGTTAGTACTCTAAGTGGCATAGGAAGGTAAGTTTCATTGTGACTTCAGTACCTGTGATTTTCTTTCAGGATTTCTTTTTGCTCTCTTCCCCTTTTTCCTTCTTCTACCCTTCCTCGTTATCAGAACTCACCAGTTAGAGGGCTCATTTCTTAACACAGCTGTTAAATTGGAATGGCTCTGACAAACTACTTACCACTTAATAGTTAAAATAGCTATCCCCTTCAGGTTGTTGCATTTTAAAGAAGTTAATCAGTCTCTACTGGTTATTTATTTTTTTTAGGATCATTGGAAGATGATGGAATTCTGATTTCTTTTTTCTTTTTTCCCCCTTTTTTGGAGTGGGGAAAGCAGGACAGTTGGAGTTAAGTGACTTGCTCAAGGTCACATGGCTAGTAAGTGTTAAGTGTCTGAGTCCAGATTTGAACTCAGGCTCTCCTGACTCCAGGGCTGGTGCTCTATTCACTGTGCCACCTAGCTGCCTCCTTCTTTTTTCTTTTTAGAAGGGGTAGTTTAGGTTGCTGTGGGCTTTGTTTCCCCACAGCCCCATCAAGTCACATCCCATGGTGAATCCTGCATCTTTTCTTTGGATTTGATTGGCCTTTCCCTTCATCTGTACCCTATTGGGGTAGAGATAGGATGCTCTTCCCAGTTACCTTTGGGCCTCAAGCACACTGGTTATTTTGCCTGCCTATAGTGGTCCCTCATCTTACTAGAGAGTGAGGAGTTGAGGACTTGAATGTGTTTGAAAAGGGTGTAAGAGACTTCACTGTATAGTGGATTGTTAGATAGAATGATTACTGTTTGTGAAAGAATCAGAATAACAGTAAGTAAGTACGGCTTGGGTCATGATATCACAATTACAATGAAGGTATGCTCTGTCTCTCTAGAACCTTAAAGAGTTGAAAAACTGAACAGGGTAGAGGACAGATGTACATAAACTATAGTGCAGGTTCCCCATCCCTGGTATAGTGTCTTAATGTTCTTCGTTTTTTTTTAAGCAATTGGGGTTAAGTAACTTGCTCAAGGTTACAGAGTTAGTTATTTATGTGTGGGTGCTCATTTTCTGAGGCTGGAACGAATCCTGGGTCCTCCCGACTCCGGGGCCGGCGCTCTTACTCACTGCACCACCTAGCCACCCCTGTTCTTCAATTTTTAAAAAAAAAATCCGGCTATAATATAAGATCCTGTAGCAGAATAGAAGGAATCATTTTAGTATATGTTTCTACTGATGAGCACAAGTTGTTGCATATATTCACTGTCCTTATTACTGAGTTAGTGTGGCTGGTTTTGTTTTCCCTTTCCATTAAAGATGAGGGAAACATAGTCAAATCTAATCAATTTAAAGTGCCTAGAACTAGAAAAACAGACTTCAGATCAACTGGAGTTAGATTACTCAATATGTTTATTAACGAACAATATCTAGCTGAGGCATCAGTTGCTTTGAATAACAAGCAACCTCCCAGTATCAACTTAAATCAGGCTTTACTGTGTTTGAAATTCATACTTGATTAGATTTGTTAGGACATTTCTAGACTAAGGTATAGTATATTGCCCTGCCATGTTTTAGTGCCTGGTATCAGTCTTAGAAGTGAATTTTTGGCTATTGGAAAAAATACTTTAAAAATATCTAGAAACATCCAGAAATTTCCAAAGACATTTTTGAGTTAAAATGGCTGGTGCCATTTTATTTTCCCATCATTTTTAAAAAATAATTGGCATTTGGATGTATTCTTTGACTCCAACAGAGCTATGTTACCTTAAGCCAGGACTTGACTTAGTGGCTGTTTGGTATAAATAAAAGTGTCATGGGAGTGGAGTAGACAGGATCTAGAATCAGGTTGGTGCAGAAGTTGGTAATTCAAGCAACAACAACAAAAGGCCAGAGATCAATTAGAAATCATTTAAACCATAGGTTGGCAGGTTGAAGTGAGTCCATCCTGGAGTCAGCGACACCTCAGTGACAATTTGGACTCAGACACTTACTAGTAGTGTGACCCTGGGCCGGTCATTTAACTTCTGTTGACTTCAGTTCCCTCATCTGTAAAATGGGAATAATAACCTTCCTGGATCATTGTGAAACTTAAATGAAATAACTTTGTGTGTACATAGTAAGTGCTATATAAATATTAAATGTTATTGTTATTTATAAGGACCTAATTTTTCTGTAAGCCTTTTACATCATGATCATTGCAGCCCACTGGAACTGGGAAGGAATTAAGACTCTACAGAACCATTTCCTCTTGCCTGCCTTTCCTTTTATCAGAGTAAACTAATCAACAAATCATACATTCATACTTTGATGGCAGAAAGTTTACCTTTTTCTCTTAGGGGAATAATGTTATTATGCCTTGCTGTCCTACGAAAGGAAGCAGATTTCAAATCTGTACTTATGTTCCCCTGACCTCTTGGTACACGGATACGAAGGGTCTTCTGTGTATGGGGAAGAATGATTAGCTAACTCCATGAAATAGGATCTCTTGTGTATGTAAAATACGTACATGCACATGTCAGATGGTTGATTCAAATTTCTGATTGTACATAGACATCCATGAAATATGGGGGATTACTTAAGACAGTCTCAGAATAATCATTTTAAATATCTGTTGGATATAGTGATAACTAGTTTTTCATGCCTTTTTAATACTTAGATAATATTTTTGATAACTTCATTAGCTATATTATTGGACTGTTACTCAAATCAATTCCATATAGGGGATTGAACATCAGAAATAATTATTTGTTGAATTTGAATCAAATATTATATAAATTGTGTTTAGCAAGTTTTCCAATTCTTTGCTTGATTTTGCCTTGGCAGCTTTTATATTGTACAATTGCCCTGAAGATAGTATTTCTGATAATTTTAAGTTAGTTTAAAAGTTAGCCAGATGAAAAGCTGCTGTGCAGCATAGCTTTGGTATATGATCTTTGGGTTCCAAAAATGCCTCATCATTCTTTTGGTGTAGGCACTTTGGAATTACAGATTCTAGGGTAGTGGGGAACAGGGAATAAAATGGAGTGTTGAGTTCGGCTCTTAGAGACAAAAAGAGCCTTGTACCTGGAGCACTTCTGTTTATAACTGCTTATCCCTCTATGAAAAATTGTAACTGTGCCTGAAAGAGCCTTTCTTCACCCTAGCTATCCCAAGCTGGCCCTCTGGCACAGAAAATGACAAACTGGGATTTGGCTAGTTATTAAATGAATTCATATGAAGGTTTGTGTAGAGGTGTTACTTTAAAAAAAAAATCCACCATGATTCTTGGTAATAGAATGAAACTTAATCCAATCCATACTGCACGTCTCTGTGACTCATCCCTCTGTAAAGGTTCAGACATAATGATCTTTTGATGCTACTGAGGAAACCTTGCTTAAGCAAGGAAGAGCTAGTTTCTTAAAACCAGAGGATTACCAAGTTTCTTAATTTATTCTGCTAAAATATTTTTAAAAAATAAATGAAATATTGTACGAGGTTTATAAAGGGTGTTTTGGGTTGGAGGAAAGCTAGTGAGAGATGGGAAAAGAAGTGACATCATAGGGGTGGTGACTTCAGCTGCTTTTCTACTTAAGATGTGTTGTTTTGGCTGAGTCTGTCCCAGGCCAATAAATTGTTTCTAGACCTTTAAGGCTATTTTGTGTGGCCTTCTTTCTCTGTAGTCAAAGTGAGTTAGCCAGTGAAAATTTCAGAATGTTATTGAATTTTGTTAGGCCAGTATGGGTGGTTAGTTATGGGAGGGGTAGGGAAGAAGGGAAAACAGAAGGTTCAGGAGAAGGACCCTAATTCACTCCCAAGTGTCCTGGATTAATATTAATATCACTGTTATTTTCCCAGTATGGGCCTTGCTTGACCTTAGAGGTTTCCCTCAGGGAATGACTAACACAGCACTTGAGCTCATTTCAAGGTCGACTTAATATCTCATAGTTCCTTTAAGAAATTTGCCTAATGACTTTTTAACACTATTTGGTTAATGCTTTGGAGGTGAAGGGATGGTGGTAATTTAATTACTTTTTTTTTTAAAGAAAGACCTAAGCAATTCTAAATGTTAAAAATGATTTTCTGTTGTTGCCTTTTAATAACCAATTATAACTGAATGCATTGTTTTTGGTGTGCAGTGTATTTTCTTTTGCTTGCTATTTTAAACTGATGCATTGTGTGAGTTGGGTACAAGAGACCTGTAGGTATTTTACCTGAATTCCCATCTTCTCAATTATATGATGACAGTGTACAGAACAATGGACCTGATGTCAAGTGATATACTGGTCGGTGGTACTAATTAAAACATGTGTCCTTACCCTTCTTGCCTGCGATTATAGTTTATTCATTGTAAAATAACATCTTTATAAAATGTGATTGAGTTAGCCTTCAGAAGGTTTTAACTTTCTCTCTCAGTATTGTTATATTACAAACCTTTTCAAAATAACTTAATATTTATGCCACTACACTAAGCAAAAAAAAAAAAAAAAAGGCAAAACAGAAAACCAGGCCACAATCCCTCAACAAATACATGTATGTGCAATGTGAAATGGAATTCTTCAGGTTAGTAAATTTGGGTGAACTTAAAAACATCATTTTCCCCAAATACTGTACAGCCACTCCCACCCCTACACCCCCACTTCATTTCCAAGTTAATTTGAGTTGCATCTGCTTTAGCTGCTTGCTCCCACACTGAGAGTAGAAATTGTTAATTTCAAGTGTAATTGATTTGCTGCTGAGAGGTGGCTAAGTTAAAACATCTGGCACATGGTGTACAGAAAGAGGCCTCTTGAAAATTTGGATTTATGTCCTCTATAGTCAATATAATGTGGTCTTTCTTGGGATGAAGGTGGCCCTTGTTGAGTTGTTTTTCCACTAGCCCGGTGATGGGTTTTCATTGCGCTTATTCTCCCATTTCCTTCTCTGGCCATCCATACCTGGGGGGGAGGGGGTCAGGGGTATACAGTGTGACTATAGAACAGTTTTTCTCTGTGCTCAGCAGACTCATGATCAGTTCTCAGATGGATTATACTTTGGTCTCAGCGCAATACTTAACCAAATGAGCCAAAGCCTCTAGGCTCAAGGAGGTAGATATTAATCTGTTTTCACCATTCTTATTGAAATTAAGTTTTCTGTAGCTGGTAGCAATGGTAAGTAATGATATAAACTTGTCTTTTTTCTTAACCTCTTCAAAAAAATTACTTAGGATCTGGAAGGGGGGTTTCTAGCTGTTCAAACAAGGAAGTAAAGAAGTAAATGTCAAAGAAGGAGGGAAGATCATAATAGCATTACTTTTTTTTATCAGCATTTTAGAGGAAAGGGTATTTCTATTAGGGAAGGAAAGTGAACAGGCAGTGTTAAGTGTCAGATGTAATCACATTTGCCTCTTCATTGTAACAAATGAGTGTCTTCACACCACAATTAGCATCTGGGGCACTTTGTCAGCAATAAGAATAATAGTATTAATCAAGACTTTAAAATTATTAGATTACAGCATATGGAATAATTAGGTTCTAGATGATTTAGGCTCCTTGGTGATTTAAGAGGGTCCTAAAGATAGAGGATTAACCTCTCCCCCCCACCCTGCAATAAATAAATGAATGAATAGATAGAAAGATAGATAGATAGATAAATTGTTGAAAAACATGCCACAGTGCAGTATTTGGAATTTAACTATATCCTTCTTTCCCTATCGTCATTTAGTTATAAAGTCCTGTCTATTTTTTTTGCTCCTACAGAATGTCTCACATACATTACTCCTGCCACCCACCCCTAGTCCTAGCCCTCATGATCTCACATCTGGCCTCCCAATAAGTAGATCTCCTTGGCTAGGCTCTTCCCCCTACAACTCATCCTGTACCTTACTGTCAAATTAATTCTCCTTTAAATATTGATATTTATCTTGCCAGTCGCCTCAAAAGCCTTCACTGGCTCCCTATTTCCTACAATTTCAAAAACCCATTTCCTCTGCCTGACTTTCAGTGCTGAAAATTCAAAATAATTAAGAGAGAAAGCGGTGAGGGCTTAGGATGGGCTCAGGCTTCATGGAGAAGGTGGGACTTATGGTGAGCCTCCAAGGAGGAATTAGTGGGGAAGGTGAAAGAGGTGAGGGCAGTTAAATTACCAAACTTGGCAGGGGTAAGGAGACCTTTTCAGATTGTTACATGGATGATTCTTTGGGTGTGGTGTTGTTAGGTAAGGAGTTTTTTCTTCTGTGTTCATTCTGCGGCTGGTGGGGGCTGTAAAGTGAGAAGGTATGGACTAGCTCAGATTCTGATTCTCGTATCTTATAGTGTAGCAAGTTGCCCAAAGCATTTTAATTACTTTGTGAATGAATGATAGCTTAGTTTCAGTGCCAGTAATTCACAATGGTTATGAATACACTTTATAGTTTGTTTCTGGTGTAAGCTGACGGGGCTTCTTTGGATTTATAGCTTCTGCCACCATAGGCAGGTATACTAGCATCCAGAAATCATTCGTTTTTTATTATTAAAATGAACACTTTATAAAATATTTTTCCAAGTCTATAATCGTGCATTTGCATGAAACCTATTAAATACATCTAACATTTTGGGGAAGAAAAAATTTCTTCCTGGTTTCTTTTATTATGGTCTAGATCAGTGATTTCATCCACATAGGGAGCTCCCAGTGTGGAAACTCCTTCCACTGATGCAGATTGGTAAAGTGACTATGTCTGTAGACTCACAACTATTTTGCATTTGAGTCAAGGCTTGAACCCAGGTCTTTCTGATCCCTAGACTGACCTTTCTTTTACTATGTCCTCTTGCTTCCAGATTTTATTAAGAATATTTTAATGTTATACAGTATTAAAGTTCTATATGCAAATAGCTCAATATTAGTACATTACTAAATATGCAAGTATAAGTACTGTTAAATTAAGGTATGTAATTACCTTGTGTAATTACTATCTGTAGAGTACCTTTGCTTCCTCAGTATAAATTGAGGGGGAAATTAGATGGGTACTTATGAATACTTCCATAAGGAATATAGGAGTCTTCCTTCAGACAGAATTCGTTATGTTGCTGTAGACATCAACAATGCAGGCTTTCTGAGGGGGATGTGGAAATAGCTTTGTTAGGATTAAAATGGTATTTGCTTTTTTTAAAGTTCAGACTATTAGTTAAAAGGTGTTATTTAGGCCT
Organism: Gymnobelideus leadbeateri; assembly: GCA_011680675.1. NCBI lineage: Eukaryota > Metazoa > Chordata > Mammalia > Diprotodontia > Petauridae > Gymnobelideus > Gymnobelideus leadbeateri. The sequence continues at coordinate 297,256 of WOXC01005426.1, forward strand.
GACATATTAGTAACCCATATTTTTGATTATTTGAATATCTTATTTGTCATTTTTGGTGCTTTCTTGTAGTGAGGAGATTTCAGCTTTGTAGCTTTATGCCACAGTATAGGACAAAGTGAATCTCCTGCTTGAATCTGAATAGGGAAAGGCTGTCCTACTAAAAACTAGTGGGATTCAGAGTATTAAGAGTGAAGGGTATTACATAGGAAATATTGGTCTGGAGGGAGGAGGGCCTGGTACACTGGAAAGTACACAGATACAGCCTTGAAACTCCCCTGGAAAGTGGAAATAAAAAAAAAAACATTTTAGCTCTGTTGCTTAGCAAGGAAATATGATATTCATGGAGCAGAGAGAGAAAAGGAGAAAAGGACCAGAGCGCTTAGGGGAAAAAAATTGGTTATTATGGGATGGATCTAGAGTCATATTTGAAAGCTAAAATTCAAGAATTCTGCTGCCTAATTAATATAGTCATTTTAGGCCTGAGACCTAATATATATGATTGATTATACATTCAAATCTCAGTTGTCCCTTTGGTTAATCTTGCTTTCAATTTCATTGTGACCTTGGGCCTCCTGGTTTGTTTTTTAAAGCTTCATAAGGATTGGGAATTTACAGTTCTATTAAGTTGGGTCTTCACTCAACGCATTGAGGGGAGCAAAGTTTTAAAAGATAAATTTGATGTCATGGAGTTAGAAACTGGTTGAATTCTCAATATGACAATCGTAGTTTGTGTTTTGTCTTAAAGGCTCTGTTACTAACATCAAAATGAATGTTCAGTAACACCAAAGTCACTGGCATTTCTTTCATTAATTTATTCAATAAATTACTTGGGCAGCTGTTGTATATAATCATCCCTACTAAAAACAGACAGCTACCCCCCCCCAAGAAAAACCTTTTTCTTTTTTTTTAATTTTTTTTGGTCTTTATTAATTTGTTTACTTTTAGTTTACAAGATTCAGTTCCACAATTCCTTGAGTTTCAAATTCTCTCCCTCCCCGCTTTCCCGCCCATGGCGGCATACAGTCAAGTATAGGATCTGCAAATACTTTCACATTAGACATTAATCAGGTTATAAAGAAGGATTGTATCAGATAGAATGAACAATGGGAAAGAGGAAACAAAACCAAACAAGAAAAAGAAAAAGAGCAGGTAGTTTGCTTCAATCTGGATTCAAACTCAGTTCTTTCTCTGGGTGTAGACATCTCTCTCCATCATGAAACTTTTGGAAAAACCCTTTTCTTTTGATAAAAAGGTAGAACCATCTAGATTTAAAAGTGAAAATGGATAAACATTGTCAGAATTTGTTGGTGCCCAGATTTTGAAAATTCCTTTTCTCTTCAGTTTTGAAATAATAATAATACTTCGCCCTCAGTTTTGTTTTGTTTTGTTTTGTTTTTAATTTTGGCAGATTTATTCCCAACCCATTGTAAGTTAGTCTAAATATGGTGTTATGGTCATCTCTAAAATAGAAGTACTTACCCCCCTGTGATACTCAAGATGACAAAAACAAAGTTGTCCATTAAAAATAATTGTTACAGGAATTTTTACAAGTACTGCTTATTGAATAACTTCAGAAATAAAGTTTTAAAGGGAAGTTATTCTGTTACTTTCCTCCCCCCGCCCAAATACACTCCCAAAGACTATTTCCCACTTCACAGGACGCTGTGTTCAAATCTTGATATCTTAAGGCCTGAGACATTTGAGATAAGATGTAGTAATGTGAGTTTAGTATTTCTTCTGTGAGAATTCTAATATTATTAAGTCCACTCACCTATATCATAGTAAGAGACCTAGATTCATATCCTGCTTCTGATACTTATGAGCTAGGTGACCCTGGCATGTCACTTGACTTCTCTGGGCCTCAGTTTCCTCATCTGTGAAATGACTCCTTGGTCTCTAAGATCCCTTTCAGCTCTGACCTACAATTCTATAAAGATAGTCATCTGTGATCATCGTTACTTCCAGAATGACCAGAGATGGGATTTGGGGTGAGGGCAGCACGTACTGAACTGCTCATATGCTGTGTTGTGCTTTGAAGAACCTGTTTTGGATTTCAGCCTGTGTGCAGATAACTTCTTGTAGTGCTCTGTGGCCTTAATCAGCTTCAATGAGAGAAGACCATACTCCAGTGCAGTGTACCCTACATCCTCAACTACCTTCTCAGAGGATAGAGATTTAATGTGGCTCATGTTTCTTAGCATCTGGGCAGCATCGAATTCTGTGACATGACATGTGACCAGTTTCCTCCTCCCCTTTGATTGATGTTCTAATACAAGTAGCAATGGGAGATAGCTTGGTACAGAGGAAAGGGTCTGAGTCTTAGAGTCGAGGGGCTGGGTTCAAATCCTGGTTCTCAGCATTGTGACCTCGGTTTGTCTACACCTCACTTTTCTCAGCTTGTAACATGAGGGGTCAGATTACATGACAGCTTCCAGCCTTTACATTTCTGATCTCTGTTGGTGATAGACGGAAAGGAAGGTGGACTGCATTGAAACTTCACTTGGTTTCCAGGTTTCTTAATCTTTGCCTTCCGAATACTTTCTGAATGAGCCTAGCTAAGCCACCTTCACCTGACCCTTCTGCTTTTCCCTGCTCTCGACCAATTTCTGAGAAATTTCAGCTTATGTTTCCTATAGAAAAGTCACAAACTTAGAGCCAGATAAACTAGGCAGTGCTTTGACATCTCATTTATTTCAAGTGATGGGCCTGTTATTGAGCAGAAGGTGATTAATTTTTTAAGGATTTTAGGAAATGTAAGATCAAATAATGAGTCACTTCCTTTCATTTGAGAGGTCTGTCTAAGGTTGACTTACCTAATTGCAAGATGCTGAATTTCCTACTTTTAATTTAGGGAGCTGGTTTTGAGGGGAATTTGACTTCTTAAAATGCTTACTATTACAACCTTCTGTAGGATGGGGGAAAAATAATGGGTCCAAATGCCAGGTATGAAGAAAGGAGGTATAAGATATAATGGTTGTAGAACCAGCCAAAGCTGGGTTTGAGTCCCATCTCTTCACACTTATTGGCCGGGTGAGCCCAGGCAAGTCAAGTTTACTTTAAGTGTCCTAGGCAATTGTCTAAGGCTGCTGCACTGCAGAGTGCCTTCCTGTGTTCATTGGTGGAGGGAATTTCCTTATCTGGGAGGTCCCTATACTAGGGAGCCCAAAGACTGGGGTAGGTTGAGAATAGCCACAGAGATACTATTTAGAACCATATGGAAATAAAAACAGAAGTGCAGAAGTTTGCTAGACACTGGGTTTGGTTGGGGGGCTAGAAGATGCATCCTTTAGATAAGATCTAGGGTCTGCTCTCCTGGAGCTCACTTCTAATTTGGAAAGGGCAGCATAAGTGATACACAGGTAACTGGAAGGCCCGAATGCCTACAGCACAAAACAAAGTGCAGTGAGCCCATGAGTTCACAGCCCATGCTGTGAACCCAGGAAGAGGTCAGTACTAAATGGAAGGGAAGTCTGGGAAGGCTTGGTGGAGGAGGTGGCATTTTCCGTGGCTTTTAAATGTTGGGTAGGAATTTGGTGAGCAGGGAAAGGAGGGCATTCTAGGCCTAGAGGACAGGGTGAGCCAAGGCCAGAGGCAGGAATGCACTGGGTGTGGTCAGGGGATAGAGAGTAAGTAGTTCAGTTTGCCTAGAGCATAGACTGTTATAGAGGGGAAGTGGTATGAGATAAGGCACGTTGGCACCAGATGGTGGGCTGCCTTGAATGGCAGGCAAAGGAATTTGAATGTTATCTGGGATTTGTGAGGGAGCTACCCAGTATTTTTTAAAAGAAAAGTGATTTGACAGGATCTCTGAACAAGAGCCATTTGTCTGACCAGGTGGGAAGGGGTGGAGGTGGTAGTCTAGGTATTGCTAGGGGGGCAACAGTGGTAAGAGAGGCCTTGAAACTGCTGAGCTCTCCCTCTTGTGGCACATATCCCAAGATAACCGAGAGACTAACCGAGAAGTAGTAAAGGTCCCAGCCGGTTTGGGAGGAAAGGTGCCAGTGAGCTCTGTTTTGGACTTGTGCAGTGCAATGCCCAGACAGGATGGCCTGGAGGCGCTCAGATTTGGCACTCGGGAGAGATGTGAAGGATGTTGCCTTGGTGCTTGCCTAGACTATGTACCCACTTGAGTTGCTCTTTTGGCCTTGTTGGTTAGAAGCATGGACAAGGGGAACGATCAAGTATTAGCTCAGTGATCCTCACAACATCCCTGGGAGGCAGGTGTTACTGTTATCGTCCCCATTTTGAAGTTGAGGAAACCGAGGCAGGTAAAGGTTGTGACTTGCCCAGAGTCAACACAGCTGGTGAGTGTCTAAGGCTGAATTTGAACCCAGCACTTCCTGCCGCCAGGCCCAGCACTCTACACTGTGGTGCCCCCTAGCTGCTTCACCTTACCTGCATGTAACAGGTGATTAAGATTTACTCAATTGAAAGCAGTGAAACTGGGAGATTTTTCTGTTATTCCTTTTTTCTTAAAGTGGAATTATTTCAAGTCTAAAAATTAGATTGAGAAGATCTAATGCCGCTATGTGTTCTTGTTCTAGCTGAACAATGTTATTAATGCAAAACTATACTAAAATAATTGTTAAAGAAAACATTTTAAATTTGAGGGACGTATTTAAAAACTAGGAATGACAAAATAATTGGATGTAAAAACAGGCTTGTGTGGGTCCTGACCTGGGAATTCATGGCCTAGAGGAGCACTGATGCAGCTTAGCAGCTAAAGTGAATATTGCCTGGAGAGGTTAAAGTTTATACAGAGTGGTATGTGTCAGAGGCAGGATTTGAAGCCCCTGGCTGCCCTTCCATCCACTACAGCACACTCACTGGGTCGAAGGCTTAGTAAGGACTTTTTATTCTCAGTAATATCGCTGAAAGTGAAACTACTATCTTGCATATACAGAAAATAGAGTCCAAATTCCATGACTTTCATGTTTTGCCAGTGGGAACAGGCTAACATCCCCCTGGGGTGGCAGGTCTTTGAAACTGCTTTCTCAGTGGGTGTGGCAAAAGAAAGAGGCCCCCTTGTGAGCTGATAAATGTTATCATCTAAAAGGAAGTGTGTGCCTATTGAAAAAGAACCAGTAGTCTTAACATACTTGTAACTCGGTCTATACACACAGTTTAGGAATTCTAGCTTTACTAAGAATTTTGAAAATAACATTTAGAGAGAGGAAGATGTAGATAAATGCAAATCTCCCATCAAAGTAAGCACCCTGGGCCCTTTCTCCTTCACAACTATAGCTACCATCTATGGCCTTGTTGCTAGAGAAAATATATTCTGAGTTACAAATGAACTTTTAGAATAAAACTTGTTTCCTAAAGTGGGCCCTGACTATATTTCTAAACAGTTAGCTCACTTGTGCTAGGTTGGGGGAATCATTTTATAGCTCTATAATCATGACACTCCAGTAGTACTCCCTGGCAGTCATTGTTAACTAGAAGATTTCCCATGTAAATATCTGACCTGCAAATGGCCTGTACACCCAGACAAATTATGATGTTTGGCTTCTTTGCCCCTCTCCCTACATTCCATCACAGCCCCAACTCCCCCTAACCCCATGGGAAATAAAATTAAACATAATAAAGAACAAAAGTCATCAGCCTTTTAAATCATCATCATCATAACTGTTATGATTTGAATTGCACTTTAAAGTTTGCCAAGCACTTTCCCAGAAGCCCTCTTTAGAGTCTCCTTCAAAAAAGTCTGTACTTCATTCTCTTTTAGGTCAGCTTCAAGGTTCAGTAGCCATAATAAATTTTTTTTTTAAGCTTCTATTCAAAATAATTTTCTGTTTTGTCAAATTGATCATATCATTAGTACTATTGTTCACGGTAAGTACATGGTATTTTAGCTATACTATAGTCACGGCATCTCTTGTGCCTCAGTTTACTCAACTGTAGAATGAGTAAATTAGACCATATGATATCTAAAGACCTTTCAAACTCTTGAACAACTTGAAAGACCTAAAGGAATTCAATATATACAACTTAGGCCCTTTTCTTAGGCTTCTGTCTTCATTTTTTACTTGTAACATATACATTTGGTTTTAATATTTAAAATTTTCCTATTCTATTATTTATAAAGAATATTCAAGATTAGTTTTTTTCTTCTCTGAAAAATATCATTGAATGTTTAATTGCATGAGCCTGAGTTCAAATGAGAAGAGGTAAAGAATTATATTTTGAGCCTCACATTTGACAAAAGAGTTTTGGAAATCTTCGAAGTAGGGCTTCAATTTTCTCATTCTGTTTCTTATTTTCAAGTTAGGAGAGAAGTCTTAGAGAGTTTCTTGGTTCTGGATTCTCGTTTCTGGCCATTTGAGCTCAGAGCTGCCAACCTGATTTTTTTCTCTCTTCCTTGCCTAACGTCCTTAATTAGGGAGGAGTCAAATCCCATCTTTCTTGTTTCTCTAGGTTCTGTTATGGTTCTGGCGGGATGTCTCTCTAGGCCTGTGTCTATGACCCACAGATTGAATTGTGGCACCAAACACTCTTCTAGCTCCCCATTCCCTGTTAAATTCTTATTCTGCTGTTCTCGCTCCTTTTTCCTTCTTATTATCCTTTCTGCTATCCCCTTTCCAAAACCTGGCTTCAAACTTAGACTTTACCATAAACAAATATCTTCTTTTACATAGATTATACTGTAACATCCTGGGTATAAGACTATATAGACACACGGGGGTGAGGGACCTGTTATCATCATAGGGTCCTAGGTAGAGAACCAGGGTTCTTAACCTTTGTGTATGACAGACCCCTTTGGCAAACCTATAGAACTTTATCAGAATCATATTTTTAAATGTGTAAACTAAAGTACATGTTTGATTACAAAGGAAACAGCTATATTGAAATAAAGATGTAATTGATTTCCCCATCCAAGTTTATGTTCCCTGCCCTTGAAATATACCTCCAGATCCCAGATTAGGAATGCCTGATATAGAGCTATGATGAATATTAATGTATAGCCCTCATCAGTTATCTGGGAAGATGGAGTAGGTCAGAAAATTCCAAGCTCTCAAGATCTTCTGCTACAAAAGAGTTAGAATAGCACCTTAGGGCGAACAAAGTGTGGCTGGGGATAAATAAGAATGGGGGCATAACCAGGGTCCTCCTGAGATAATTTGAGAAGATCAGAAGAAAAATCCCAGGACCAGGTTTGGTCCCTGTGAAGAGTAAACACCTCCAGGCTAGGTTCCCTTTTAACGGCAGGCTGCTAGCCTCTTAAACAAGTGGCAAGCCCTGGGGTTAGTTGGTTTGAGAGGCCGCCTCGACCCCAGCCACTAGAACTTTTACCCCCTGGGATAGTGAGGGAAGTTGGGGGTCTGAGTCCTGGAAAATCCAGGGACCTCTGCTGACCAGGAAGGCCAGACCCAGCTGTGCTGTGAAGAGTGGTGGGTCCAAGAAGGAACCAGCACATATCCAGTGAGTGCAGGAGCAGTGGGGCACTTACAAGAGGCTGGCAGTTTGGCTCTAGTTTCAGGCTAGAGGGGAGAACTGGAGATCTGGGACAAGAGGCACCATTCCCCATACCCCAGGGCAAGAGGTGACTACAAATAAATAAGCTATCACACTCCCCCCACCCCCAAATACACAGGCAAAGGAGAAAGAGTCCAACTATAGAAAGCCATTATGGGAATAGGGTATGACCGGGGTTCATCTTCAGAGGAGGAAACTGAAGTAAAGAAACCCCCAAAGAGTAACTGCCCAAAAAGAATTTATAGAAGACCTTAAAAAAGACTTTAAAAATCAAATGACAGAGATGGAGGAAAAACTAAAAAAGAAAATAAGAGTAATCCAAGAAAAACAAAAAGGGTATGAAAGGAAAGTCAACCAACTAGAAAAGGAGATTTAGAATCTTTTTTTTTTTTTTTTGGAGGGCAATTTGGGGTTAAGTAACTTGCCTAAAGTCACATGGCTAGTAAGTGTGTCAAGTGTCTGAGGCCAAATTTGAACTCAGGTCCTCCTGACTCCAGGGCTGGTACTCTATTCACCGTGCCACCTAGCCACCCCAAGATTCAGAATCTTAAGGAAGAAAATGGTACCTTGAAAATTAGAATCGGGCTAAGTGAAACCAGTGAAATTATAAGAGATCAAGAAATGATTAAGCAAAATATGAATAATGAAAAAATAGAAGAGAAAGTGAAACATAAGAAAAACAACAGATTTGGAGAATAGATCAAGAAGAGAAAATATTAAAAAAATTGGACTGACTAAAAGTTAAGATCAAGAAAAGAATCTTGATACAATAATACACGAAATAATTAAAGAAAATTGTCGGGGTGGTTAGGTGGCACAGTGCATAGAGTACCAGCCCTGGAGTCAGGAGGACCTGAATTCAAATCTGGCCTCAGACACATAACACTTACTAGCCTTGTGACCTTGGGCAAGTCACTTGATGCCAATTACATTCACACAATTATCTTCACTCCTCAAAAAATAAAAACAGACACACACACACGAAAATTGTCCTGAAGCATTAGAACAAGGGGGGAAAGTAGAAATAGAAAAAATCAGTTGATCACCACTTAAAAGAGATCCTATGAAGAAAACTCATAGGAATATCATAGCCAAATTCTGAAATCCCCAGCTCAAGGAAAAAATACTAAAAGCATCAAGATTAAAACAATTTAAATATGATGGTACCACAATTAGAATTATACAGGACCTAGCATCAGAAACATTAAAGGACTGCAGGTCTTGGAACACAATTATTGAAGAACTGGGGTTCTGGCCAAAAATATCATACCCTACAAAGTTAGCTATTATTTTGAACAAAAAAAAAAGGACATTTGATAAACTCTGATTTTCGAGACTTTATTTAAAAAAATCCTGCACTTAATAGATGATTCAGCACATAAGAACTAATATAAAGGCTGATTATAAGGGATCCATAAGGACAGAGAATCAGGGTTCTTAACCTTTGGTGTCACGGACCCCTTTGGCAAACCTATAGATAGGCCCCTTATCAGAATCATATTTTTAAATGTATAAACTAAAGTACATGTTTACTTTTTATATATGTAAAATGTAAAATTTATGTCTAAGATTCTTATTAATAATTGGGTAGCTCATAAGAAAGAGTGGGGAAAACCTGAACATGATATGAATTTAAAAAGTAAAACCATTTAGGAACAGCTAAAAAGAGTAATTATTTTATACAAATGAGGTGCAAGAGGAAGAATTGATACATAGGAATTAGATGGGGGAGGAGGGCTGGTAGTTCTGGTAACCTACTTCCATCAGGAATGGGTATAAGAGGGTACAATACGTATGTATTTAAAAGAGTATAGAGGTCTTCTAAATTCAGAAGAAATAAAACGGTTGGGGCATAGGGAGAGGGGAGAGGACAAGGGAGGGATCTTTAGAGGGAAGGGTGAGGGAATAGATAAATGGGGTATAGAAGGGTGTTTAGATTATGGGAATGGGAGGATAGGGGAGGGATCTTTGGAGGGGGTAGGAAAGTCATAGGAGGGCAAGGCAGTGGGTAAAGTAAAGTACAGGAGGGATAGGAAACGAGATATGCACAAACATAAAAACAAAGATCAGGAATAGAATAGGTTTGGGAATGTATTTGTTTATATATGTATGTATATATGTATATGTGCTTGTATATATAGTTATGGAGAAAGATATCTAAACTTTATTGTAGCCTTCGGGGTGGAGGGGGAGACAGGGAGAGGAAAAAAAGAACAAAGTAAAAAATTGCACAGCAGAGAACAAAAGAAAACTCACAAGGAAGCAAAGCTGGACAATTCTCAACACAACGAATACTATTTATCATACAGGCTTTCTTGAAATGAAAATTTATTGTTACATATTTTGAATCCTCTCTTATGTTCTGCTATGCATATAATATGCTTTTTTTTTCCTTTCTAACTTTGTATTTAAGTTCCTATATTTAAGTTTATGATACATTTTTGTTTCTTTACTTTCTATTTGTGTTCTGGTGTTTGAGTCTTAAAATAAAATTTTAGGAAAAAAATAAAATAAAATCTTGGTTTAATATCAAAATTATTTAGAGGAAGAATTTCTTACTTTTCTCCTACCAAAATCATACCTTTTTATCCTTAATCTCCAGGTTATTTCTGTCCTAAGGTATTTTAACTTAAAATGGAATCTGTGCTTTCCTGCAGTAAGTGATATTGCCAGGTAATAGGCTCCTTATTTCATATCTGCCATATTTGGCCTTTATTATTATTTGTCCAAAGAGAGACCACTGAAGCTCTATCCTTTGGACCTTCTCCCTGTAGTTCCTTCCTGAAGAAGTGCTTTTTGAGGATTAGACTAGTGAAACCCACTGTCCCCACCATACATTTATGACAAATTTACTTGTAGTTTTAAGGATCAGAATAAAAGACTAAATAGGTGAGAAGGTAAAAACACACCTCAGGTTGGACTGGGTTTCAGCCTTACTGTGGTATACATTTAAACATTGCTTACCAGAAGGGCATTAATTTATCTCTGTGGTGCTTCTACTTCTTTGCCATTACTCAGGGCTTAGGGTTGCTTCATGGGGCTCTAACCTCTGAGCTGTACAAAAGGCATCATTCTCCCATACCACAGATAGAGAGAGGCATGTAGGCCCAGATAAAACCCCTATCCTCCATGAGACTTGGCTGTTCCAGGGCATTCTGCTCACAATCCCCATCTCTGGCAGAAACATCTAAAGGAGAATGACTCAGTTCAATTCCTTTTTATCTAGTCCTTCTGGCTAATCTTATTAGGCTTCACTCAAACCACAGTTCTAAATCCTTCCACTAATATTTTTTCCATCCCAAAAGCTCAGCCTCCTTAATATTATTAATAAGCTCTTTGGAAGAAAGGCAGCATGGCATGTATAAGGGGAAAACTTTGAGGAGATAAATAGGTATTAGGGTTAAAAGAAACCAGTAAAAATATTATTTTAGTTCTGAAAAAAATCCTATTACAATGTTATAATGTCCAAGGGTATCTTTTGTAAAAATGAAGTGTTGGGGGCAGCTAGGTGGCACAGTGAATAGAGTACCAGCCCTGGAGTCAGGAGGACATGAGTTCAGATGTGCCCTGTGACCTTGGGCAAGTCACTTAACCCCAATTGTCCTGCCTTCCCCCCTCCAAAAAACTAAAAAGAAAAAAAAGTGGTGTGGGATTTCTAAGCACTATTGTTATGGTTAAGTAATGATCTTCAAACCCAAGCAGCAGAGGGTAGGCTTCTTTGGAGAAGTGGTGGACTACAGGTACAGAGTGAGGCATACACTCAGATTGGTTTGTTTTGCTTAGTTTTGCCTTTTTGGTAACAAAAAGCTAATGAGAGGGAGGTAGATGATATTGGGCGATAACAACATTGTGTATTTTTTTAAACTTTTTTTAAAAAAAAGCAAAGAGTTATAAAAGGAGTTATAAAAGGCATTTCTAATGTGAACAGAGGTATTCTTCAAGAATCAGTGCTAACCAGTAGTTTTACTTTTTCTTTTAATAAGTGGTCTGGAGAAGGAATATACTTTGTAATCTCCAAGTTTTTGTAGAATCATTCAGTAAATATTTACTGAGCGCTTACATAACATTAAATTCTTCTGGATATTGAAAAAATCATCAGATCACAGACTTTTTTTTTTAAGCAATTGGGGTTAAGTAACTTGCTCAAGGTTACACGGCTAGTCATTATTTATGCGTGGGTGCTCATTTTCTGAGGCCGGTGCTCATTTTCTGAGGCCGGTGCTCATTTTCTGAGGCCGGATCTGATCTTGGGTCATACCAACTCCGAGGCTGGCGCTCTTACTCACTGCGCCACCTGGCCGCCCCTTTAGGGCAATTGGGGTTAAGTAACTTGCCCAAGGTTACACGGCTAGGTTTTTGTTTGTGTGGATTAAGTGGGAGGCCTGCTCCGAACTCAGGTCCTTTTGACTCCAGGGCCGGCGCTCTATTCACTGCGCCACCTAGCCGCCCCTCAGATTACAGACTATTAAGGTGTCAAAGCCAGAAGGTTACTGATAAAATTTGAAATACCAATTTGGGACAGATAAAATGAAATGGAATATTGTCTGGTGCCAAGGACATTGGAGCTGGAGTCAAGACTTGGGTTTGAATCCTAGTTTGCTACTCCCTCATCTATGTGAATTTGAACAAATTATTTGACACCTGAGATTTGGTTTCTTTCTTTGTAAAGGTGAGAGTTTGTACCAGACAATCTCTGTGGTTGTATCTGACTCTGAAATCTTAGAGAATTTCAAAACTGACAGGGATTTCAGTAGCCAGTTAGTCCAACTTGAACCTAAAAAGGAACCGTCACTAAAAGATGTCTCAGAAGTGATTGGCCTGTTAGTGAGGGGGAGCCTGCTCTGCTCTAGGGAGCCCTTGTTGTTGGGAAGCTTTTCCTGGTATCTAGCCTAAATTTGCCCTTTTTGACTTTGTCCACTGTTACTGATTTGCCAAACCAAATCTCTTTTCCATGTTTTGACTTTTTATATCCTTGAAGAAAACTATCCTATCATTTCTCTTCTGGTCAGTCTTCTCAAGGCTAAATATCCCTTGTTTTTACAATTGATCTTCATATGACATGAGCTCAGGGCTTTCGCCATCCTGCTTGCCCTCCTAGATGCAGCAATCCTTCTTAAACTGTGGTGTCCAGAATTGAACAAGATAGACTAGGGCAGAGTACAAAGGGAGTGTCAAATCAAGTCACCAAGCATTTGTCAAGTGTTTACTAGGTGTTAGTTATGTTGCTAAATGCTGGGGATACAAAGAAAGGCAAAAACATGGTCCCTTCTCTCAAAGAACCCACGTACTGAGAGGGGGAAACGATAAGAAAATAACTACATACATATGAGGTCCATACAGTTATAAATGGAAGGTAGTTTCAAAAGGAAGGATATATAAGGGGCAGGGCCAGAAATAGCCTTCTGCAGTAGGTGATAGGGTTTGAGCTGAACCCAAAGAAACCAGGAGGCATAGGTGAGGAGAGAGAGCATTCCAGGTATGGGGGACAACTAGTGCAAAGGCCCAGATTCAACAGTGTGGAACTGGATTGTAGTGTGATTGAAGGGAGTAAAATATAAGAAAGCTAGGAAGGAGCCAGATTGTGAAGAACTTTAAAAGCCAGAGAGGATTTGATATTTTATCTTAGCAGTAATAGGGAACCACTGGAGTTTGAGTGGGGGAAAAGGAGAGGGTTGAAATGGTCATACTTGTACTTTAAGAAAGTCTCTTGGCCTCTGAGTGAATTGGGGACAGACTTGAGGCAAGGAGTCCAGTTAGACTAGGTGAGGGTAATGAAGTCCCATATGAAGATGATTAGAGAGAAGGGGCTATATACAAGAGAGGTTGTAAGGGTAGAAATAACAGTATTTGACAATGTGTGGGGTGAGTATACCAAGATATGGTCAAAATGGGTATATGATTTAGGCATGAAGGGTGATACTACAAGCAAATTAGGAGAGGAACAGTTTGCTTTTCAGATCTATGGAGAATGGAAGAACTTATGACCAAATAAGAGACAGAGAATGTTATAAAATGCAAAATGGATAATTTTGATTACATTAAATTAAAAAGGTTTTGCACAAAGTCTGTGCAGCCAGGATTAGAAGGGAAGCAGAAAGCTGGGAAACAATGTTTATAGCCAGTGTCTCTGATAAAGGCCTCATTTCTAAAATATATAGAGAACTGAGTCAAATTTAGAAGAATACAAGTCATTCCTCAGTTGATAAGTGGTCAAAGGATATGAATAGGCAGTTTTCAGATGAAGAAATTAAAGGTATCTGTAGCCATACCCAAAAAAATGCTCTAAATCACTATTGATTAGAGAATTGTAATTAGAACGACTCAGACACCACATCACACACCTCTCAGATCGGCTAACATGACAAAACGGGAAAATGATAAATGTTGGAGATGTGGGAAAATTGGAACACTAATGCGTTTTTGGTGGAGTTGCAAATTGATCCCAACCATTCTGGAGAGCAATTTGGAACTATGCCCAAAGGGCTTTAAAACTGCAAAATCCAGAAATACTATTAGTAGGTCTATATCCCAAAGAGATCATAAAAATGGGAAAAAGACCTACATTTATAAAAAATATTTATAATGGTTCTTGTTGTGGTGGCAAAAAATTGGAAATTGAGGGGATGTCCATCAATTGGGGAATGGCTGAACAAGTTGTGATATACGAATACTATTGTGCTATAAAAATTATGAGCAGGCAGATTTCAGAAAAACTTGCATGAACTGATGCTGAGTGAAGTGAGCAGAACCAAGAGAACATTGTACACAGTAATAGCAGCAGTGTACAATGATCAACTTTGATAGACTTAGCTCTTGTCAGCAATGCAAGAATCTAAGACTATACCAATTGTGATGGAAAATGCTAATCACGTCCAGGGAAAGAACTATGGAGTCTGAATGCGGATCAAAGCATACTGTTTTCATTTTATTTTGCTTTTTTTTTCTTTCTCATGGTTTTCCCCTTTTGCTCTGATTCTTTTTTCACAACACAACTAATGTGGAATTATATTTAATATGATTGTATATGTATAGCCTATTTTAGATTGCAGGCCGTCTTGGGGAAGGAGAGAAATTTAGAACTCAAAATCTTATAAAACTGAATGTTGAAAACTAAAAATAAATTTCATAAAATGTTTGTGGGATGAATATGAGAGAGAAGTGGAGAGTGACATGAAGGTTGTGAGGGTGACTGGGAAGATTACAGGGCCCTGACAAAATGCTTAAGATTTTGGGGAAATAGTCATGAGTTCTCTTTTAAATATGTGGAGTTTGAGATTCCTAGAGAACATCCAATTCAAGATGTTGGTGATGTGGAACAGGAGGATCTCAGGAGAGAGATCAGAGCTAGATATCAAAAGATCTTGGAAGCAGTTGTGCAAAAATGAACCTTGTGGGCTGATGAGCCCACCAATGGAGGTAGTAGCAGGGTGGTCCTTAACATGAGGTATGTGACCTGGGTTAAAAAATCTGGTAACTGTATTTCAGTATAATTGGTTTCCTATGTATTTTATTTCGTGCATTTAAAAACATCATTCTGGGGCGGAGCCAAGATGGCGGAGTAGAAACAGCTCGTCCAAGCCTCTCTGCCCCCAGATTCTCCACAAACTATGTAAAAAAGGACTCTGAAAATCTTCTGGAGCCCCAGCACCCACAGAACGACACAGAGAAGCTAACCCCCCGCTGAGGACAGCCCAGCACCCTGCAGGAAGGACCAGCGCAGTGGTCTGGGAGCCGGCAGCGCGCAGAGCGCAGGAGCCGAGCCGAGCCCAGGTCCACGTGAGCCGAGGTTTTAGCCCCAGGGCGGCAGGGCCAGCAGCCGGCTGGAGGAACCCCAGAACACCAGGAACTGTGGAGACGCCAGAATTATCAACATAGACTTGCCTAGGACAAAGTAGAGGTTAGTGTCCTATGGACTTTGGGACCTGTATTTGGGGAATGCGTCAGCTCCCTCCCCTGGGGGCTAGAAGCTGCTGAGGAGACACGCCACTGTGTAGTTTTCAGAGGCATTTCCGGCTCCCAGCCTACAAATCGTGGGGAGATCCAGCGATCAGTCTTGGGGGGTAATCGCTCTTGCTTTAACCTCCCTGGATCTGGATTGTGATCTAGGGTGGAAGTTGTGGGTGGGTTTACAGCTTGCCAGAAACGGAAGTTGCCCCCCACACGTTCGGGACGAAAATTCCTCTAGCTGGCCTTAAAGCCATAGTGTGGCAACAAGCCCAAAAGTCAAGCAATTAAGTGGCAACATGCCAAGGCAAAGGAAACAGAAAAATGCAACCCTAGACTCCTATTTTGGGGGCATAGAGCGGGAAAAGGACTGTGAGGTCAGAAGTCCTGCTCCAAAAGCCCCAGGGGAAAACATGAGTGGGTTGCAGGCCATAGAGGACCTTAAGAAGGACTTTAAAAATCAAATAAGAGAAGTGGAGGAAAAATTAGAAAGAGAAATGAGAAGGATGCAGGAAAAGTATGAAATGAGGGTCAACAGCCTGACTGAGGAAAACAACACCTTAAAAAATAGACTAACTCAAATGGCAAAGGAGGCCCAAAAGGGCAATGAGGAGAAGAATGCCTTAAAAAGTCGAATTTGCCAGATGGAAAAAGAATCTCAAAAGTTCACTGAGGAGATTCATTCCTTCAGAGTTAGACTGGAGCAAATGGAAGCTAATGACTTTATGAGAAATCAAGATGCTGTTAAGCAGATCCAAACAAACGAAAGATTAGAAGGCAATGTGAAATATCTCATGGGAAAAACCACTGACCTGGAAAATAGATCCAGGAGAGACAATTTAAAAATTATTGGACTACCTGAAAGCCATGATCAAAGAAAGAACCTAGAAATCACCCTTCAAGAAATTCTCAAGGAAAATTGCCCTGATGTTTTAGATCCAGAGGGCAACATAGAGGTTGAAAGAATCCACGATCACCTCCTGAAAAAGATCCCAAAAAGAAAACTCCCAGGAATATTATAGCCAGGTTCCAGAATCCCCAGATCAAGGAGAAAATACTACAAGCAGCCAGGAAGAAACAATTTCAATATTGTGGAAACACAATCAGAATAGCCCAGGACCTGGCAGCTTCTACACTGAGGGATCGAAGGGCATGGAATATGATATTCCAGAGGGCAAAAGAACTGGGAATGAACCCAAGGGTCACCTACCCAGCAAAACTGAGTATTTTGTTTCAGGGGAAAATATGGTCATTCAGTGGAATAGAGGACTTTCAAGCATTCTTGAGGAAAAAACCAGAGTTGAATAGAAAATTTGACATCCAGACGCAAGAAGTAAGAGATGCCTGAGAAGGTAATCAGGGAAAAGAAATCAAAAGGAACTTATCAAAGTTGAACTATTTACATTCCTATATGGAAAAGCAATATCTGTGACTGATGATATCTTTCCACTATGAAAATAATGGAAGAAGGGGGTGTGGTCATACGAATACATATGTGAATGTGTGTGTATATGGTTACAGTTATATATGGATAGAGGGCATAGGTTGATTTTGTTGGGAAGGGAGAGTACTCAAGGGATGAAATTATGAGGTGAGAGAGGAAAGTGGCAAGAGGAGATGGGGAGAGACATGGTTGGGTAAACTATCTCATGTAGGGGAAGTGGGTGCAAAGGAGGGGGAGAATAAGGAAGGCTAAAAAGGCAAAACCACATTCACATTGAATTTGGTTCAGGGAGAAAATGACATACATACTAAATGGGATATCTCAACCTGCAGCAGGATAGGGGGAAGGGGGATGAGAGGAGAGATGATGGATGGGAGGGCAGCCTTGGGGTGAGGGGAGGTTGGAAGTACCCACTATAGAAGAGGGACAGGATCATGTAGGGAATGGACCAGGTGGGGGGTGGGATGAGTGGGAGGGAATTATAAGCAGCCTTGTACAATATATCTACTATGATAATGTTTTGCATAGCTAGACATGTACAACATATACTGAATTACTTATATCCCAAGAAGGAATGGGTGACAAGGGAGGAAGGAAATGGATCTGAAATTCGAGGTCGTAACATTAAATGTTTCAAATATATATATAAATACTATTATTAATACTCTTTTGCCTATAATTGGGAGATAAGATGTGCAGGCATTGGGACACAAAGATTCATCTTCCTCTAATGGAAAAGTCGATGGGGGTATGGGAGAAGGTATGGGAGAGAGCAGATTGGAGGAAGCGATATCTTGTGGGACTGCTATTCTGGGAGGATGGGTAGGGGAATAATGGGGGGAAAATGTAACTCAAAATCTGGCGGAAATGAATGATGTAAAACAGAAGTTAATAAAGTATTTGTTTAAAAAAAAAACAAAACATCATTCTGAGGAGTCCATAGGCTTTACCAGACTTCCAAAGGGGTCCATAACACAACATATTTTAAGAACGCTTAGTATAGAGGAAGTAGAGAAGAGGGCCATAACTGAGCCTTTGCATGGTTGATGAGTGTGACCTGAATAAAAGACACAGAGGAGTGGTCAGCAGATAGGTGGTGAACAAGGAGAGACCTGTGTCACAAAAACCTAGAGAAGACTATCTGGGAGAAGAAGGGATTGATCGTGTCAGAGACTGCAGAGAAGTCAAGGTGGATGATGATTGAGAAATTTGGCTGTTAAGAGATCATTACTGAATTTGGGGGAAGCAATGAGGTTCGAAGCCTCCTTATTCCCAAAAGTCATGTCTGCCTTAATGCAGCCTAAATCACCTGGGTTTTTTTTTGGGGGGGGGGGTGGAATTTAGTGAACTGACTCTTCAGTTCACTTGCTATCTAACCACACCTCTCTTGTCTTGTACTTATGGAGTTGATTATTTTCATCCCAAATGCAAGACTTTCTGTTTATCCTTACTAAATCAATTTCATCTTAATTTGATTCGGTCCAGTGTGCTGGCCTGTCAAGGTCTTTTTGGATCCTCACTATCTTACAGTGTGTTAGCTCTCCCTTTTGGCTTTCTGTCATCTGTAAATTTGATAAGCATCTCATCTATGCCTTTATCCATGGCATTGTTAAGAAATCTTAAACCTGTGGAAATTATCTCAGAAAATAGAATAAACTAATAATAATCTATTCAAAAAAGAGCTTGACAGATTCTAATGATGGATTTGTAGTGCCACTGTCAGAGACAGAATATTGGGCTAACTGGCTGATGGGTGTGACATCTTGATGGTAGAGTAGGGATCAGCCAAAGTTTGTCTCTTACACAGTTCACACAAGCAATTGATTGCTTTCTTTGGAGAACTGTCCATAACTATCATAGTTAGGGACCAAGAGAAGCATTTCATATACAGGATTATTTTATAGAACTTAGACCTATTTCTGTTTGTCTACATTGCTGTTATATCAGTAAATCTATGAGTTCATCAATGTGAATGTTTTCTCCATTGGCGCAGATGATAACTTATGAACAGATTTTGCATCCTGTGAGGTTATTGTGTGTGTTTTCCCAGAGATCCTCTACATAAAGTATGACATTCCTAAGAAGAGTCCTGAACTCTCCAGACCATGTTGCCTCCTCTCTAGCCTTTATCTCCATTTACTCCCCATCTAAAAACTTTTGACTCCACCCCGGCCTTATTCTTGCCCAGATCCAGGTCTTTACCTTGCTTTGAGGACATCTCCAGATCATGTAACACTGAGAACATATACATCCCTCTCTACTTTCTAGAACCCCTTTATGGATTGTCTTCTGCCATTAGAGTGTAAGCCCCTTGAGGGGGCTGGCTTGCTTTTTTATAGCACAGTGCTTGGCACATAATAAGCATGTAATAAATGCTTACCTCAATTTTAGTCCATACACTTTGGCCTGGCCATCACAGTGTAATGGTTTTACACTCCGGGAAGGTTATTGATGATAGAAAAAGACCCATCTGTATTCAGAATAGCATTAGCTGTAAAAAGAAAAGGTGGAAACAAACTAACCACCCGCTGATTTGGGAACTGCTGAATGAAATGGTATGTGGATGTAATGAAATATGACTGTACCTTAAGGAATAATAGTTATTAAGAATTCAGAAAGACATTTATATGGAGTGCTACATAATGAAGAGAGCCAAAAGGGCAAATACGCTAAATTATTACAATAACAAATGAGTGCAACCTCAAATGGCAACTAAATTCAGATAAAGTGTAAAGCAACATGAACTACTAGTTGCTACAATCACAGTTGAGATAGTATTGCTTAATTGTTTTCCTGGGAATGTGCATTGTGGGGACCAGTGATAGCTAGTTGGAATATGTCTACTGTATCAAAACAGTATTTTTTTTTAATGGGCTTTTGTGCTGGGAAGTGTTTTTGAATCAATTAAAGTAGTAGAAGTTGAAAGTACAGTTTCTCGGGGGCGGCTAGGTGGCACAGTGAGTAGAGTGTCGGCCTTGGAGTCAGAAGGACCTGAGTTCAGATCCGACCTCAGAAACTTAACACACAAACAAAAACCTAGCTGTGTGACCTTGGGCAAGTTACTTAACCCCAATTGCCCTCCAAAAAGCCAAAAAACAACAAAAAAAGAAAGTACAGTTTCTCAAATTCAGTCTGGACCATTCTCCTATTTAATTCTGGGCCAAATGCATTCATCTTAAATGTTCTAGTGGCCTTATAACCTCATGTCATTGTCTGGACCACAAGCATTTTAATCCATTTAATTTTTCATATGTGGTCTCTTTAAGTGGGGTACAGTGAAAAGAGTCCTGGGATTGGCATTAGAGACCCTGAGTTTGAATCCCAGGCTTGCCATTTACTACCTGTGGGACCTTGGGCAGGTCCCTTAACATATCTGGGCCTCAGTTCCCTCTTTAAAAATGAGGGAATTGGCTGCAGTTGATAAGTGGTTAAAGGATATGAACAGGCAGTTTTCAGATGAAGAAATTAAAGCTATCTATAATCATATGAAAAAATGCTCTAAATCACTATTGAATAGAGAAGTGCAAATTCAAACAACTCTGAGGTACCACATCACATCTATCAGATTGGCTAACATGACAAAAGAGGAAAATGATAAATGTTGGAGATGTGGGGAAAATTGGAACACTAATACTTTGCTGGTGGAGTTGTGAACTGATCCAACCATTCTGGAGAGCAATTTGGAGCTATGCCCAAAGAACTTTAAAGCTGTGCAGAGTCTAGCAATACCACTCACTACTAGGTCTGTCTCCTAAAGAGATCATAAAAAGGGGAAAAGGACCCACATATGCAAAAATATTTATAGAAGCTCTTTTTGTGGTGGCCAAGAATTGGAAATTGAGGGAATGCCCATCAGTTGGAAAATAGCTGAACAAGTTGTGGTATATGGTTGTGATGGAATATTATTGTTCCAGAAGAAATGATGAGCAGGTGGATTTTGGAAAAACCTGGAAAGACTTGCACGAACTCTGATGCTGAGTGAAATGGGTGGAACCAAGAGAACATTGTACCCAGTAACAGCAGCA
The DNA here is from genome assembly GCA_011680675.1 of Gymnobelideus leadbeateri. Classification (NCBI taxonomy): domain Eukaryota; kingdom Metazoa; phylum Chordata; class Mammalia; order Diprotodontia; family Petauridae; genus Gymnobelideus; species Gymnobelideus leadbeateri. The sequence goes on from WOXC01005426.1 coordinate 318,145, forward strand.
GTGTTGGATGACCGACTTAGATAGACTTAGCTCTTCTCATCAATGCAGTGATCTAAGACAGGGGGGAAACCTGCAGCTTCGAGGCCACATGTGGCCCTCTAGGTCCTCAGGTGCAGCCCTTTGACTGAATCCAGACTTCACATAACAAATCCCCTTAATAAAGGGATTTGTTCTGTAAAACTTGAACTCAGTCAAAAGACCATACCCGAGGACCAAGAAGGCTACATGTGACCTCAAGGCCGCAGGTTCCCCACCCTTGAATTCTGAGACAGTTCCAAAAGACTCATGAGTCTATCCACATCCAGAGAAAGAACTATGGAGTCTCAATTCAGATCGAACATACTTTTTCTCCTTTATTGGTTTTTCTTTCTTTTGATTTTTCCCTTTTGTTCTGATTTTTCCTTCACAATATGACTAATGTGGAAATATGTTTAATATGATTGTACATGTATAACCTATATCAGATTGCTTGCCATCTTGGAGAGGGGAGAATTTAGAACTCAATCTTATAAAAGTGAATGTTGAAAACTAATAAATAATAAATTTTTAAAAATGGAATTGGATTGGATGACTTAAGGCCTTTCCAGCACTCAATCTAGAATTTTATGAGTAATTGTGGCTCTCATTGAGGCCCTGTATGTTCTTGGGGTTTGATGCAATTAGTACAGTATTAGCAGCTGTGAGCAGCGGGAACATCTCACCATCTGCATTGGAACCGTACACAGAACATCTTTTGTGACAATGACAAACACCTCTGGATGACATATCTTCCTATTCTCTGTCTGACTTGGCAATAAGTAGGGTCATTGAACAGTTATCTGTGGAGTTTCATTTATCAACCAATTTTATAATGATCTTAACATAATGCATAAGTCCCAAGTTGTTGGAAGAAAGCCTTTGTGGCTGTGATTTCTCTATCAAGTGGTTTTCTTTTTTTTTAACCAACAAATTCAATAGGATCTTGTATTCTCTCTATTTTTGGTCAGTTGTGTGACTGGAAAGACAAGGCACATTATAGAAAATTCCTTGCAAAAAACCTGCCTGGTTGTTCTCTTCTTCAGGGGCAACCTTTATTCTCATAAAAATATTGTAAAAATGAAAAAGTAGCCTACTACGTTGTAGTATTATTGAGTTAGTTATTGATGTTCTCTTGGTCACCACCTTTCATGGTTAATATTGTCTGTGAGGTTTTCCCCATTATTTTTCCTCCCTCTTTGGGATACCTTGTAAAATGATTCTGCAATGCTTTCAAGATTTCACTTTCAGCATGAATTTTCTCAGCATACAGTTGATGTGAACCAGCCACTCTTCTTGCTTTCATCTTCCCAGGTATCATTTCAGCTTCCTCATATCAAAGACTGGGGTGTTAGGGTACAAATCTGGTGATTACACTCTTCCTGATGATGAAGATAGGCCAACAGATTCGTTCCACTTTATATTTGTTAGCCTCGTGCTGGTTTCATATATAAGTGCCCTCGGGATGAATTTATTCAGTTGGGTCCCGTGCCAAATTTCTATAGATTTGTTTTCACTTCTACTTTTCACTGTTTTATGAGGTTCTACTGCTCACGGTCTTCTACCTTCTTTTGAATTTTACAAATTAATTAATATTCTAAACTTGTTGCTCTTGTCTGTCACCTGTCTGCTTATCAAAGAGCATTTGCTGGTAACTTGGTTTCTGGGATCTTTGGCCTCATGTTTTACATTGGTTAGAATTTTACAGGAAATGGTGATAAAGCAATATCTTTGCCTTTTTTCCATTTCCTATTTTCAGTATTGACAGCTGGTTTGAATAGGTTAGGTTGAAGCTGCTAAAATTACTCACAGTGGCTTCCCATCTTTATATTTGTCTTAATGATGTTTGACCTTTGCTTTAACTAGGCAATGATCTGACTGCTTGCATACAGACAGCTGATTCTGATATAACTCCCATATCAGCAACCAATTTACTATATGTTTATATAAACTCAGCTTAATTTTTTAGTGTTGTTTAGTACCCACAATGTCCAGTGCTTTTCAGGACTCTTCTGGATGAAAATATTCATGTGATAAAGGTCTGAGGCTTCCGAATGGTCTACAAGCCTTGGGTTTCTTTTTGTTTGCAAACTTCTATTTTTACCATCTGCTTTCTAAAGGGAGGTGGAGAGTCAGACAAAGAGAAGAAAAAATACAAGGAAATATTACTACTAATAATCATAATTCAGTTGCTAGATCTTTGCCCATCAGCAAATGGGATAAGAAAGAAGCATACATACTTCTTCGATTTGTATGGCACTTTTTGTAAAGTTGACCATGTAATGGAGGCATCAAGAGGCCACTAAAATGCAGAAAAGCAAAAATATCAAATATGCTCTTTGCTGAGGAGATAATAAGTTATATTCAATAAAGGGCTTTGAAGAAAGAATTAAGAATTAATTGTAGACTACAATTCCAAATAATTATTAGATCAAAGAACAAATCAGAGAAACTATACAAAATTTCATCAAAGACAATGACAGCAGTGAGAGAGCATACCAAAACTAAAGCAGTCCTTAGGGGAAATGTTTATATCTGTAAACACTTTCATCAGCAAAAGAGAGGGAAAAAATCAATAAATGAGACATGCAACTAAATAAACTAGAAAAACAACAGATCAGATTCTTCCAGCTAATACCAAAGTAGAAATTTTTATCAATGGTTGATAATTTTATCAAAAGTTTTGTTAAAATCTGAACTGACTACACTCCCTTCTTCTATTCATTTAGTAAACCTTTCCAAAAAAGGAAATAAGGTTAGTCTCGCAAGAGTTATTCTCAATGAAACTATCCTGATTCCTCATTAATAACTGCTTTCCTTTCTAGGATCAAGTCTTCCCTATTCAACTTCAGATCCCTCTTTTCCTTGAAGCCTTCCTTCCTTTTCCTTTAGTAGCTGTTCTTTCTTCCAAACAACCTAGAGTATAGAGAGGCATTCTTTGAGTCCATTTACCTTTTGGTCCAAGAATATAAGATAGCTTACCCTTGGAACATGTGTAACAGTCATACAAACGTCACACACTTGATGTAAATGACTACATAGTTTCCCCTTTTGTCCATCACAGTTGAGATTTTTAACCTTGTTTTTTGAAATTAGTTGTGGATATCTAAGCACCTAGATTAAAACTTTTTTATAGATAACTCCACAAGATCTCCAGTCACACCCTTCACTTTTACCCTTGAACCAGTCTCTTTTTTTCTGTCACACATTTGGCCCTCTTCGCAACATCAATTTGCTTAGCCTTTCCCTTTTCTTACTTAGCCTTCCTTCTTTTTCCAACTGTCTTTTCCTTACCCTTCTTGAGCCTAACTATAGGTTATTGGTGGAATCAAGGAAGTCTGCTCAAGGAGAATTTGGAGGTGGTTTATAAGTATATGACTTCTTCCGGAATATAAAGATTGTCTCTCAGTTGCTTCTAGTTTAGTAACAAATTGAAGAACAGAGCATCTTACCCTTGGCAATAGCATTCTCTCCATGCATTATTCTTGATTTTGCTGGTGCATGTGCTAGTGTATGTTTAGATGGGGTAGCTGAGAAGTCAAAAGTTGAATATGTTTTGCTTGCTATAGGTAAGGCAGTTGTAGCTTGGCTTAGCCTGCTACCAATCTTACCTAGATAAGACAGAGTGACTGATATTTGGGCAGGAAGCGGGGCATTTTTTGAATAGGATTATTTGTTGAAACAAAACATGATTGCTGTGCACAATCTACTATTATATTTAAGTAGCTTGCTTGTGTTGCATATTTCCTTGTAATGGTGTCTGCTGTAATGGGTGCCATACTCTGTTCCGGGAAGATTACCAGGTGTTGACTTCATTACAATTTGCTTTTTTTCCTCCCTTGAATTCCTTTTTTGGTGTATTTTATTAGCCTGACACATGTTGCTCAATCTCATGTCACACTCATAAAAGAATTTGTGCGGGCTTAAAAGTGTGTCTTTGCTGCTGCAAAGGTTTTGTTTCTGTTCAGACAGACTGCCAGAAATGAAGAGGAGCTCTTCTTTGTTGGTGGCAGCAGTCTCAAAACCAATGAATAACTACCGTCACTTTTAAGCTCATTATCTCCCATATTGGAAAGCAAAAGGGAGTGAAGCCTTGAGGTAGCCCATCCTCTCTGGTTGGGGTTAGCTTGACCAAAGTCATGCTGAAAATGCTCCTTTTAATGACTACTGTGCAATCTGCCTACTTGTTGCCATCCTTCCCTCTTATTTTTTTAACTCCTAGGATAAAATACAGATTCACTACTGCCATAAGACAAGCCATCATCCCAGTTTCATCCCTCAAAATAAAAAGGGAAATTTGAATATTTTTAAAATGGATTGTCGTTGGTCCAAAGTTGAAACGTTTGTGACTAAATTGTTAATCCTGATCCCTTAAGTTTAGCCCAAGTCACTGAATATTTGATAGGAAAACCAGCATTACTTGGGTTAAGTAACTAAACTAGATTCATTTAGGAAACAATTTTTTTTCTTCTGAGCTTGACCCAAACCAAGAAACATTAAAACCTCCATATACAAAGAACAGAAAGATGTGTGTATGTGCGCACACATGCACATACGTGCATGCTCTTTTTAATTAGCTCAAATCATTTGCTTAAAAGTTCATTTGAATTAGTATGTAGGACGTGTTTCAAGGATGTTCTAAGCATTCATTAGCAACCTATGGAGAAGCCCATGGTGGTCAGGAAGCATTTAACAAGCTCCTGCTATGTGGCAAACACTATGCTATGCTGGGGATGCAAAGAGAAAAAGGAAGGGGAAATAGAGAATACAAACAAGTTATTTTAGGGGAATAAGACCCAAGCAGCTGGGATTCAGGAAGGGTATATGTGGGTTGTAGTGTTGGAGAGTTGAGTCTTAGAGGAAAGAAGGGATTCTTTGAGGTGGACGTGAAAAGGTAGGGAGCTGAGATGAAGTATTGGATGTGAAGAAAACAGTAGAAAGACCAGTTTAGCTAAACCAGGGCTGGAGAGCCTGCATCCTCAAGGCAACATGTGGCCTTCTAGGTCCTTGGGTGCAGCCTTTTGAGTGAGTCCAAGTTTGACAGAACAGATCCTTTTATCACGGGGATTTGTTCTGCAAAGTTTGGATTCAGTCAGAGGGCCGCACTTGAGGACCTAGAGGGCCACATGTGGCTTCGAGGCCTCAGGTTCCCCACCCCTTAAACCATAGAGTATGCAGATGAAGCTGGACAGGCAGGTGGAGACCAATTTGTGAAAGGCTTTAGAAGCCAAACAGGAAGTAATATTTGATTCTAGTAAGCAGCTCTTTTAGTTTATTGAGTAGGGAGGTGACAGTCACTTTGGTAGCTGTGTCAAGGGTAGATTATGGACAGCTACTTGAGACCAGTTCGAATACTATTGGAATAATCCAGATGAGAGTTAAGAAGGCCTTGAGCCAAGGTGGTGGCTATGAGAATAGTGAGAAGGGGATAGATGCAAGAGATGTTGTGGAGGTCAAATAGCAAGATTTGGCAATGGGTTGGCCATATAGAGTGAGGGAGATTGAGAAGTTAAGGTTAACGCTGCTGAGCTTAGTCAAAATGTTTGAGTGACTGGAAGGATGGGGTGGCATCCCTCTGTCTGGATAGATTGATGCACTGGAAGGTTAGCATGCTTGAACGGGCCATCAACATGGACACTGAAGATCCCCTAGTATAAGGGAAGGAGTTAGGGGGCAGGAGAGACAACGAGACACATTCCAAACTCCTTGAGAAAAGACAGAGTGGCTTGGAGGTTAGTAGCTCTGGTTAGGATGTTTTCTGAGTATAATTCAGATGAAGAAAAGTGAATGATGTCAGCAAAGGGGAATCTACTAGTGAAAGTGGGGAGCAAGCCCAGTGTGATGGAGAGGATGAGAGAAGATGAAACCAGGAATGGAGTGGATGAGAGATCTGGAATGGAGTATCACCTGGGGAGAGCTAGGTGCCTGAAAGGAGCCTTGGGGAAGCCCTCCAAAGGGAAGGGAAGTTGAGACTTTCGGCATGTATAATCAAAGGGGTGAGGAGAGTGAGAGTTGGACATGGGTTGGATAGAGTTGAAGATAGATGGAGAGAATCAGATTTGGCGTGGGGGTAGACTCTTGGGCAGTAGGGAATTAAGGATCATAGGGATTTGCGGAGTCACAGTGGAGGAAGTCTGCTGCCCATAGTGGGGGAGCAGTGAATGGAAGCAGCCCTTCTGAAGGTGGCAGGTAATTCAGTTAGAATGCCAACAGAGTCTTGGCTGGGGGTCATTCCCCCTAGCCATGTGGTCCCCTTGGGCCACATACTGGCTGTGGTCAGATAGTCAGGGTTTGTCCAATCCAGGGGCCAGGAAATAATCAGCCAAAGATAAAAAACCAAAACAAAACAAAAACACAACTAGATAATCCAGAGCAATAGACAAAGAATTTGAATGCTGATTTAATACTCTCTACAACTGTTTTGCATGATTTGTTTTCCTAAACTTTGGAACCATTTTCCAAAATCCTACTTGGGTCCCCAGCTGCTGATATAGAGTAGACCTGGCTAATGATGCCAGGTGGACACAAGCCTACGAGGCCTGAAAGGTTTCAAGGTCAGACCTGGGGTGATGAGCATGTGCTGCCTGAGGACCAGCCAGGCTGTTTGAGAAGGCCCTAATTGGAAGGTTGACCAAAGGATGCTGGGTTTGGTTTTTTTTAACCTCACCAGTTCACAAGACTCTGCTAAGGTAGAGATGGGGAGTAGTCTCTATCTGTGGAGAATTGGACCCACGTTCACAGAATCGCCAATACTTGAAGGACTGAAGGAATTTATTATATTCAGCTCCTTCTTCTTCTCTCTTCCGTTTCTCACTCATTTTTTCTTCTTCTTTAGAATCAAAGAACTGATCCAGAAGAGTTGTTCACTAAATTGGAACGCATTGGGAAAGGCTCCTTTGGAGAAGTTTTTAAAGGAATTGATAACCGGACACAGCAAGTGGTTGCTATTAAAATCATAGACCTCGAGGAAGCAGAAGATGAAATAGAAGACATTCAGCAAGAAATAACTGTTTTAAGTCAATGTGACAGTTCGTATGTAACAAAATACTATGGATCATATTTAAAGGTAATGTTTTTCTGTAAGTCATAAGGTGGTACTTTCACTATAGTTGGGTTTTTTTTTTTAACAAAAGGCAATGCTTTAAATCAAAGTTTGGCAGCTGTTGGGGCTGGCTACAGTTAGTGATGCCAGACAGTCTGCTCTGGGATTTAACAGCTGGATCCTGACTCCAGCTTGGGGCTCAGTTCTTTCACCTAAACTTTGGATTCATGTAGGACTGGAAATGGAGGTGACTCCTAGGGCAAATGCAGCCTCAAGAAAGGGTTGTATCCTTGTGTTTATATGTATCACTCTTAGTCCACAAAGATGCTTATACACAAATCTGTTAGAATAAGACTGGAACCAGGAACCCTCCCATTTAGCAAAATTTAGGTTTTTCCAGGATAGTGTTGACAGTCACCACTTTCTAGGTCAGGAAGTTGGGTTGGTCTCCTGAAAAGATGACCCACAAAATCCCATGCCTTTCTGGGCTTTCTGTAAATGTCCCAACACTTTAGCCCCGTATATGTGCTCTGAAGGGTTGACAGCATTACTTAGTCATTGTTAGTTGTTTGTCACTCAGGAGATTGGGGGTGGGCTGGGGGGCCGAGAGAAGTTTTGTTTCTCCTTTCCAAGATTATAAGATTCCTGGAGGAAAGGATCTTACGCTATTTATCTCTGAATCTCCCTCAGCACAAAGTAACTAATGAGTAATTGTTTGATTTTAAAGTAGAAGAGGGGTTTGTTTTCACCCCATTACACAGAACACTGGCATAGCCTTTTTGGAGGGCTTTTCTGTGTTTGGCTCTTTGAGGTGAATTGTAGAAAGGGATGTGGGGGTCACAGCTTGTCTCAAGTTATGACTCTGGGCAGATGTTTTTATCACTTCTCAGCGAATGTTGAGGGTCTGCTGAAAGATGATCTGCTGGGGACTGCTGGCAAGCTGGGGAGTGGAGTCCTTGCTGTAATGGAGATCACAGTCTAGCAGGGCGATGAGACAAAAGCACACAGTTTTGATGCAATGTGGAGTGTGATGGATGTCATAAGAATTCCAAGTTTGAAAAGGGATTTTTTTCAAAATAGTACTTTGCCCACCTTCAGAAACACACTTCTGTTGCCACGCTTTTGTTTTTGTTCTAATCAGTATAAGAATATTCATGCACATGGAATTCATATAAGAGATAGGTTGGTAAGCATTATGAGTTACCTTCTGCCCCCGTCCCCAGGCATTTTTATGACCCCCCCAATTTATTATAAGGTTCCCCAAAACAAGAGGGACTTGCCCAAAGTCTCATAGTTAGAACTTGAAGCAAAGTCAGTCTTCTTCCTATTGTACTGTGCAGAAAATATTGGTAGCCTCCCATTAATCGTTATTTGTAAAATAAGCCATTTGAGTAGCATTACTTTTTATAAAGCCACTTTACCTTAATAACGAATTACAGGCCAGTAGAAGGGAATAGTTGTATGTTATAAAGTTTCTTAAAAAGCGTTTAATTTCAGCTTTTCTTTTTATATGGAAGTCATTAGTGTATTCCAGTATATACGGACATTTGGCCATAATTCACTGATACATTACTTTGCGTTCATATAGATTAAATGAAGCAGTTGCTATTTTTAGAGAGCTTCATGGCTCTCTCATAGCTTAGGAGACTTAGGCTTGCTTGTAGACTGTTTCCTGCTTGTTTTCTGTACTCTGGGCTAAATTCTGCTCTTTTCAGATCCTTCCACTCACTTCAGAACAGATAGGGAATGAACCTTTGCTACATTTCTGGGACTAACTTAAAATATTAGATGAGACCGATTTCAAACAGGCCATCCCATAGTACACTGACAGACAGTTTTGTGTTGAAACAGCTTCTGTTCCTATTGGTTTTTATTTGTGTAGTCTCCTGAAAAATGAACTCTTAGTTCTCCCTTTTTTACCTTGCACCTAATATAATAAACATCTGATCAATATTTTCTGAATTAAAGAAATTTGGTTTTGAAAGATTTTATATAGATTTTATACTCTGAGTTCTCCAAGTCCCTACTGCAATTTAAAATGGTTGCCTCAAATATATTTTCAAAGAGCTACATTAAATAATCCCCTTGTGAAGAGCTAGTTGTTTCTATAATGTTTATTTGCCTCATGGTGCAACTGTAGAAATATGCAGATAATGACAGTGATTAATTTTATCCATTTGTATGGCATCATGTGTATTGCTTTCCATGATCATTTATAACTCCTTTCTGCAGTGTTTAAAGGCTAATAAGGTGGTTTTTTCCCCAAAACCCAATGGATTAAATAGTATGAGCATTATTTCCCCCATTTTTGTAGATGACAAAACCTAACACTGCTAGTAGATGTCTCAGAACTTAGGTCTCCTGCCTTGAGGTCCAATAAATATTCTTTCTCCTATGTCCTGTATACTCTATACTACTTTGCTTTTATAGCTAATTTTTTGCTTTTATATTCCATCAGTTTTAATTAAATTAATTGGTTTTCTTACCTTGATCAACTTTTGTTCAGTCAATGTTAAAGGATATTGTGTTTTAATTATTTTTACTTTGTACTGTCTGCTAAACAAAAGTCCAGAGTAGTAGGGTTCCAGTCAGTGCCATTTTGGGCTCTGTCATCTCAACTAGCATTTGAGAGGTGTGTTATTAATAGATATACTACACATGCCCATGCTACTCTTTTTGGCGATATCAGAAGGTCTTAGACATTGAACCCTGTTTATTTCCCCGAGTAAGAAATGTATTTTTAAGTTGTCCTTAGATCAAGACTCTTTGAGTAACTAATATTTCATCATAAATAGAAAAGAAGTGGGGGGGAAGGCATTGTGCCAGACATAATTATATGTTCTCATGGAGTTGTAGTGACTTCTTGGGACATGCAAAAAAATTAGTAGGTATTCATTTTGACTGAGATCACTGTGTAACTCCATCTTAAAAAGTGAAAGCAGAAACCTTATAAACACTTCAGTATAACCACAGTATTTTCCTTAAATTCGAGTCCATTGTCAGTTTTCTTGACTGACAAAGTTAGCCTTTATGAAGAGTGCTGAAGTTAGTGAACCCTTCCCGTATGATCTCATCGTATTGGAAGAATCTTTCATCATCTTAAAGTATTTTTCTAGTTCAATGTAAATCTCAGCGAGGTTCACTCAGGCATTAAATGTAATTTGAGTCAGGTCACTACTTGTTGTTAGAGATTGCCTTTAGCTTTCTATTTATGTTAAGGAAATATTTTTCACCCTACCCCCAAAAGAATGTCCTTTTTCAATTTCACTTAAAAAAAACAGACTGAAAAAATGTTCCACACTAGTCTTTTTTGAAAAGAAGTAATAATAGATTTGTACATTGTCATCCACTTTGATTTACATTTTGTTTGCTATGAAGTGGAGTGTGACTAGGGCTAATTTTAGGAAAACCTTTATACTCCTTTGAGAACCTTTTGTGCATCTTTAAGAAGTAGTTTAAAAATTGGAAACTCAAAATCACGTTTTTAAATGCATCAAATGGAATCCAGAGGATTACACAAGAAGTCCAGTTACCTTGAAATACAGTAAAATCTAAGGAAGTTTACAGACTCCAGATTAAGAACTCTTGTTCTAGAGGATGTGGTATAGTGGAAAGGGAAGTGAATTTGAAGTCCAATGACCTGGATTCAGAGCCTCTGTATGTGCCCCTAAGTAAGAGAGGCAGTTGCACTGGATGGTTAGATACATTCCGGTTGTAAATCTATGATTCTAAAGCATTAGAATGGCCTTTGGTTCCTATTTTAGAACTCATATAACAATCCTCCCTGAATTACAGATACCTGATCTTAAAACTGTCTTTTTCCCTTCTCATAAGTGTTACCTTTTTACCTTGGAGGGTTGGGGATGGGAGAATATTTCCCCTTTCCACTTATCAGCCAAAAAAATATCCCTAGTTGTGTGGGCAGCCTAACAGGCGCTAGCGGTACATGTATACTTTGTAGACAAAGAAAAGGAAAGATAGAAGTTTTGAAGTTCAATTAGCTATAATGAAGAACTAGCGCCATCAACTTTTTCAAGTCCTTGAAAGTGCAGAGAAGTCCCCTTCAGAATAATTTCAAAAGTCTCCATCTACCTCTTCATTATCTTTTAATTAAAACTGCTTTACTTCAAGTACCAGTAGTTATTTTTTAAACCTACTTATTCCATTTAATTTTGTTTTGTTAGATTACTATTTCTTTTTTTTTTTTTTTGCTTTTTGGAGGGCAATTGGGGTTAAGTAACTTGCCCAAGGTCACATGGCTAGGTTTTTGTTTGTGTGTGTGTTAAGTGTCTGAGGCCGGAACCGAACTCAGGTCCTTCTGACTCCAGGGCCAGCGCTCTACTCACTGCGCCACCTAGTCGCCCCTTAGTATTTCAACCACATTTTTAATACTTTTTGTTGCAGGGAGGCATATGATATTTTTCTGTGTTTTAGACTGTAGCTTCTCTGGGCCTCAGTTTCTTTTGTAAAATAAGTAGATTGATCCACACCATTTATTAAGTGCCTATTAAAATGCAGCTGTGCTGCAGTGTGGACAGCTGTGGCCTTAGAGTCCCCCTGATTTGGATTTGAATCCTGGATCTTCCTGGATACTGTCTGTTCCGTAGCCTCCCAAAGCCTATTTCCCCATATGGAAGACAGGGATAACTTCACTTCTTTCCAAATAGGGTTACTATGAGGGAAAAAACTATAGACATGTGAGTCTCTTATGATAATGAGTTACTATTATTGAGAGTCCCTTGGACAGCCAGGAGATCAAATCAGTCAATAGTTAAAGAAACTAATTCCAGGCAATAGCCATCAAATGCTGAAGCTGAAGCAGAAATACTTTAGCCACATAATGAGAAGACGGGACTCATTGGAAAAGACCCTGATGTTGGGAAAGATTGAAGGCAAAAGGAGAAAGGGGGCAGAGGATAAGATGGAGAGAGAGTGTCATGGAAACAGTGAATGTGAGCTTGGACAGACTTTGGGGGATGAAAGGGTCCATGGGGTCATGAAGAATTGAACATAATTGAACCAATGAACAACTATTGTATCGAGAGAACTTTGGGTGGCATTGAGAAGATGTGATATCTAGATAGATGGATTAAACTCCTCCGTGGCAGCACTGGGTTTTTATTCAGTTTTACCTTTGCATTTCCAGTGCCAAATGCTTATTTGTTATATCATGGAGCTTGCAGTCCCATAGTAGGATATGGACTGCCACAAGGAACTCTATATAATACACAAGATTGAGTGACATTCAGAGTTTAGGAGGTCAAAGTGAGGGCAAAAGGGAATTAAGGAAAACTTGACTGGGAGGGGGTGACTTTCCAATTGGACTTAAAGAGCTGGGCTGGAATTTTAAAAGTGTTTGTGGGGTCGAGTAAGGGTGTGTGTTCTAGGTGTAAGGAGACAAGAAAACGAAGGACATGGTTGTGTAGGGTGTGTGTTCTAGGTGTAAGGAGACAAGAAAACGAAGGACATGGTTATAGAGAGAGTTGTGTAGGTGGACTGATATAAAACATGAAGAGTTGAGTAATAGAAAGCTAGAAAGGTCAAGTGGCAGCAGTGGGCTTTGAATGCCAGACAGACAAGTATGATCATTAACCCAACAAGCAATAGAGATTCTCTGAAGACCTTTGAACAGAGGAATGAATGGCCTGGCCAGATCTAAGCATAAGGTACATAATTCTGATAATGGTATAAAGGATGTTTTCATCAGACAAGGAAAGAGCGAAAGCAGCAAGACTTGTTCAGAGAAGTAGGCAGGTCATAATGAAGGATCATCCAGTGGAGGGAGCTCCAGAATTGGGAAGACTATTCAGATATGATGTAGAAGTGTCAGGACTTGCTGACTACTTAGGAGGAAATGGAGCTGGAAGAGCTAGAGCTAACCCCAAGGCTTCAAATGTAGGAAAAGGGAAGGCAGATGAAAGAGCAGGTTCAGGGGGAGAATGACCAAATGCACCTAAGAGATAGGAATTGGAAGAACACAACCCATACCCAGACCTTCTTCTGAAAGACAGAAATGCCATTTCATAATTATTCATTGGCTTGGTCTTTACAGGGCACAAAGCTGTGGATCATAATGGAATACTTGGGTGGAGGATCAGCACTGGATCTCGTAAGTATTGGAAAAAATGCCTGCTTGCATATATACATGTATATGTACATGCACCTGTGTATATGTGTGTCTATCTATCTACACACATACACACTCATATAAAATGAAGTAAATAGTCTTTCTCAAGCAGCAGGCTAATAGAATCTCAACTAATCTGTGCTGATGAAATCACATGTTGGAGTTGGGGGTGGGGTGCAAACACTTTGTAGATCACAATGAAATAACTTCCTTGAGTGGAGGATCAGCATTGCATCTTGTAAGTATTGTTTGTGTCTGTGTGTGTTATATATTTTTTGTGTGTATATATTATACACACACAATTTATATGCAAAATAAAGTAAGATGTGAGTGAGTTGTCTTCTTGGGTAGGCTGAAAGGCAGTTGCGGCTAACTCCAAAGTCTCTCTTAGGACCACATTCTCTCTACTGTAAGGGAGAAGGCTGCATGGCAGAAGGTCCACGTGTTGGCCATCAGGCTAAAATTAGCAAATGTTTCCAGCTTGACATTTTAAACCTGAGTTTGCATGTGGCATTTGCTGCCACTCTGGATTTGGGTTGGTGAGGCCAGCCCAAAGGGGGCTGATATGTCTTTCCTTTTAGGCATGGTGCCCACAATTCACACAGTTGCCAGGATTGGTGAGTGGTAGTGCCTGGGGTGGTGTCTGGCTGTGTCAACCAACCAGCTAGGCTGTCAGCTGGTAGATAGAGGATTAGTATGTGAGCAGGCAAGAAGTTAATGAAACACTCATTTTAGGGTTAGGAGGCTGTCACTGAAATAACAGTGAACCAGTAGTCAACACTAGACTTGGGTTCTAGTCTTAGCTTGGTCACTGATTAGCTTTGTGACCTGGAGCAAGTCACTTACCCTCTCTGGGACTCGTTTCCTCCTCAATAAAATGAATGGACTGGCTTCTGCTCTAATTCTACTACCATTTCTGTGCTTTTTAAAAAGTTCTTGCAGAAAGATGTCAAATAAAAAGCCCTATAAATTTCAATTGTTATCTGTCCTCTGACTCTTTTTTCTGGGGGTGTTGAAAAGCCTTTGATGTTGTTTATAGTTGTGAGTTTAAAGTAACAATAACTGTTTGCTCAGGTTTCTTTTGGTTTTCTGTGAAACTTTTTTCAGTTTGATATTCCTCTTCCCATTTTTCTAGAAGAGAGGAAGTGGCTTTAGCTCCTGTATTCACCACATATGGAAGTGAGGAGATAAAGCTTTAAGACCCAAGTCAGCTCTAGATCTCTTAAATGATTCTGGGAGAGAGGATGTAGGCTCTAAAATTTGGGCCTGTGACAGCCATTGTTCTGGATCCTGGGCTGGGAAATTCCCTATCCCTTGTGAACTGGAGACCTTGGGCCAGCAGCTAGAGAACTGCTTCTCAGGGGTGTAGAGAGAATCCAGTTTGGGTAGCAGTTGGTCTGTGTGAACTACAGTGTCTAGGAAATTCCGTGATTGTCATGTAGTTTCTTATATGCCCAGGTAGACAGTGAAAAATTATTTGAGCTTTTTTGGTGCTTAACCATCATCCTTCAGTCTCATGCATACATGAAGCACATTTTATGCTCTGAGTCAATCTCCTTCTTGCATGGGTTTCCATTCTCTTTTTTTTTTTTTTTAGTCTGTCTTTGAGCAATTGTGTGTCTGTTGTCTCAGCTGTAACAGCTTGAACCAAGAATTAGATAATCATTTAAATTAGATGGTTAAATGCTCTCTTCATGTGATGATTTGCATTTTAATTAATGTGATAAAGTGGGTAAGACTATTGCTTTAAGTTGGTTAATTCCTATTTCACTTTTTCTTCAGATTTAAATGAACAAATGCTGACCACTATAAAGATCACAGCAAATACAAATTGCTATCAGTACCTGAGAAGCAGACGTCCATACAAATTCTCTTAAAATGACCTTTTGTAAAGTCCAAGTCACGGTGTAGTGGAAGGAAGGCTAGACTAGAATTCTGGAGCTGCCAGGTCTAGTTGTGGCTCTACCTCATGCCTCCCCTTTGAGGTTGTCCTTATCCTCATCCAGATGTCCTCATCTGGAGAATGCATTGGTCTACTCTATATGACCTCTGAGATCCCTTCCTGTTCTCTTCCGATTTCATTGAAATGTTTGTTGTGAACAATTTTGATTCAAAAGATTGGCAAATAATATTATCGTTCTTATTTTTAAGTGTAATTGAATATTCCTAGTATAAAATTGTTTAAATTCCACAGAAGCCACTACGACTTCTCGTGTCTGCCAAATGGGCAACATATACATCTCGGGAATGGAGAGGACCTTGAGCAAAATTCCCCTTACCTTTTGTTGAGAGTCATATCTGAAACACCCCCACAAAGTGATCCTTGAACCTCTTCATTGTGCATGAAGAACTGCAGGGCATTATCTTCCCCAGACTAGTCCTATGGAGGCAGCCTGCTAGGTCATGGATAGAGCATTGGATTTGGAGTCTGGGGATTAGGGTTTGAATTCCTCTTCAAGTGCTTACCCACTAGGTTTCCCCATCTTTAAAATGGTGCTTAATGTACCCATAGGATTGGTGTGATGGGGAAAACATTTGGCACACCCAAAGCTCTATTATAGTCATGTGTTATTACTTAGTAATATAATTCATCTTAGTATTAAACTTAAGGGTTAGTCAATTGTTGCTAATATTTCATTTAAGTACTTTCTTCTTAAGCTTGAGTTCACTTCCTCTTCTCCTTTGTGGAAAGACAAGCTGGGTATTTGTTATAAAATAACCCTCTATTTTTGAAGGTGACATGGATGAGGATTGCACAGGCTGAACAGGCATAGATAGGATGCAGTTTGAGTCTCCGCATTGAGGAGATCACAGAGCCATTGAAGTCTATTTGAAGTCACCCTTAATTTGCTTTGGAGAGGAAAGGACTACCTCTCATCTCCTTTAATCTCTTCTCATTGATATTTTTCTCACAATTGTCTTTACGTACTCTTTATCAATTTTGTATTTGAGGATGCATTTCCAATTTGCCCAGGTCATATTGAAATCTAATCCTGCCTTTCAAGGAACTGGCCTTCTCTTCCCCACTCCCACCCTCAAATTGTATGTCATCTTCAAATGTTGAGTATATTTTCTACTTAGGCATCAGGATCACTGGCTAAATTAAATATGCACACCAGCTTATTCCCAGCAATCTATAACCTGTGTCCTTCAATAGTTAGTGACGCCCTTGGGCCCCCTCCCTCCATTTATCTAGGAATCTGGATGATTCTTATTTATATTAAGTAGTCTGACACAAGAGAAGATCCAAAGCCTTTGCAAGCAGGGTTTGTAGTAGAAAGAACAGTGGGTTTCAACCCAGTTTGCAGACCCTGTAGAAGGCCCAGTTACTTCATCTATAAAATGGGAATGATATTTGAAATTCTTCTTCCCAGGTTACTTATAGGAATCGAGTGAGATAATAACATAGGCTGTGATGAGAACCACTTAGGAGGGGACTTTGGGAGAAATGGTCATGCAAAGGACTATGAGAGGGGTAAGGCTGATATAATCAGCCTGCTGAAAAACATTTAAAACAAGGACAAGACAAGAGGGGAAAAGAGAACTTGGAATGGGCTCCTAAGAGTTAGAGTCCGAGGCTCAAGTATCCAGTACTAAGGAGGATACTAGGCAGCTGGTTCCTGGGGGTAGAGCCTAGAGGGTACTGGTGAAGTTGCAGGATCATATGAGAGGTAAGCAGTTTTAGCCTGGTAGGAAATTGGCTAGACTTGGCATCCATAGCCAAAAAGGATTCTTTTTCTGTAGCCTAGAGGAGAAGTAAGGGAAATAATGAAGGGCAGTGACAAGCCTAAAGAAGCAATCTGTTGAGTGGGAGAGTAAAAAGCAGTAAGTACAAAGCACTCACCCATAATGCTGTGGGAGGGGCATAGATTCAAGCCTAGAGTCCTCTAACTCCAAATCCTAAGCTCTGATCCATTGTACTTGTGTGATCTTGGGCAAGTCATTTCCTTTCTGGGCCTGAGTTTCTCTGCAAAATGAAGGGGTCAAACTAGATAACCTGTAGAGTCTAAGAACCAAGGTCAGTTTGGAGCCAACGGATACAATTAAATACTTGTAACTTGGCTCAACAGTGTTACCAACAGATAGGCCAAGATCCCCCTCCTCTCTAATAGAGATCAGTTATGTTCATAGATGGATTCTTAACATGCCATACTGCAAGTGGGCACAGTAGGAGCAACAATCTCTCAGAGAACAGGAAAGCTATGAAATGAACCGAAGGTCTACAGGAGGATCCCTCAACCATTTTGGTCCTGAGCTAGCAAGGCAGCATAGCCTGAGATAGATACAAGGTCCTTAATCATCAAAGAAAGATTCATTTGTGTTCAGTGAGGAAGAAATTTGTCTAACTCATCCACAGAGGAAAACAAAGATGGTTTCTGGTTGGCACCCAGAGCTGAGCTCCCACGAGTACCCTAGTTAACTGAGGTTTTATACTTTGTTCTCAAAACGAGTCTAGATTGAGTCTTTAAATTTCTAGTGCTTTCAGGACCAACCTCTTTCAAATACTAAATAGAGATATCACATTGGCTCATTCTGGCTTTTAGCTAGCTCTGTGTAAATTCCTCCAAGTGATAGCTGATAAGACAGTATACTGACTGGCTTCCACGATTCACAAATACCTGGAGAAGAAGTACATGCTCAGCTCCTTAATGTCCAGCGGTGCCAATATCTGCCCCTCTTACTAAGCCAAGAACTAGGCTCAAATATGATCTCTGGATATTTCAGTGCCAGTAATTATTAAAAAGTGAGTTTCTCACCTTTCCAGATGACTTTAAATATTAAATTAGAAACTTTCTTCTTGAATTTGATAGTTTTTAAAGTAAATGGATAAAATTTGAGAGAGATCTATTGAACTCCAGAAGCCTCTAGAGTAAGTTGTATCCATAGACTACAGTTAATATTAAACAGTCAGCTTGAAGCATAGGTCCTATTTTCAGTGATTTGAGTTTAACATAAAAGTGCTCTTTATTGACTATAAATGTGGCATTCATTTCAGATTAAGTACACAAGGTGCCAGAGAGCCATGACTCCCTTCGTGTGGCCAGGGGCTTGGTTTTTTTAACTACCTCTGCCCTCCCCACAGCAAACAGAGCTCCACCCCAGCACTGCCTTGACGTTCCCACCCTTTCCTGTAATAAGATTGTACACTCACTGTTGGTGCTTTATGAGGTACCAGAATTTTAAAATAACTTCATTGAAAAGAGATTTTTCAGATATTCCATTACAAATTCTCCTGAAACCTAATGATTGCTTTCCTTGTATTCCAGTCAGGGCAATTGGCTTTGGCACAAGGGATGGGGAAAGAGGGAGGGACATGTGTTAGATCTTCATGAAGACTCTGAACTCTGCGTGATTGCATATAACTTTGTACTGTGAAGCATTCAATTGTGTGCCTGGTTAGGATTTTTGAATTTGGGAAGACCAATAAGGTCATATGAATCAGGGCTGAAAGGGACCTTTGAGATCATGTGGTCTAACCTTTTCACTGTGAAGATGAGGAAGAAACCCAGATCCTCCAACTCCAAATCCATTGCTTTTTTCCTAATGAGTTGGTCTATTCCATCTAGTATTAAAACAACTTAAATGTCAACTATTAGACTACAGTTGATCTTATGAGCCAAATGATCAAATGTTTTGAAATTGGTTTGCTGTAGGATTTTAAAGCATGTTCCAATTTAATACTTTTTTATTTCAAAACACCAACATGTAGGTAGCTAATATTTTCCCCCATATAAAAAAGTCTCCTTTGTTATCAAAGCATGTATGTAAGTCAGTTACATCAAATTCTAGTGGAACAGCTGGTCTGGTAAGTGCTCTCATACTTTCAAGGTTAAATTTCTTATTTTAAGACCTGTTTTGGCTTACTTGCCCTATTGAAACTCCTTTTTTAAAAAAGTTTCAGACATGTTTCTTAAAATATTGGTCTTTTAATTCTGTGAAGCAGCTTTTACATAATTTCCTTTATTTCAAAGATAATTCAAACATTAACCTTTTTTCTTCCCCAAACCTTTGTGTATTGTGTGTGTGCCTGTGTGTTTTTGCCCCCTAAGCTTCGAGCTGGCCCATTTGACGAGTTCCAGATAGCTACCATGCTAAAGGAAATTTTGAAAGGTCTAGACTACCTGCATTCAGAAAAGAAAATTCACAGGGATATAAAAGGTGTGCAAAACTTCAGTATGAACTTGATAAAAATTGATGTCTTCTGAGGAAGGTAACTAATTGGAGTTTTACATTTTCCAGCTGCCAATGTCTTGTTGTCAGAGCAAGGAGACGTTAAGCTTGCAGACTTTGGAGTTGCTGGCCAGTTGACTGATACACAGATTAAAAGGAATACCTTTGTAGGAACCCCATTCTGGATGGCTCCTGAAGTTATTCAGCAATCAGCTTATGACTCAAAGGTAAGATCTTACCACCACAAAGTGTTTCTGTTGTGATTTCAGTTGTAAGTGGGTATCTTTGGATGGACTCACAGTGTGAGTGATCCTTCCAAACCTTTTCCTGGGCAACTCTTCTCTAGCTCTTGGCATAATTCCTTCCTTGAGCCTTCATCCAAGGTACCAGGAGCATTTTTTGGGTGCTGGCTCCAAGAACCACTGTGCTACTGAGTTTGGCTGGCTGTTATTATTTGAAGAAGGCAGGCTGGGGTGGTACCTTACTGAGCTTGGGACCTGGCTCCTATATTTGCCCTGGTTCCTAAGTGGAGATTCACCTTGCTAGTATTGAATGTTCATTTGGAGGCCTGAAAAAGTTCTGAAACAATATACATACATTCCCCTTCTCTCTAATACTGCTCCTACCATGATGTTGGTAGGCCCTTTTTACTTCATACCTGGACTATTGCAGCAGCCTGCTGGTGGGACAGACTGCCTGCCTGCCTCAAGTCTCTCCCATTCCAGTCCATCCTTCCACTCAGCTGTTTTAAAGCACAGATTTAAATGTCATCTGCCTCTTCTCTTTCTCTTACACATTATCCCCCCTTCATTTTAAATCCAGTAGCAGTGGTATCCTTACTGAATTCCTGGAATGAAATAGTCCATCTCTCAACTCTGGATGTTTTCATTTTCTCATTCTATTCTTAGAATACTCTGCCTCCTGATTTTTGCTTCCTTCAAATCCCATCTAAAATCCCATCTTCTACAGAAAACCTTTCCCAGTTCATCTTGATTCTAGTGCCTTCTCTCTGTTGATTATTTCCAGTTTAATCTGTCTATATTTGTATTCTAAGCTCCTCTAGTGCAGGGCCTGTCTTTTGCTTTTCTTTGTAGCCCCAGTGTTTAGCACAGTGCCTGGCATATTGTAGGTGCTTGATAAATGTTTGTTGTTGACTAATGGACCCCTGAGGACTGAGACTTTTTTGTTTTTATAGCCCCTGGCACTAGCATAGTGTCTAGAGTGTAGTAGGTGATGAATAAATTTATGGAATTGAAAGTACCTCTCCTGGGTAACTATCAGCTCCAGGTGAAAGGATTGTGCGATGAGCCCTAATCTCTTTATAGCCTCCATCATAGCAGAGAAGCTAGAGGGAGGGGGTGATTCTTCCTCCATTGTTACCAGCTATTTCTATACCAAAGCTTCTTAAACTTTTTCCACTCCCGTTTCAGCAGTGTTCCTTGGGGCTTTGTGTTCAGAACCAAGGTTTCAGTGCAGTTGCGAGATGAGACATGCAACATAGGCAGGCAAGCACTGCCAGAAACACCTTGGATTCATTACACATTGGATTTTTAATTCATTTTTGGTTGTCATGCCTTCAGAAACCTTTTACTGTTGCCAAATTTTTTTGCCACCCACACACCCACAATTTAAGACGCTGTTTTCCCCTAACACACGTTTCCTTCTCTGGGATAAAAGCATTTGCCCACCTTGGGCTAGAGTAGTTGCACCGTTTTCCTGATTTGATAAGTTTTCCCAGAACTCTGAATGGCCCAAGAAAGGTGCCTTGTAAATTGATAGATAGGAAGTGGCAGGACTGTGCTTAGCATTGGAGATAGAAATACAACAAGCAACATGGTTGGTCCTTATCTTAAGGAAAAGGCAAATTGCTAGAAATGCTGGAAGGGGAGCAGGGCATTCTGGAGAAAAGGAAAAGGATTCTAGAGGGAGTTGAGGTGAAGCGGTGCTGGAGTTCTTCCTAAAATGGTAAAAGGGGAGGGAATCACCAGTGAGGAGAGCAGGGCCCTACAGTATAGAAATGTGATTTTATGGTTACCATTTGAGCATTCAGCCTAAAAAATATATATGTACACACACACACACAGGACTGTATATGGTATTCATGTGAAATGATTTTCAAAGTTTAGGATGTACTCGTTTTAGAAGTGCAAGAAAGTGTTGCCTTTTATACATTTGTTATAATATTTCTTTTTCTTTTCTCACTTCAGGCTGACATATGGTCCTTAGGAATTACTGCTATTGAATTAGCCAAAGGAGAGCCACCTAACTCTGACATGCATCCCATGAGAGTTCTTTTCCTGATTCCAAAAAATAATCCACCAACTCTATTGGGAGATTTTACCAAGCCGTTTAAAGAGTTTACTGATGCATGTTTGAACAAGGATCCATCATTTGTGAGTATCTATTCATTGCTTTTTAAAAAATGTATTTATGGGGCGGCTAGGTGGCATAGTGAATAGAGCACTGGCCCTGGAGTCAGGAGGATCTGAGTTCAAATTTGGCTTCAGACACTTAACACAAAAACTAGCTGTGTGATCTCAGGCAAGTCACTTAACCCCAATTGCCCTCCAGAAAGCAAAAAAAAAAATTTTAAATGTATTTATTTACTTAAGTTCAGAATGGCAGAGGATATACATGTAGCTAATGTTGCTTTCTCTGTGGATATTTGAACAAACACTAAATTGCCTCTGTAAGCCTCTGTTCAGCTTAGCTTAGCCAAGTCCTGTGTTTCTTTTCTCTGCTTCCCCTGTTCTATATTAACAGTTTCTCCTTTCAGGATAGAGGAAGCTTGGGGAAAAAGTTTACATCTTATGTGATGCTGTCACTTAAAGTACAATTCTTCCTTATGCAAGGAAGGGGCTTAGCTCAGTTTTCATCTTAAGGAAAAGGAAAGCATGATTTGGAGTTTAATGCTATTTCTATATATGACTGGGATGGATCTCCAGCCACCTAGTATGATCCTTATTGGGGGGAGGAGAAGGAGAATGACTTGCTCTAAGGCCATGTAGGATTTGAACTTGAGCTAGTGAGTGATCTGTCCCTGGCACCCTCTGGATGGTGTCCACGAGGACATATTTTATTTTTCCTGGAAGTAAAAGGTAACTGAGTTTGGGGACACAAGGTGATTACAGGTATATGTTTGAATTTTATTTTTGAAGAGGACCATGATGACACAACTTGGAATTGAAGGTTAGTAGAAATTTCTTTCTCAGAGCCACAGAGTTTCAGTGATGAGATCTTGATCAGGTGAGATGACCTAGAGCCTAAGGGCTGGTTGATGTAGTCAGTTAGAGTGAGGTCCATGGTGGTGTAGTGAGTAGAGCACTGGCCTTGGAGTCAGGAGGACTCTGGTTCAAATCCAGGTTTAGACCCTTGGTAGGTGTTAGTGAAGGAAAGTTTTTCAGTGAGTAGCTTTTGAGTAGAGAAGCTCACCTAGAGGATAAAGGGCTGGTTGATGTAGTCAGAATGAGGTCCCCGGTGACATAGTAAGTAGAGCACTGGCCTTAGAGTCAGGAGGACCTCGGTTCAAATCCATGCCTAGATGCATGCATCCTAAGAATGAGTAGAGGGGGAAAGAAAACCCTTGTAACATAGAAATAAAGTAAGCTTCCTTTCCTTCCAAACAAACTACAAGGACAACCTCTTAACCCTCCTCTCAATACCTACTCCCTAAAACCCTTTCTTTCACTCATACCTAACAAACATCAGACCCAGAATTTGAACTTATGTCCTCCTGACTCCAGGACCACTTCTCTAGTCACTAGACCACCATCAATTTCACTCTAACTCACCACATCAACCAGCCCTTCGATCAGTTCCTCACTTAAACCCTTTCTTTCCCCGAACACCTATCAAGTCTCTGAGCCTGGATTTGAACCAGAGTCCTCCTGACTCCAAGGCCAGTGCTCTACTCACTACACCACCATGGACCTCACTCTAACTGACTACATCAACCAGCCCTTAGGCTCTAGGTCATCTCACCTGATCAAGATCTCATCACTGAAACTCTGTGGCTCTGAGAAAGAAATTTCTACTAACCTTCAACTCCAAGTTGTGTCATCATGGTCCTCTTCAAAAATAAATTTCAAACATATACCTGTAATCACCTTGTGTCCCCAAACTCAGTTACCTTTTACTTAAGCCTTCTTTTGAGTTCCATATTTCCTCACCCCCACCCAATGGCAGCATGCAAGACTGAAAAAAAAATTTCTCTCTACCTATCCACATCCAGAGAAATATTTAGAGTTGAAATGCACGGTGAAACAAACTACTTGCTTTTTTTTTTCTTCTTTCTTGTTCATTCCATTCCTTCTCTTTCTTTAAAACTTAATACTCAATGTAAAGGTATTTGTACAACTTATATTGGATTGCATGCTGCCATAGGGTGGGAAGGAGGAGGACATGGACAGACAGAAAATTTCAAAAGCTTTTGGAACCAGATGTTGTAAACTAAAAAAGAAATAAATAATAAATTTTACAAAAAATTGAAACCCAAGCTCTTTAAATAGCTTTTGACACTCTTAAATGGAGACCCAGTCTTTTCCAGTAGGCTAACACCTATTGATACTACATTTCTTCTTCTACCCTGACCTCCTTCAAATTCTGTGGGTACTTCTATGACATGCAAATGAAACTCTTCTACTTCCATAAACACAGATATACATATTCATGCATCCTTTATTTTTCACTTAGCGTCCAACAGCTAAAGAACTGCTGAAGCACAAATTCATTATTAAAAATGCCAAGAAGACATCATACCTGACAGAACTGATCGATCGGTTCAAGAGGTGGAAAGCCGAAGGACACAGTGATGATGAATCAGAGTCCGATGGCTCTGACTCGTAAGTGTGGCTGTGGCCTGGGATTGGGGGTCACTGGCTGGATGACTCTGAAAGTCTTCTGAAGTCAGAAATTATATGGGACACAGACAATTGGGCCATTTCTTTAACTGAATCTCTCCTTATGGCCACTTATCTTTGTTACACAAACCAAAAAGTGGTTAAGATTGATTTTCAAAAGGAAATGATAGATCTCTAGGTCATCAGAACCATCTCAAAATCAGCCCCTAAAAAGTTACCTGAAATAACCTGACCCACACTTTTAAAACCATAGTGCAATCTCAGTCACCCCCTGTAGAAATTGCCACATTTCACTCCTGAAGAGATCACATGATTGACATTTCTGTTGAGCTTAATATTTGCAAAACAGACATTTTCTATATATAGTAATACATATACTAAGTAGATATGTTTATAGAAACCAAAGATTATTTTTATTACATTTCTGATTTACTTATAGAACACTCTGTGTTTAGCTATACCAAAACAACCTTTTTACCTTGGCAGAGTGAGCCAAAAAGCCATTGAGATTCTTCTGTCTAATTCAGATTCCTGTTACCGTTGTGTTATTCTCAGAGAACTTCACTGGGTTCTTTGGGGATGCAGTCCTATTTCACTAGCATTGTTTACTAACGATTATTGGAAAAAGAATCCTTGTTGACAAAGATAAAATAATTGGTGAGGTTATTTCTCTTAGGGAATGCAGCAACAAGGAAAATAATTCTCATCCTGAATGGACTTTTACTACTGTTCGGAAGAAGCCTGATGCAAAGAAACTACAGAATGGAACAGTATGTAGCGGTCTTTCCTGCATAATGTGGTAAAACTATAATGACCACAAGTTGTTTGACAGCTTGTGAGCTCTCGCTCCTGCTAGGCCCCGCTAGGATTTCAAAGGATGGTTTGTGGAAATGTGGGTACATTGGGAGCTTCAGAGTTAAGAGACCATCCTATGGGGAGGGGGCAGGGTGAGGTGGTTATGGAAGTGGAAATAAGATCAAATCCCTGTCCCCTCAGGATAAGTACACCCTTACGTTCTCTTTTTAAACAAATGACTCTTTTGCTGGTTGTATTGCTTCTGTTAAAGGAAGAAGACCTTGCCAAAGCACTGAGCTGCTTGTCTACAATAATCACACCTGTATTTGCTGAAGTAAGTACCATTCTATTATCTCTGGCTCTATCTTTTCAAGACAGTTTTTTAAATCTGATAGTACCACTGGTCTCTGATTTAGCTGAAAGAGCAAGATACAAGTAATGCAAGCAGAACAAAGGCGATTGAAGAGCTTGAGAAAAGTCTGACAGTGGCGGAGACTACCTGTCCCGGAATTACAGATAAGATGGTGAAGAAATTGATTGAGAAGTTTCAGAAGTAAGTTTCCTGGGTCATCCCCTTCCTGCTCCACTCTTGTTGGGAGATGTACTCTTCTTAGGCTTTGCCATCTCAGGGTATTCTGGAGACAGTTCAATCTTCTCTCTCCACTTTGGTTCCTTAGCTTCCCATGGTTAACGTCACACTCAAAGGTCACAGATGTATAGTCACAATATCCTCCCGAACCAAGAAATGATTTTTAGCTAGCATTTCAAAAACATTTGTTGACTATCTCCAGAACTGAAGCTCTAACCAGAAAGAATACTCTTTAAATCTAGGAGGTATGAATCAAGATCTGGACTGTTGCAATCTGGCCTAAAGATAGCTCTCCTGGAAATGCTGTATGACCATTCATACACTGTATATTCATAATACGTGAAAGGAGGGGATAAAGCTCTCAAAGGTTGCCTCGTAGCTACAATAGCATTTAAATTTTTTTAAATAAACTTTTTAAAATAAAAGATTGTAACACAACAGGCAATTTTAAAATCTCTTCTTCCCCCCCCCTTTTTTTTAATTCACAAAACCCTTTTAGTTTTGGAAATTCAGGAATATCAGTTTCTAGTTTTTATCAAGAAAACATGGGAAACCATTTTCTTACCTTGGCAATTTGCAAATTACAGTTGCTTGAACATTGATTTCTGCCACCCATCAGATTCAAAAGGAGTTGAAGCAGGTTGCTGAATCAGTTCCTTCATAAAACAGAATTCTTTACAAAAACTGGAATTCTTTACAAAATTCTTCATTGATCCTGTTTTTTCAATTTATAGGTTTTCCGTTAATGACTCATCCTAAGAAACTTCCCACTTTTGACTTCAGTTCCATCCAGCTCCATTGAAATCCACCCAGACGACTTCAAGCTTGGCAGTGCTTACTTAGCTCATGAGCTCCCATGTGCCTTTTGGATCTTTGCAACATACTGAAGGTGAAGGATTTGGAAGAACCTATTCAACTATTTTGTGAGGCCAGAGATGGTTTTCTATTTTCAGGAGATGATTTTGTAAAGAAGTTTTAATATCATAGTCTCATCTGTGTTTATTCTGCTAAACATTCAGCTCTAGTCACGCTTTTTAGGCATCATCATTATTTTTAATAGGATACACAAATCAATAGTATGTTCTTTGCTCCTTGGTTAACTATACACTGCTGAAACATACAGGTCAATCATAGCAATCGGAAATCAAACTTTTGTCAGTCATCCTCAAGAAGTTTCCATACCAACTCTTTTCTCTCCTCCCGACCCCCAAGAAACAACCCTTTTACCTATCTTGGCAGGGAGACTGTTCCAGGTAGTACTCACCTGCATAAAACAAGAGTTGAAAGCACCAGAAAAGGCAAGGCATGAGAGCATGTGCTCCCCATTCCTGCTTTTGGACCAGGACAAACAATTCAATGATTCCCTCCATTTGAGAGCAATAATATAGTGAAATAGTTTGCAGCTGATCTATGTAGCTACATGAACATTGCCTTTTCTAGAACAGGCTTTTTTTTCAAGTCTTATTTAAGTCTTGTCACAGAAACTTAGAGCAATACAGTTAGCTAGGGAAGGCTTTTGGCAATAATGTTCCAAATGCAGGCTGGTCGACCTTGTTGAGACATTCACAACGCTTGGCTTAGGGGGAGCTTGAAGAGGCTGAACATGTACCTAATACCTCCTCTTCCTCTGCAGCAACAACCGCCAGTATGAGCAGAAATCCCAGCAGCATTTATGTGTCTGTATAGGGGTTATGTTGGCTTGTGAGATGTTTATTTCCTTAGTGTGTCCATAAGCATCATTCATTCATAATTTCAGAAAGGGTATTTTGAATATGTATTTCCTGTTAGTATACAAATAACTGAGTTAGAGGTATTCTTTCCCCAAAATAGTCTACAGTGAAGTAGAGTAATACTTTTCCCTCATAAAAAAGTAGGTAAGATGATACAATTGCTTTTTCGTTATATTTATGGTACTTATGGATCCAGTATGTATATTATGCTGAAATTCAGTACTTGTGGGATTGTTGGTGTACATTTATTTTTTATAAAGGTTCTGTGTTTGTTGTATCATTTAGATCTGCACAATCTTGTTTTTGCACAAAAGTCTTGTAAAGAACCTGCATATTTTATCTGCCAAATATGAGAAAAAGGAAGGTATGAAGGGGTAGGCAAACATGATCTGGGCAGTCAAGTGTGGCCACTGGGTTTTTTATATAAGACACCTGAGAGTCAGAAAGTGCAGTGTTCTTCTGTATACCAAGGATAAGTTCTTTTCAATGGTGCCTACAGTGTGAAAAAGAAAATTACTTTTCATTCCTTGTTTTCGTGTTAAATGGTTCTGTTGAAATTTTCACCTGCTGTGTAACTGAAACTCAATTACTTGCAATTCATATCCATAAAAGTCTGAAGGTCATTTTTGAAAACAAGAGTGTTCTGGATTAAAATATTTTTGTATAAGCAACAAGTCATAAACACAGTTATCTAAAGCTTTACAAAATTCAAATAGTAATGTGCATTATCAGTGTAGTTAAGTCTAACTATTTAAAGTGTATGTTCACCCTGCTGGGGAGGTTACAAAAATAAATATTTTAATTCTGTAAACTTCCGTGACTTGTACTGTTCATGTTTGTGGTGGGGAATGGTTACCTGTCTCTCCTTAGAGGCTCTGGCTGACAACCTGAAATCACTCTGAATGGCGGAGCACGTAGTCTTGCTTCTTATATTAGGCTTTACCGGGGGGGAAAATAAAGATGACAGAGGGGAATTACAAGTTGGGAAAGAGCAAGGCATCTTAAGCTACCCTAAACATAAGTGTGCTGATTGGAAAGGGAACCAAGAAAGGGATACTGAGATACTTCACTGGCACATGAGATGTGGAGGAACAGTCTTCTGAAGACTGTTGAGGGATGGGGAGGGGGAGAGAGAGAGAGAGAGACTTGTCCTTACATAAGTCAACAAGTACCTCTTGAGGATGCCACCCAGTTGTTCACCAGTGTGAGTCAGTGCTCACCCCTAACATAGAATAACAGTGCTAACAACACTATCAAACTTAATTTCTATTTAAAGCAATATATTCTAGTGATAAAGGTATTTCAAATTATAGCTGGGGATACAGGGCACATGTACCCCTCCACTAACTGCAGAATCCCTTTCCCCCTTCCTATCCCCCAAAGCACAGCAGAGGTAGGGATGGAAGAGTGGAGGGGCAGAAGTGACAGCCACACTGGGGACCCAGGCTGCTCTGTAAGGAGGATGAGGGTTGAAAATATTTTGCCAGAAAGAAAAGTATTTTTACAACTGCATCTGTCACTTACGCTAAAAAATAATTGCGTGGTTTCGGTGCAGTAAAAGATGCCTCCTCATCTGCTTCATCTAGTTGGAGACTGCCAGAAGACAAACGGATTCTGGCCATGGGCGATCTCACTGTTTTGTCATAGAAAGCATAGTAGTCAGGGTGAAGCATCTCTGGTTCAGAATCACTGGATTCACTACCCAAATACCGTTCAGCTACACTCTGACTCCTTAAGACCTCTGGAAATTCCTGCCGAGCAAACATGGGCGTGAAGAAATCCGCTTTTCGACTTAGAGCAGGGCAAGGCCCCAGGGGTTGGAATTCTGAGCCAAAAGGAAAGCGGATGGTTTTCATGTCTGAGTGGCTGTGGGACCGTTTGGGGGTTTCCTCTTGAACCCTGTACTCAAAGGCATCTTCCAGAGTTCTGTCATCGTCTTCCACACCCATGCTGGGGCTGTCCCCACTACTAGTCCTGGCCAGGGCTTCTTCTAGTTCCTGAAAGTCATGCTGAAAGGTCTCCCTTCTGGCATCATGATGGCTTCTTCTGGCAGACTTCCCTAAAGTGGTCATGGCTGGAGAACGACTGGGCACCTGGGGTGGCTGGTCTACATAAAAAAAGACTTGTGGAGGTACAACATCAACCTGTTGGCTAGCACCGGGAACACAAGGTAGATCTAGGTAGGTTAGCTGCCGCCTTGGGGGGCCAAGCCCTCTTGTGTTCCCAGATGTGCTTGGGTTACCTTCAGCAAACTTGGAGCTTGGCTGGAAGGAGTTGAGAGGGCTCTTCTGCCTATAGAAGTCATCAGGCTCAGGATCAGTGCTAAAGTCGGGTTGGGTGTAAATGAAAGGGAAAGTTGAGCTGCTTTGGGACTGGTGCAGAAGCCTGGGGTCAGCCTCTGGTCTGGAGCGCTCAAACTCTGCTGCGAATGTCAACTCCACTGTGGAGTTCCTCCTCCTGCTGTCAAGCGTGGGCTCTGACACATGTACTCCATTGACGTTGCGGCCATATACAAGATTCAGATCTTCAACCTTGGGGGGAAAAGACAGGCAGCTTGGAGTGGGGCAGAGTTTACAAGTAAACAGGGGATTCACAAAAGCACAGCTGTGGGGAAGTCTCAGCCCAGATTTTGTTCACATATTAAATCATTTGTACATAAAAGATAACCAAGTGCCAGCCCGTGTCAGGAATGTCCAGTGTCCAGTGTCTTTGCTGTCTTCCATCCCCTCAGCCTGGGAGGCAGGAGGCCTGGCTGCAGCCCAGATCTGTCACCAACTTACTACCTGACCTTGAGTGATTCACATTCCCTTTCTAGGCCTCAGTTTTCTCATTTGCCTTGCAAGTAAGGGGGACAGAGCAGATTACACTAGATTATCTCCAAGGCCTCTTTCATCTCTCAAACTCTTACTTGTGTGCAGAACTGCTTTTGATTTACGTGAAGATATATGAGTTTATGTACCACATAATGAATGAATATTGGCTGCTAAATCTTGGGGGTGGGGGGAGGAAGATAATAAATGTCACTAAACTCAACTTGAAGCAAATCCGTGAGTATCAAGGGAACTGCAAATGTCTTCCCTGAAATTGAGTTTCAAAGCCATAAAACAAAAATGCTTCAAAACCTTTTATTCCTGGTAGACCAGAACATTCTACAAAGAAAAATAGTCAGCCTTTAACTCTAGAGACAGTTGCACTTTGTGCATTTTGGGAGGAGTTTGGCCGCTCAGCCCAAATGACACTGGTCCTTTCCTAAATGGCCCCTTGGCTTGCAAGAGCTAAATGTGCCATTACAGGTGTCTGTGTCTGCTCCAGTGAAGAGCCTTGAGAGAAGCTGACAGATTCCCGTGAACTGTGGAAATGGTAGCATGAGACAAATTGCACTGTGCTAAATGAATAAACTTTACCTGCTTGGCCACATCTGAGAGGAGGTCCGGGGACGACCTACACTGTCGCTCATGGTACTGAGGTGGGCGATGTTTCCTGAAATCCCCAAACAGAAGAGTCATGGGCTTGTGACCACAAAAGTACAGAGAAACCAAAATTCAGCTCAGAGACACTGAATCCCTACCTCTCAAAGGGTAAGCTCTTCAGCCTGCCTTTTTTCCCGTATTCCAAAAGTTGCCTTTGGGTTCTTCCACTAATAAAATGAAGATATATTTGTGTTAAGCAAAGAACCATTTTTCTTCATTATTATCTTAGTTGAAATACAGTAAACTAAGCATTGGGGTCTACACTCACTATTCCTATTGAAAGAAAAATACATACATATATGAGTAAATATAAAACATAGAAAGTAAAGTCGTTGGGGGGAGAGGCTGGTAAACCTCCAATATTCTGAGATTGGAGGCAGAGGTGAGGAAGGAGCAAATTCCAGAGTATGAGGGGCAAGCATGGAGGTGGGAAATGGAATGTCTCAAAATAAACAGCAAACCAAACTAGAAGTTAGTTGAGGCTAAGACTAAGTTGCAGAAAAGATACTAACCTGCTTTGGTAGAGGGAATTCCCATAACAGTGAAATTACAGGTCAAATCCCTAACACTAATTAAAAGCCAGGAATCATTAAGAAAATGTTAAATTGGGGGTGGCTAGGTGGTGCAGTGAATAGAGCACCGGCCCTAGAAACAGGAGGACCTGAGTTCAAATCTGACCTCAGACACTTAACACAAAAACTAGGCGTGTGACCTTGGGCAAGTCACTTAACCGCAATTGCTCTCCAAAAAACAAAAAAAACAAAAAAAGAAAGAAAGAAAATGTTAAATTATCCTATTGGTTCAAAATATATGGATCATACCCCTAAAATGTTTGAAAGGAAAAGGTATGCCACCCAAGAGTGGGGAAGTGGACCACAAGACAGCGGGAAAATGCTGAATAAATGTGGCAATATGTTAATTGGAAAGAACACTTCATCTGAGAGGACCTGGGTTTGAATCAGAGCTCAACCTTTGTCATTTTGGGCAAAGTGCTTCCTCTCACCCAAAATGAGGAAGTTGTACTTAATGGTTTCAGCTTTCCCCAGATCCAAAAGATACACACTCCAGCTAACAATTTCTATACCCTTCAAAGCATCTGTAGCTGACTTAATTTTATGTCCCAACAATTCCGAAGGCCAGATGAGCAGATTGACACCAGGCAGACCAAAAGAAAACTCAGCGAAGCAGCCTACATACAAGTACATATAGAACCAACCCTACTTAGTGGAATTGACTTTTTTTTTTGCTTCTAGAACAAGGACCCCAGTTTTGTGACTTTTCCAAAATAAACTTTAAAAACATTACCTATAGGGGAGGTTAGGTGGCACACTGAAAAAAAGCACCGGCCCTGGAGTCAGGAGGACCTGAGTTCAAATCCGACCTCAGACACTTAACACAAAAATTAGCCATGTGACCTTGGGCAAGTCACTTAACCCCAATTGCCCCTCAAAAAAGCAAAAAAAAAAAACAAACCCAAAAAACAAAAAAAGAAAACATTACCTATAGCGGAAACTTGAGCCCTTACTGCAGAAGAATGTTTTGGGTTTTGATTTGGGTTCTTCAGAGAGTCTAAAAAAGGCATGGTACTCAACACACGTCTTCCAGAACGCTTTGCACGCATCCCTACTGGCCATGGTAAACTCCAAAGTGTCCTTATACAACACCTGCATGATTCAGATAAGACATAGCTTCAGAGTCCTTGAGAATTCCCTCTTCAGTTTCTTCCCTGTAAAGTCAGGCTGTCCAACTAGATGACTCGTGGACTTTCTATGGAAGCATCATGAGCATCCCCACTCTTCCTACTACTGGCACCTTGTGCAGGCCCTTGTCCTCCCTGGATTTCAGTTTTCTCGTCAGTAAAATAAGGGTTCAAATATTTTAAGTCTCATAGAGCGACAAGGATCAAGTAAGAGAAAAGATTTATAAGGACTTTGTAACCAGAAAGTTCAATGCAAATGAAGGAATTCATCATGGTAGTATTTTATAGATGTCATTGAGTTGAATAATTCAAACCAAAGGGAAAGGAATGTAATTCACTGCCCAGGTAACTTTGTGTTGAAGGCTGTCTTACTGGGTGCTACCGTTTAGTTTACCAAAGCTTGTGATGGAGTAAAACTTCTGATATACCTTCCTCCTTTCTCTGAAGAAGTATGGGACTAGGGGCATGGAATGTGGAATACAGTGGAAGATGAGACACTTAAGCAAAGCAGACAACAACCACAGGGCTGGGCTCACTAGGGGTGGGGGTGTCCTGGAATGACTGGGATGTAAAAATGGCAAACTCATTTTCCAAGCTGATCTGACTTCCCCCAGGGCATGTTTACACCTGGCTGGACCATGTGTAACTTCACTGGCAGCCTCATAAGGTTGTTCTGTGGAAAGCACTTGCTAAGTTACTAAAATGTGAGCTGTTGGTATTTCCTTAGATGAATACAATGGAATGTGGACCCACCTGCTTTGGAATTTCCCCACAGGAAAATCGCCACCATCCCTGCTTTCGTTTGGACCATGACAATTTGCAGTCACAAGCTCATTACACCTTAGAAGTCAAGGAGGAGGGGGCCTGGATGGATGTATAAACAAGGGGCCTGTCCACATTAGCAGTTCCTGCTCCAACCATGTATAGTGGGTGTGTGCAAAAGCGTACTCAGTTCTCCAAGTCAGAAACCAAATGACTACAATTAGAAGACACTTACCGAAATGTTCTCGTGGAGTTTGATCAGAAAATGCTTTCTCTTAAAACTCAGTTTACGGATTTTAGCCCAGTTGAAAGTATTAATCTTTGTATTCCCCTAGAATGAAATATATTGAAGAACTGTAGATATATGTCAACACCCCCACGCACAGCCAGATTATTATTCTAACAGGCTCCTAATTGGTCTACTCCAGAAGTTCCCAAAGTGGGTGATACTGTCCCGGGTGGGGGGAGGGTGGCACTGGAACAATCCAGGGGGCTGGTGGGTACAATTGTGGAGCTGAATAAAAATAAGTAGTAGCATAAGCTAAGAAGAAAAGAAAATTTTGAAAAACCATTCATACACATTTCATCTTATGTATAAGAGTTAAAGTTGTAGTGATTACATTATTTTCCAAATAAACATGCAAAATGCAAGTTATAACTGATCAATGGTCAAGTCTGCCAACATGTCTTAACAAGTGAGTGTAATAAGGCCAGTGTCTCACACATTGTTGGGAAATCCAAAATGCATTGGGAAGAATATGTGCATATAATGGACTGTTTACAATGTTGTACAGTCACATGATGCAATATTGCATCACCAAAATTTCAATGCTGGAAAAACACAAATTTACAATAACTTATTAAATTTAAGATGCATAATTAAAAAATTTAAGTTTTTTGAAATTATATAATTTTTTTAACTATAAAAAGATTAAAGAAAGTAGATTTCCAGGGGGGTACTGAGTAGCTTTTTTTTTAAGGAACAGGTAGGTCAAATAAGTTTGGGAACTTCTGGTCGAGTCTTTCCCCCTTAGATCTATTTTGCATTTATTCTACATGCTTCTTACATATTTACTTCTCTTACCTCATTAGCATCTAAGTTCTTTTAGAGTGGGGACTGTTTCATTCTTTACACTTTTTCCCCTAACACATAGTAAGTATTTACTTGATTGGTTGGTCTTCCATAAATCTGCCAAAATAAATACTCTTCCTAAGACACAGTTTTGATCTCACTTACTCGTGCCTCTAGGATAAAATGCTTTTGACTTTCCACAGAGCATTAGTCCTAAATAGGTTCTCTTTGCCCCCAGCCTTCTCCAGTGCTCTGGAGATCATTTCTAGATTCACCTCTAATAGCTGCCTCTTCCTAGGCCTTACCTTTGCCAGCTCCTTCCTGCTTGCAGTAAGGCAGGTTTCTTAGGCCTCTTAGGTCATAACCTCACTACCTACTACATTCAAGGAGGGCCTTGAATCACATGCCACCCTGAGATGACCTCTTTCCAGTCAGGGATTGCCTGGACTCCTCCCTCAATAGTTAACATACTCCTAGCTTCTATACTAGCCTCATTCCTGTGATTCCGAGCCCCAGTTCCCCATCCCACACTTCCTGCTCCTTTTATTCAAACGTCTACCTCCCAAATGTCCCACTCAGATTTAACCCTTTTCACTGGGTTCTCTAGACCGTGTGCTCTAAAATGAACATGTTTGCTTTCCACCTTCTCCTGGTTCCCTCTTGTTGATATAATATCTCTAGCCACCCTTTCCAGACCTAGTTGTACTCCTACACGCCCCCCGTTTCCAAACTGTCCCTCTATAAGTATCACTCAGTCACCTCTCATTTGAGATTTATGCAATTTGAATTTATCAGCCAATCAAGATTCTTATGTCTATTACCCACCCACCCTCCTTCCTTGCCTCAATGATTCAGTGCCTGGCTCACAATCTTTCCATCCTAACTCTTAACTTCATACTAGGAGCCTTCAGTCATCCTCTTGCAAATGCCAATTTGCAATCTACTCAATTCCCATGACCCGTTCTCTACCCACCCCCCACCACAGAATGGTCACCTCCTCTATGTTATCTTCATCCACAGTGGTTCTACTTCCATATTCAGGAACTCTGCTTTATATGATCATGTCTTCTATCATTCTACATCTCCCTCTAATGACCCCTCACCCTGTTCTTGATCCTCACCAATCCTCCCAACCCTTAGTTCTTTCCTGGGCCATGACCCTTGAACTGGATATAGTTTCCTCCCTTCCCTATAGTGACAGCTTGGTGAATCTGCTGAGTCTAACTTGAGTCCCTTGTCCTACTGCCAAACATGTCTTGCCATACCCCGACCTTATATTATTCCCAGCATTCCATGGAGAAAATCATGAGATTGTGTTGACTGACTCTATTATGAACTTAGAATACGAAACCTCAACTGAGCACTCACTACAAGGAAATCCTTGCCCACCTATCTCCCTGATCAATTCACTCTCCCACTCACTGGTGGCTACCCCTCCTCAGGGCACCTATTGTGCCTCCTTCAAAGCCTCCCAGCTGTGGACTTGGCCTCACCCTTCATCCAAAAAGAAAAGAGGCCACTCACCGAGAGCTTTCTTTTCTCACATGGCTGACTTCGTTTTTCGACTGCTAGGTACTCTTGACACCATCCCTCCTGTCTTCTACAGGAGACTCCTCCAGTTTGCCAAGCTCAGTTTCTACCCATCTACTGGCTGTTTACCACGGCCAAAACACTCCCACATCTCTCTCATCTTCAAAACCCGTGACCTGACCATTCCAGCTACCTCTTGTTCAATCCGTCTGCTCCATTTTGAGGCTAAACTTCTTGAGAAAGTCAGCCAAGATCAGTTCCTCTACTTCTCCTCTCACTCTCTTCTACAGACTCAGCCATCTGCTGCCAACCTCATTCTTCAACTGAAAGTGCTCTCTCCAGAGTTACCAATCGGCACTTGACAGCCAAATGCAACAGCTTTCTTCTCAGTCCTCATCCTGCTGGACCTCTCTGTAGCCTGGAACACTTCATCTCCCCTTTGCCTTGATAACCTCTCCCCTGAGTTTTCAAGACTCTGGCTCTCCTCCTCCCCATCTAATGGCTCCTTCTCAGTCTCCTTTACTAGATCCTCCTCCACATCATGCCTCTAAGCACCCTCCACTCTTCTCTATGCTGACGATTCCCACATCTATACAGTGCAGTTTTAAAGCTATATATCCAGCTCTAACTGCGCTCCTGAGCACCACTCCACCAACTGCTCTTGAAATGGGATATCCTGGAAGTATCTTGAGCTAAACATGTCCAAAACTAAACTCATTGCCTTTATCTCCCACCTGTGCCCTCTCCTGAAGCTCCCTGTCACCGCCAAGAGCACCACCATCCTTCCAGTAATCCAGGCTTCCGGCTGCAGCAGCATCCCCAGCTACTCACTCCCACTCACAGTGCTGCCCTCTGGTTCAGGCCCTTAGCACCTTATGCCTGGTGTATTACAGTAGCCTTCTGATTGGCCTCCCTACTCCGACTGGTCTTTACCTACTCCATCCACTAAGTTGCCAAAGTGATTTTCCAAAGGCTTGGGTCTGACCATGCAACCCTCTGTACTCAATAAACTCCAGGGGCTCCCTCCCTCCAGTATAAAAACCCAATTCTTCTTGGCTTTCTTCCTAACTTGGCCCCTCCCTTTCTAACATTTTTACACTTAACTCTCCTCCACATACTCTATGATCAAAGTCAGGAAACATGTTGACTGCCCTATGCCCATGGACTTCCTCCTCACCCTTGTCTCCTGGCTTCCCTAGTTTTCTTCAAGAATCAGGTGAAATTTTACCTTCTGTAGGAGGCCTTTCTTGCCCCTCCCCCATCAACTGCTAAGGCCCTCCCTCTGAGATGGCCTTACATTTACACTGTATATATCTTGTATGTACATGGTCATCTGTATGTTGTCTCCATTAGTATAAAAGTTTCTTGAGGGCAAGGCCATATTTCTGCCTTCTTTGTATTCCTACTCCCTAGAACATTTCCTGGGACATAATAAACATATGCAGACTGTCATGTAAGGTCTACCACAATCTCATTCCTCCAACCCATCTCTCCAAACCTATTTTACACATGGGAAATGGCAGCTAAATTGATTACTGGGCTGCTCCCCAAGCTCAGTTTCTTAGCTCCAGCCTGTCTGCATTGGCCTAAGTGTAGCATGCCTGAAATATATTCCCTCCATCTTCCTTCAAGGCCCAGCTCAGGGGTAGCCTTCCCTGGTCCACTGAGCTTCAAGCACTCGCACTCTCTCTCCTTTTTTCCTCAAGTACTTTGCTTTGCCTGGACTACTCTCTCCTTTGGCCCTCTTACTTCTTCCACTATACTATACTTACCACTGAACGTGTTCCTCTCCCCTCAGTAAAATGTAAGCACTCTGAGGGCAGAAACTCATAATTTTTGTCACTGTGCCCTCAGTGTCTTCCATGTAGCTGGCATTAGTAAAGGTTTGCTTGTATGGAACAGACTGTTCTTTTCCCTCCCTAGCTTGGATAGACAGATTTGGAAATAGAAAGGTAGGAAGGAAGCAAAATTGCTGTCTTTACTACCCAGTACAATAACTGATTTTCATAATAATGACAATGAATCATCAAGAAAAGGTTAAATCACTACACTGATTTGAACACGAGGTTCCTTCCTCTCTCCTTCTCTTAGAGAGAGCAAAAGCAAGAGAGAAAGGGAAAAAGGGTTTTTTGAAAGAAAAATAAAATCTAGCTATATGCTGAAAAATAAGCCTGGCTCTAGGCTACCCTGAGCTTTCTATCTGATGAGAGGCCAGGGTAAGGATCATGGCCTACAATTAGACCACTCTCAGAATACTCTATTTTAAAAAGGCAGAGAAGGGTTTGATTGATAGTGGGAAGGCTCCAAAAGAGCATAGTCTGTAACTTAAGCTAAAAATGAAGGTATTTAGAGCTATTCTAGAGAAAGGCAGAAAAATCACTAATAATAATAGGTCCTACATCCCTAACTTTACCAAAAGCATTCCTCACAACACCTCTGTGAGATATACAACACAAAAATGATTCTCCCCATTTTACAGATGAGGTCTGAAGAGTTGAAGTAACTTGCCTAAAATCACATAAGTGAGCTTTGAACCTGGATCTTTCCTAATTCCCAGTCCAGTGTTTTTTCCTCTATATCATTTTGCCTAAAAAGAAAATATCCCAGTGGGAAGAGAATCCGTGGTCAGAAGACTAACTGTTAACATTTTGATAATCTGATAGTCGATCTGAGATTATTAGGATCAGCAGAAAAGATCAGGAAAGAGTCTTGAACTTTGCAATGAATGTGAGAGTTCACAGACGTGGAATCAGAGAAATGGGGATTGGAAGGGACCTCAGTGGCCCACCAGTCCAAATTCTACATGAAAGGAACCCAATCCAACATTGCTGGGAAGGGGCATCCAGACTATGAGAAGATAGGAACAGGAACCCTCCCTCTGCTAAGGCAGACCATCCCGCTTTGAGCAGATCTCACTCTCAGCTCCTTCTACCAAGGGCCCCGGTTTCTTCTCTCTGGCCTCTCCTTCACATACAGCTACCATGGCCCACCTGCATCTTCTCATCTCTAGGATAAACTTGCCCTTGAGCTGATCCTCCTATGGCAAGGACTCAAGGCCCTTTGCCATCTTGGTTGCCCTCTGGACACTCCAGCTTAGATCAATGTCCTTAAACAATAGTGCCTAAAATATCACACAATACTCCAGATGGGATGTGACTCTACTATTAACTATAAGACCTTAGGCAAGTCATTCTCTGAGCCTCAGTTTTCTCATCTGGAAAACAAGGGGATTCAAGAAGTAGTATGGTACAGTAGAAAGAGTGCTAGATGTTGGCCTGAGTTCAAATCCCAGCACTGCTGCAAACAACCTCTGGGTAAGTCACTTTCCCTCCCTGTGACTCAGCTTTCTCATCGGTAAAGTAAGGTTGTTGGATTAACAGATGATCTTGAATGTCTGTTCTAGCTATGAAACCCTGTGATCTTCTAAAACCAAATCCTCTAGAGCTCCAAGGCCTATCTGGGGACTGGGTGTGAGGGAGAGAAAAGAAAAATGCCCTTACCCGTAATACCAGCACTCCCATGTGAGCAACAGCCAAATGAATCTGAGTCCCTTCACCATCACTAGCAGGGTGAGGTCTGATCCCATACATCTCAAGCTTCCTTGCTATGTCCAGGAGTTGGATGTCTGACTCTGCAGGGCTCTTACCACTGCAAGGGAAAAAGACATATGAACCTTCTAACTTTGCTAGAGGGACCTCTCTACCACACCTTCTCTCCCCGACCCTCCAACTCAGCAACTATAAGAGAGAGACCTAAGCCCTGCTCCACCAATTATCAGAGAATCCTGATCAGGTTGTGAAGAAGTCAAAAGTCAATGGTCTTAGGAGAAGGAGTTCCTGGATTTGGAATTCCATCTCTGGTCTGGATTACTTTGAACTAGCTCCTTGACCTCTCTGGTCCTCAATTTTTGAGCCTATAAAGTGGGATTGATAATACCTGCCCTATCAACCTCATGGAACTTTAAGGAAGGTGCTTTGGAAATAGTAGTCACTTGCTATGTGACCCTGGGCAAGGTCCAATCCTGCCTTAGACACTGAG
This sequence comes from Gymnobelideus leadbeateri, assembly GCA_011680675.1. Taxonomy (NCBI): domain Eukaryota; kingdom Metazoa; phylum Chordata; class Mammalia; order Diprotodontia; family Petauridae; genus Gymnobelideus; species Gymnobelideus leadbeateri. Next base: position 358,044 of record WOXC01005426.1, read on the forward strand.
TAGATTTAAGACTTTGACTCTAGGCTTCAGTTTTCCTTATTTGTAAAATTGAGGGGCAGCTAGTTGGAAGATAGCAGCGACTAGGTGGTGCAGTGAATAGAGCACCAACCCTCGAGTCAGGAGGACCTGAGTAAAATGGGGGAGTTGGACCCTACTCTAGATCTAAGATCCCAAGTCACTGCCCCTCCCTGAGCTGCCGTTTTCTCATCTCTAAAATGGAGATCAGAGGGTCGAAGATTTAGGGTTATAAGTGGTTTTCTAGGTCATCTAAGTCTATGTGGACCAGAGGTCTGGAGATCATCTAGGCTAGTAGAATCCAACTCAAATAGGAACTGAGGCCACTAAACCATACACAAGGACCCTGTGAGGCACATGTTGACTTGCTTTTAAAATGCCATATTATCTGTATTTTCATTTTGTTAAATATGTCCAAATTGCATTTGACTCTGGTTTGGGTCACCCTTGGAGTGCTGTGGGCTACAGTGCATGTCCAACACCTCTTGTCTAGTCTAACCCTCTCAACTGAGGCCCATAGAAATGAAGTGGCTTGTCCAGGGTGACACAGCAATTGATCAAGCTGGGATGTGACAATGATACTCTCACTGTCTACCTTATAGGCTTGTTGGCAAATGAGGTAATTAATATCTATAAAGTGTTTTGGAGCTGCAGAAACACCAGCTGCCTCTACTGTGCCTATATCAGAGCCCCAAGCTGCTCCTTTCCAAGTGTATTTTCCAAGACTGCTTTGGACTGAACCATTAATTCAGGGCTGATGAAGGCAGGCACTAATTAAAGTACTCACATGTGTCTTTGATGAAAGTGCAGGATCTTGCTGTCTAAGCCACCCTGGTTAGGTAAGTAGTGGTTTTGTTCCAGATGCTTCCTGTCTGTTTCTTCATGAAAGTCACCCAGCTCAGCTGGGGTGGGGGTAAGAGGGAGGGAGAAGAAAGAGAAAGAGAAAGCCATGTCCCAGCTGATGACTTAGGCCATTTCCTCTCCTTAGAAGAGCCCCCTGGGAGGTTGCTTTAGAGTCAGTCTGATGTTAACCAAGGGCAAAGGCACTGACTGGCATCCCCAGCATCCTTGCTGCGGATCAATTTTGACACGGGGGAGCCTGGTCTCAGAAAACCCAAGTCCTATTAACACAATCCAGACCTTGAGATGTCAGCGGTTCAGTTGAACCTTGTTATTTGAGGATTACTGGTTCTGTCAGATACTCATGCTTTCCCCTCTGCCTCCTCCCACCTCTGTTCTCCCCATTCCTAACCTACCCGCCTTTTGATCTCCACCTCCTTCCCAGAGTATGACAGGCCAGCCAAAAAAGCAAAAGCCATCTTGGCCTGCATTAAGAATGGCAGTTTCAGGGGCGGCTAGGTGGCACAGTGAATAGAGTACTGACCCTGGAGTCAGGAGGACCTGGGTTCAAATCCAGCCTCAGACACCTAATAGAAAAACTAGCCATGTGACCTTGGGCAAGTCACTTAACCTCAATTGCCCTCCAAAAAGCAAAAAAAAAAAAAAAAAAAGAAAGAATGGCAGTTTCTGCAGCTAGGGAGGGGATGGCCTGCTGATTGGATCACACCTGAAGGACTGTGTTCACTTCTAGGACTGCATTTTTTATGAGGGAGGAAGCAGATAAAAATCTTAAAAATTCACTTCTATTTTTAACTTTTTTCACATAACATCAATCTATTTTTTCTCCCTACCACCCTCAACCCTCACCACCATGACAAATAAAAAAAATAAACAAATATATAATATAAATAATATAAATATAAACATAATGAATATAATATACAAATATATAATATATAAATTTATAAATGTAATATAAATAATATAAACAAAACTCTTGTAATAAATATGCACAGTCAAGCCAAATGGATTCCCTCATTGGCCATGTCTCATTCTGCGCCCTGAGCCTGCCTCTGGTTCATCACAGGTCCTGTGGAATCCTGGCTGGTAACTGCATTAATCAGAGTTCTGAAGTGTCTTTACAAGGAGTGGTTATTGTTCTCTTGGATCTGCTCACATCAATCTACATCAGTTTATATGAGCTTCCCAGGTTTCTCTGAAACCAACTCCTTTGCTGTTTCCTCTATCACAATATTATTCTATCACATTCACATACCATAACTTGTTCAGCCATTCCCCATTTAATGACTATTGCCTCAGTTTCCAATTCTTTGCCATGACAAAAAAGAGCTGCTATAAATATTTCTGGGTTGATTAATTGATCAGTATAGATTTCTTAAATACCTACTATGTACCTGGCTCTTTCTTTAATCTCTTTGGGGTACAGGCCCAGTAGTGAATTTCTTCAAGTCAAAGGGCATGCATGGCTTAGGACTTTTGTGCATAATTCCAATTATTTTCCAGAATGGCTGGTCCATTCTCAGCTCCAATGATGCATGGATGTGCCCAATTTTGCATATGCCCTCTAACATTTTTAAGTTTCCTTTTTGTCCTCTTTGCAACTCTGATGGATGGAGCCTCAGTCACTTTCCTTTGTATTTCTCTAATTATTTGTGATGTTGAAACTTTTTTTCATATGGCTACTGATAGCCTGTATTTCTTCCTTTGAATACCACCTGTTCAGAATATCCATTCACCATATATCTATTGGGGAATTCGGGCCTCACGTTTTTGAAAGGATAATGACTGACATGAGGAAGGGTAACGGGAAAAGAGCAACCAGAATAGCAAAAGACTTCCAGATGATGTTACGTGAGGATTCACTGAAGGAACTGGAGATAATTAGCCCGGAGGAGAGAAGACAGGAACAAGATAGTTCAAATACAAACAAGTATGTGAAGGGCCCTAATGTGGAAGAGGAATTACCCTTTCCCATTTTAGCCCCTGAGGCCAGATGCATGGACAATGGGTACAAATTGTAGATGAACAAATTTAGGAGGAACGGAAGGAAGATCTGTTTGTCAAGTCAGTCAACAACCAATTGTACTCATTTGGAGGCTAAGGACCTGGTTTTGAAGTCATCTCTTAGCCTTAACCTCTCTGGGCCCCAGTTTCCTCCTATGTAAAAGATCCTTTACAGCTCTAAGCCTATGATTCTTTGAACACTTCAAAGTCTCAAAGACCCCTACTATGTACTCCCACCCCAAATCTTGTCCTCTCCAGACTGAACATAGCTCCAGTTCCTAATTCCTTGAACTGACTGATCCTCATATGGAAAGAACTTGAAACATCCACTATCCTATATGCCTTCCTCAGGATGCTCATGACTTTACCAGTGTTTTACCTGAATATGGCACTTAGAAATGGACACCATGTTCCAGATGGTGGCTGTCTGAAGCAAAGTGCAGTGGGACCCTCACCTGCCTTGTTAAGAATGTCAGAACTGGAAAGAGACCTCAAGGGTCAAACCCAGCTTGAACTAGAGTACCTTCTACAACGTCCCTGAGGAAAGGGCAGCGTCCAACCTCAGTGCCTGAAGGCCTCCAGGGAGAGGGACTTTGCCCAGTCATTAAGGCCAAATGGGCCTCTATGCAACTAGACACTAGATCTCTCTTAATCAGGCTAAGGACTGGTTAGGTTTTCTGGTTGCCATGTCATCGCCCTCCTCACCCACCATTCCTCAGGTTGCTAAGACCCCCCTACACACACACACACACACACACACACACACACACACGCACACGCACACGCACACACACACACACACACACACACACCCCCACACCCCTGGACAATTAATCAATCAATCATGTGTTCCTAAGCTCCTGTGGAGGGGCAAAGGCAGATCTCCCTGTAACAACACAGATGCTATATGTGTAGCAAGCAACCTTTGTCCAGGTCGTGGTTTGTTTTTTATCCCCTGACCAGCCTAACAAAGAAACTGAGTATGAATTATCCTGCTAAGGGAGAAAACAGAATAAGGGCTTCTATACTAAGGAGAGGGCAGAGGAGTACAGATTTAGAGTTGGAAGGGACCACAGAGGTCATCTAAGCCAAATCCCTTATCTTACAGACAAAGAAACTGAGGCCCTAGGCCAGGCCTGCACAACCTGCAGGCTGACAAAAATCCTTTGGTCTGCTGCAAGTGGCCCATGGACCACAGGTTGTGCAGTCCTCCCCTAGATGTACAAGTGACTTGCCCAAAGTCACACAAATAGGGAGCAGCAGGGCCAGGATTTCAACCCAGGCCCTTAACTGCAACTTTTGTAGTGTGTGTATGTGCCTGTGTATGTGTGTATATATGTATATGTATGTATGTGTATATGTGTATATCCCCCCACATATTTTCTCACTACATCAGTTTTCATTTCTGAAAATCTAAGGTTATAATTCATTATATATTCATTCCCCTTTCTAGGCCTTAGTTTCCCCATCTATACAAAGAGAATAGGGGGTTCCACTGAATTCAACAAAGATTAGGTGCCTACCATGGAGAAGGAGCTGAGTTAAAAAGATCTAAACTGACACAGTCCTTGCTTTCAGGTAACTTAGAATCTAATGGAAGGGGAGGGGAGGAGAAGTACTCTAAAATGGATACAGAGAAGTGGAATACAACCAAGGGTATATTGGTAAATGTTTAACAACTAGTTCTCTGGGAAAAGAAAATGTGCCCATAAGATACTTTTAAGTTTAATCTGCATGATTTACATTGTCTCTATCAGTTTCCTAAGTCTAGAGACAATCAACAAAACCAGCTCTGATTTGTAGCCTTGGTCAATTTCCAAGGTACAAATACTCCCACTGAAAATTTCACCATCAGCTTTAAGAAGAAGCCCTGAGAGCTAGGGAGTGCTAGGAAACAAAGCAGATACAGACAAAAACCTGAAGGTGCAGAGAGTCCAAACCACTGAGGAATTCCGGGAGAGCTGCATTGAAGGAGTGGCCATGTAGGGCCTTGAAAGAAGTCTAGGAATGGCAGAAATAAGGAGGCATTTTCTAAGAAGGGATCATGAGAACATAGATTTGAAACTATGATAATAGCTAACCTTTCTAAAGTTCTTTAAAGTTTGTAAAATGCTTTCTATGTGTTAACTCATTTGATTATCACAAGAGTTATATGATATTCTCATTCCCAATTTAGGGACAAAGAAAGTATGGCCAAGAGGACAGTGACTTGCTCAAGGTCACATATCTAAGAAGGTAGGATTCAAACTCAGACTTTCCTGACTCCCTGATTGACTGAGTTTACTCAGAATGGGGGTGATACTAGTACCTAAGAAGTGACATGGTACATATAGAGGGTTGGCATCTGTGCCAGGAAAACTACCCACTCACTATTCATGTCCTTCTACCATATGTGGCCTTGGGGAAGTCATTAAAACTCTTAGTGCTTTGAGAAACTCCCTGATGTTGTAAGTTATAGAAAAGGTATTCAGATTCCCCACCCAGAGCTACATAGCCATATGGTGACCACAGCAAGGCCAGCTAGGACGGCAACGATTTGCTTTTCTCTTAAGAAATAACAGTTGGGGCGGCGGCCTGCAACATGCCTTCCCGACTAAGGAAGACGCGGAAGCTCCGCGGGCACGTCAGCCACGGCCACGGGCGCATCGGCAAGCACCGCAAGCACCCCGGAGGCCGCGGGAATGCAGGAGGGCTGCACCATCACCGGATCAACTTCGACAAATATCATCCAGGTTATTTTGGTAAAGTGGGTATGAGGCATTACCACTTGAAGAAAAACCAAAGCTACTGCCCGACTGTCAACCTTGATAAGCTATGGACACTGGTCAGTGAGCAGACCAGGATTAATGCTGCCAAAAACAAGGAGGGCCTTGCCCCTATCATTGATGTTGTGCGGTCGGGCTACTACAAAGTCCTAGGAAAAGGGAAACTCCCCAAACAGCCAGTCATCGTGAAGGCAAAGTTCTTCAGCAGACGAGCAGAGGAAAAAATCAAGGGTGTTGGTGGAGCCTGTGTCCTCGTGGCATAAAAATCCAATGTTATCAAATAAAACAGATGACTTTATTATTAAACATCCTGGGTTTTGCCACATTATGGTGATCTAATTTGAATGTTTGTGGGTTGGGAAATAATAAATTACTCTTGTTGGTCAAAAAAAAAAAAAAAAAAAGAAATAACAGTTGGGAGCATTTCTTGCAAACTCCTATAAAGAACTAAGTTGAATTTTGAGAAGAAAAACTGGGAAATGATTGAATGCTTCATCACGCCAGCCTCTTGAGCCTCTTGTGGGGACGAGTATGTGCTAAGGTGCCATCCCTGTCAGGCTGGGATTATCTAGGCCAACACAGCTGAGCAGGGGATAACTCAAATCAAAAGACAGGGGCCAAAAGCTTTGGGCAGCTCAGCCTGTCTGCAGTCAATCTATCTCCTCCCATCCAATTCTGTTTGGCTTAAGCAAATAAGATGAAGGACTTTAGGTGGCTTTACTTCTCAGGACAAGACAGATCTGACAAACGGGCCCTGAACGCTGCCAGCTCAAAGCTGTAGGGTCTTGTCAAGTCTCTTCCTTCTGTGGGACTCAATTTTCTCATTTGTAAAATGAGGGGATTGGACAAGATGATCTCTAAGAGCCCTTCTAGAATTCTGATCACAATCCTATTATTAATAGTTTGGGACAAGAGGAAAAGCACTGGCCCTGAACGCAGAAGGCCCAAGTTAAAATCCCATTTCTGATGTTTACTGCCTACATTACCTTGGGCAAGTCCCTTCCCCTCCTTGGGCCTCAGCTTCCCCTCCTGTAAAAATGAGGGGGCTGGACTAGATGGCCTCTGAGATCCCCACCATCTCTAGAGCTATGGTCCCTTATAATTTCAGGAGTTTACTTATTCCCTGCATCAACACAGATCAAAATCCTGCCTTAGATCTAAGTGGGAGACTCTGGGTAAATCACTTAACCTCTCTGACTCACAGTTGCTTCATCTGTAAAATGGATAGGTATATTGGGATATCGGGTATAATAATAGCACCTATCTCCCTAAGCTATAGTGAGACTCAAAAGAGATGGTATAGGAAGGTGCTAAATCGATGCTAGCTCTAGCTATCATCACAGTCTGGGCCCAAACCTTCATGGGGTAGACTATGCTATAGCTCTCTGAACTTTGCCAGGTTCAACCTTAAACAAACACCCCACAGTTTACTGTAGGGCCCATCTGCAAAGCCTTTCCAGCTTGGTATAGCCTATCAGAGGAGTTTACACTTGGCTTGCTTAAACTTTGAGAAGCCAGATCCACCTCCACAATGAAGGGCAGTCACAGAGAGGGCACAGCTGGACATAAGACAATATAATAATAACATAATATAAAGAAACAGTCCCCAGGGTGGAGGAAGCCCACTCAGGGAGTTTGCCATCACTGTAGGCCACCACTCCCTTTCTCCTTTGTCAGGGATGGTCTCCTTTCCAGCTCAGAGTAGCTAACGTCCTCTGGATGCAGTGTGGTTTGTAGTCAGCTGCTCTGCTCCCCTATCAGACCGGCCCGGCTGAGGAGGAGCCGTCTGAATCATACTTGTTTCCTCCTACATCCTGCAGTGGGCCCGGCCACACCCCCACTGAAGGTGCTCCCCCAGTCTCTACTTACATTGTAAAATGTGAGACACCAGCAGGGCTGTGCAATTGTCACTGCACGGAAGCCTTCCTTGGGCCAGATCCTTCTTGATTTGAAGGGCAAATAGATACCTGTGTGATAGAAAGCATGCCTCAGTACACTTAGCAGGCAAGTGCCCTGGAGGAAGCAAGAACAAGAACCCTACTTTGTTCCTTCCCAGAGATTCAAGCTGATTCGAGAACAAGCACTGCCACGACCCTGGACCTGGCCTTGGCCGGAGAGTCCAGAGATCCAGGTTCAAGGCCCAATATGGAATTAGGGCAGAATTATCACTGCCTATATGACACAGGACAAATCACTTTCCCTCTCTGTCCCCTGGTGGGTTATTCCCTTACAGTGTTGATAAGATGGCCAGTAGGTAGGGTCACAGCCCAGGTGATTTAATATTCTTTTGGTCTTATATTAACAACTCATGTTTCTGTACTGTTTAAAGATTTGCCCAACACAGTCCTTGCCAATAGCCCCGGGAGGGAGATAGTACCAGGCATTTTTAGCCCTGTTTTAAGGAGAAAAAGGATTTGGCCCAAGGTCACTCAGAGAGTAAGTAAAAGAGCTGAGGTTTGAACCTGAGCCTTCTGCCCACAATTGCAGTCAGCTTCCCAGGATGTTCCATTCAGAGGTGGCCTGATGTGGCAGACAGAGAGACCTGATCTCTGAGGCAGGAAGGCCAGGCTCTCGTGCATGAACTGGCCAAGTCACGTCACCATCAGTGCCCCTAGGCACTAGTATCTTAGCAGAACAGGTTTTGGAAACCGACTTTCAGTGTAGTTCATCCCTTTTGTGATCCTGCATTTTATACACTTAAAGCCATCATTCTGAGAAGGGATTCATAGGTTTCACCAAACTTCTTAAGGGGACTATGATGCAAAACAGATGAAGTCCAGCTCTAGGCCTAGGACTTATGTGGCAATTGGTGATGTGTATTGGTGGCTCCTTAGGTGATGAAATGGCAAATCAAAATCATTAAGGTGCAAGCATAAGCCTCCACTCCCTCTGTCATTCCTTGCCTGCAAGCACAGCCATATTCCCTACAGGAAAGAAGGCTGTATGTCTGAGAACAGGGTCTGTAAGCCATGTTCCTCCTACTCAAAGGCTCACATATTGCCAGATGGATGACCTTTGGCCCATACTCTTTAGCCCATGCTGTTATGAGGATTCTAGAGCAAGACTTTCTAACCTGGGGTTACGAACTTATTTTTAAAAATATTTTGATAACTATATTTCAACACAAGTGGTTTCCTTTGGCCTCTAGGCTCACAATGTGGATGTCATCCATACTTCCTCACTATCTCCTTTATCCCCCACATCCAAGCTGCTGCCAAGACCTGTTGAGTTCACCTTTGCAACATCTCCTCAATAGGCTCCCTCCTCTCCTCTGACACTGCCCCCACTCTGGTGCAGGCCCTCATCACCTCACACCTGGACTATCACAACAGCTTGCTGGGGTAGCTGCCTGCTCCAAGTCTCTCCCCACTCCAATTCATCCTCCATTCAGCCACTAAAGTGATTTCCCTAAAGATCACGTCTCACCCTTACTTAGTAAACTGCAGACAGTATTTTGTTTTGTGTGTTTGCAAACATGATTCTGATGAGAGTCCATGTGCTTCACCAACCTGCCCAAGGGGCAAAATAAAAAAGGTTAAGAATTCCTGGTCTAGTGAGTCCTTCCTTCCATTGTCCACAATTAAAATTTAGATTCAGTCAAAATGAGGTTTATTTTGGTCTAGTTTAATATAGTGGCAAGAGTGTGAGATTCAGTATCAGCAGACCAGGGTCTGAATACATTTCCCACACACACACTTATTGACTGTGTGACCTTTGCCAAGACCTTTCCCTTCACTGGACCTCAGTTTCCTCCTCTGTAAAAAGAGGTAGGATAGGACTAATTTCCAAGGCACCTTTAGGTTCTGAAGTCTATAATCCATGCTATGTCTATAAATCATGGTACATATGAGGATTCATAAATCCAAATCTCATCTAGACATCAGCACACATATGAAATCATGGCAGAGTTGCCATGATATGATGACTGTGTGCTAGGCTATGCAAGTTTCCATGGGGCTATCTCGGCTATGGTCCTGTACCCGGAAGTTGGGCCAAGGGAGGAAAAAACAAATAAGAGACTGCAGGAAAATGGTTTTCAAAGAACTTTTCCAAAAAAGAAGTCACATCTTTTGAGGTGAGTGTGCAGGCTGTGGGGAACCAGGGTGATATAGCAGATTCTCAGCACACCAAAGTTTAGATCAGATACCCCAAGGTCTAGTTGCCTCTCTGCTACTTACTAGTGATCTTTGGGAGAGTCACATCCCCTATTTAGGCCTCAGTTTCCTCATCTGTAAAATGGGCATAATGATAATTTCACCACCTGCCCCCCAGCACTGTTATGAGGAAAGTGCTCTATAAGTCATAAAGTGTACTATAACTGGTTATTATCTTTATTAACCAACTTTAAAGTAGGTCATCACTGTTGGGAGCTAAGACTATAGGGTATATTGATATTGATATTACTGGAGAAACTATTTTGCAAAAAACAGAAAATGTTGATGAGACAAGTCTAGCCCAATGGCAGCCATTTGTCATTAATTATTTTTTCTCCCACCTGCTGCTGTCCCTGGTACCTACATATACCTACTGCTTTAGATGTCCACTGAAATCAGCTTGAATCATAAAGAGAGGAAATGGAATTTTGCACGAAAAATTAACCATCCACAGGTTTGTATGGACAAGATTAAGGTTTGCATGCCCAACCAGGTCACATGGGGTGGGGGAATGGGCAACATCCTCCCACATATACTAAAGATGGCACATGCCTGATGATCCCTGCTGTTAGTAGGCACCCATACCTAGTGTTACCTGGTGGCCATTAATGCCATGCCTCACCATCCCCTGGCAACTCAGATGAATGGGCTCCCAACTTAACGTCCTGAATAAATGACTTCTGCTACAGATGTTGGATTCAAAGGTCATGTGTACAGTAGTGGTAATAGTTTAGGGGGAGAAACAAGGACAATGATATTCTTTCTTCCCTTCCTATCTCCCCTCCCCACTAGAATGACTAACTCTAAGCTTTCCATTCATGCAATGACTTCACAATATAAGGGCCTCAGCCTACATGAGGAAGTACAATAAATACCTTGTTAGCTCGTCTCTCAGGTGTCCAGGATCCACTGGGAAAAATTTCACCATAAATTTGAAAAGAATCTCCTTAGGGTCTTAAAACACAACATCTTCATAAGTTTAATTTAAATGCCCATCAAGAACACTTATATATCTTTACACAGTCATTGTCCATTCTCCCCCACCAACCCCTACCCAATTCAATCAGTTTTCTCCCTTCTAGATTTCACTCAAGTTAGATCCTGATCAAGACATACACTCCAGGAGGGCTATACCATGTGCTGTATACCATAGGAACTTAATAAAGGGCCACTCAATTGTATGTTGTATTTCCCCAAGAACTGAACACAGTGCTTAACAAATATGGTGAATGAATTAATGGCTAAGGAATCAGAATCATAGCACCTAAGAACCAGAAGGGATTTCTGAGGCCAGCTGGCACTTCACCAAGAATCTCCCATAACACCCCCAACAAACAACTGTCTAGCCTCTGCTAGACAAGGAGAATCCACTACTTCAAGTTCTGCTTAGGGGCTATTTCCTTATATCAATCTATCTCTCAACAATATCCTCCAATCATTCCTAGCTCTCCTCCCTGGAGCCACTGTCCTTCAAACACTCTAAAATGTCACATGACCATATCCCCTCTAAGTCTTCTCTTCTTTAGGCTAAATACACCTAATTCCTTCAACTGAGCCTCTTATGTCACGTGATCTGAAGGCCTTTCACTATCCCAAGTCACCGTTCTAGTTTGGTTATGTGTTTCCTAAAATGTGGTGCTCCGGACAAAAAATTTCCAGGTATAGCCTGACCAGAGCAGATTAGAACGGAATGATCATTTCCCTCATCCTGGAAATGCTAAGATAGCACTAGCCCCTTTTTTGGGCTTTCCTTTAACACTGCTGACTCCTATTTAGCTTGTGGTCCACTGAAACCCCCCAGACCTTATTTTCACAGGAACTATTATCTAACTCTATCCTCACCTCCTAGACTGTATACTTTTTAAGTTGACTGTTTGAACCCAAGTGGTTAACTAATTTGTATCCTTATGAACTTTCATTTATTCAATTTGGCTCACAATTTGAACGTGAAATCTTTTGTGGGCTGCTAACTGGTGATGTGGATAAAGCACCAAGCCTGAAATCAGGAAGACCTGAATTCAAATTTTACCTCAGATGCTGTATGACCCTGGGCAAGTTACTTAAACCTCTGTTTGCCTCAGTTTCCTCAACTGTAAAATGGGAACGATTACAGCACCTAGCTCCCAGGTTTTTGTGAGGATTAAATGAGATAACAATTGTGAAGCACTTAGCACAAGGCCTAGCATGTAGCAAGTGCTATGGAAACATTAGCTAGAATCATTAGTTATTATGTTGGTATCTGTACCCTGTCAGCAAGTGTATCGTCTATCCTTCCTAGTAGGGTGTTCCCTGCAAATTGGGTAGGCATGCTATCTGTGCCTTCATCCAAGCGATGAGCAAAAATAAAGAATGGCACAGCGTCAAGCCCAAATGCCTCCACGTTGGCACCAAACTCGAATGACCACTTACTTCCTGGGTCTGCCCATTCAGTCAGTTCTGAATCCACCTCCCTGTCCTCTCAGCTAGCCCACATCTCCCCGTCTTTATCACCACAATAGCAGGACAGACTCCGTCAGATGCTTTGCTGAAATCAAAGTGAGCTAGGCCTTGTTCCCTAAGTTTCACCTGATCTCCCTACCCAACCAGGAACTGCCAGGAGAGGAAATGAAGAAAGCCAATGGCAGCTGTGTCATTCTGGACTCCATATTAGAATTGGGACACTCCTTCCTTTTTGCGATATTCTTTGTCTTAACAGAATTTCCTCTTTTTTTTTAAGCACTGTGTCCTTGCCCAAAAGAGGATACAGTATGGCTCAACTAGGGGATGATAGGGGGAAGAGGAGAGGGACAGAGTAACATTTAGAAAAACACTAGTGCAATCAATTTTGCTACTGAATTCACCTTCATTAACTGAGATTCATGTACCTACCCCCTCCCTCTGTCCACATCCCGACTCCCCATTCCTCAAGCTAAAGAACAAAATACAAGTGTGGATGACATGCAAAATTCAGGCTATCACTAGGATTAAGAAATTTGTAAGAACTTTTGGTTTCTAAAAGTGACATGGGGTAGCTATTTTATGTTTCCAGAGCTAGCTTATGGTGCTAGAAAACAGGTAGGTCAATCTGCTCTCTGTTTTGGGAGCTTAAATCTTAAAGATTGCTGGAAGTCTGGTCATTTGCTGTGAAGGTTACTGCAAGGGGGCAACGGGAGGCAGAGAAGAATTCCTCCTCCTATGGGAGCTGGACTGGATGCCCCCTGAGGTCCCTGCCAACTCTGAGATGATCAAATTCCATAAAAAGCAAGTGCTCACTTTGCTCAATTGACAATTCCCAGACTGATCCTGTGTGTCTTACAGTGTGTATGACAAATGAAATATAATGATCTACCTCCAAAGAGCTCTCTGGCATTCAGAAAAAAAGGACCAGCTCGGTGCCTGGGGCAGATGAGAAATGTGTAGAGAAGTGAGGGAGGCATCTCTCTGGCAAGGTCCTGGTTTCTGAATCTAACAGCAAGGTAGGAATGCTTTGACCTGGTCTCAGGCTCCTCTCAGCCAACACCTACAATCCAAACCTCTTCAAGCAAAGAGTAAATGGATTTTCAGTAGGACAGCCACATTTCATTCAGGTTCAAGGATCTGCAAACTGGCAGAGCATTTCAGCATAGCCCTCAAGGGCTGTAACCCTCAGGGTTCTCACACACTTGGCTCAGCCCAGGCCAAATAGCACAGAGATTATGGGGTTTCTATAAAACTCATCTGATGCCTCACAGACTTCCATAACAGCAATCACATCCACGTTAGGGACTTATGCAACTTGACTTGGTCGCTGAGATGGTTTAAAGTCCTAGGCTCATAGGATTTAGAGCTGGAAGGGGCTTTAGAGATCACCTAGTCTAGGCCCTTCTTGAAGAGGAAAAAACTAAGCTCCGGGAGGGGGCAGGGACAGTAGCAGTGGCTGCTTGCCACTACTTCCCCCTCCTGTTCTCTCCTCCAGCTCTCCTCCATTTTCAACCAATTACCTCTAGGAGCCATCCTGATCCTGAAACTCTCATTCTCTCCTTCCTTTCTGTCACTCTCACCTCTGAGATCTCAAGATCTTTCCTGCTGCTTTCTGGGAAATCTTGGGCCCTAGCTTTTTCTTCCTCTGCCCAGCTCCCCTGTCCTAGACACCAGGCAGACCTGCTGGAAATTTGGTCTTGAAAAAGAAATGGAGGGCCAGGGAGCTCAAGACAACCTGCCCACAGTAACAGAACTACTAAAAACCAGAGCTACCATTGCTGCTGTTTTTCCCCAAACTTGAATGGCCTGCAAAGTAGTTGTCTATGTTGTGACACTTACTTTTAACTTGTTTTGTTATAGGCTTTAGAAGCTCCAACCAAACCTGTAAGGGCAGGAATTAAAAAGGTGGATAGAGCACAGATCAGGTACAACAGAAAAACAGACAGACAGACAGACAGACAGACACACACACACACACACACACACACACACACACAATGGCAACAACTGGCCTACCAGTAGCTTGGCGCTCTGGATTTCAAAGGCAGTTTGAGATTGGGCAATGTCCAAAAGGTGATACTAAGTTCCCAACCTTGCCTGCCTCTTTTGTCCTCTCGCTGATGATAAACATTGTAAGAAAACCCTCCTGATTATAGGTCCATGCTTTCAGAATTACTCCCTTGCTTCCATATCGATTACAGAGAGGTGGCAGAGACTCATTTCCTGAGTTGCCACAGATGAATAATGAAAGCAATTTGGTTTCCAATTAAAACCTACGACCTATAAACAGCAGCATTTAATGAATGAACATAAGCCTCCAGGGTAAAGTGGCCAGATGGCAAAGGTGCCCATTGGTGACCCCAACCGAGAGAAGTTAGTACTAAGTGTCAAGCCTGAGGTTGGGGGAGTGAAGGAGGACTATCTCCACTTTCCCTGAGGATTTACTGATGTGACTCAGACTGGGAAGGTGAATGGGGATGGTGAGGGGGTAGACATGAGTCTGGCTTAGATTACCAGAGAAACAGACCCATTGTCAAATGTCCCTCTTCCCTCTCACAGATAGAAAAGAACTTGGTTTGAGCATATAAATCATCCTCTCTCTGAGCAAGAGGAAAGAGGAAAGGGATCCTGCTAAGAAATGAAATATACCCGTGAGGTCCTCTCTTATGCATTCATCCCCCTCTCACTTGGATCATGATCATTTGCACCCTTGGCCTTTCCCCTATTAGAACAGAAACTCATGGAGGATAAGCCCTGGCTCATACCCATCTTTGTAGCTTCGTCACTGAATCCACCATAATAAATGTTGAGTTTAGGGTCTCATCCATAGTAGATACTTACTACCTATTTGTTGAATAGAAATGAACCCAATTTTTGCTTGCTGAGGGTAGATACAGTTTCAGGTAGGGCAAGGAGTAAAATTCAACAGCCCACATTGCTTTGACTACTTCTTGCCCATTATTGGGCCTTAGGAGATTCAAACCCCCAGGAGCTTTGGGACCAAATCAACTTACGTTGTTTCCCGACTGGCTCTGGAATTCCAATCCAAAGTATTCTTTCTCCGCCAGGTTAAGGTGACAGCAGGTCAGGTTGAACAATGCTTTCCCTGAGGACTTTTGCTAAAGCAGGACAAAGAGATGGGACACCAGGGTTACTATCTCCTTGGGGTTTGGCACAGCTCAATTTGGCCATGGCTACACAGAACAGGAAATAAAAAGACCCATTCATGGGATTGCTGTTGAGGGGATTTTCAAGAGATGTACATGTTCTACACCATCTAATACATGGAAGCTCTGTGGCCCTAGGCAAAACATTTAACTTCTCTGAATCTCAGATTCTTCACCTGTTAATTAAAGCAATCAAGAGCATCTACCTCTCAGGATTGCTGGGAGACTCAAAAGGGCAAATGCTAGTAAATGCTTTCCAAACTTTGGAGTGCTTCCTTTCTGTTATTATCCCAGGCAGCTCCTTGGAGTAGAAGTTCCTTGAAGACCAGGCCTGTTTCCTTATTTGTTCCTGTATGCCCTGCACCTAGCACAGGGCTTTGAATACAGTAGGTGCTTAATGAACATCTGCCAAATTAATTTAATTGCAAAAAGAAGTCATCACAATATAAGTCAAGGTCACCATTTTCCAGCAAAGCCCTTGCCAGTCCTAAGTCCAAATTGTCAGGGTAACTTTGAGGATCTATTGTTCTAGCTGAGTTTGGCTAAGCCTGAGGCTTGGCAACAGAAGTTGCTAAAGTCCAGGGGAGCTTGGTGAGGAGCATGATGGGAAAATTGGCTGCCTGTTGATAGGCTGAAAGCCTCTAGTTAAGGCAGAGGCTCAGGGTTGTGGCCTGGGAAGCTTGTGATGCTTAAGGGTTGCTTTAATACCATAAATAACGCAGGGCTTGTCAGAGATGCAGTTGGAATCATGATGGTGGCTTCCATTTCTCTAGATCTATAATTAGAGCTCAAAACAGCCCTGGAAAAAAGGAAGCATAGGCAGGATTCCTATTCTACAGAGAAATCCTAGGCTCAGAGAAGTTCAACTAGCTGCCCAAGGTCAAACCCGGGTCATCTGACTTCCATTCCAAGATTTTTGTCACTGCTCTAGGCTGATGCCCATGATAACTTGTAAATGCTCTCTCTTCCCATTCTCAACATTTCCAATTTTTCTTCTTGCCACTTTTATTTTTGTTTCCCATCAGGATGTCTGCTGAAGTAAGGGAATAGTTCCTGGGTGTAGATACCACATTGGGGAACTACATCCCCCAGAAGGCTGTGCTTTCCCCAGAAGGCCAGTAGCTGCCAGTGGGCTCCATTTAAAAGGAAAAAGGAAATCTCAATCTCTCTTTCTCTACTGAGATTGGCTGTGGCAATAGAAGCTGGAGGTGTAAGAAGGAAAGCTGATAGTATAAGAAGTACTTCTGGGAGAGCAAAAAGAACAACAGCTGGTGGAGAGGGGGAAGGGGGAGTCAGAGCTGGGGAAGACAGAGGCAACCTCGTGTCTTAAGTTCCGATGCCCAAGGGGACAATGTCTACCAGCCACCATTCCAAGAATGAAAAAGAAGTTCTTGAGTGTGCCCTGAGTTTACGTTCTCACACCCTAGCACCCATTGGTGAACTTCTATGAACTCTGGCCTTCTTTCAAGAGACTGGAATGTGTGGATTATCATTTGGGAATATTAGAACCCATAATTTGCTTTTGGAGGTGTGAGGAGGTGCCGGCTTTTTAGATCACCCATCAATACCAAAAAACTAAATGAAAACAAAACCCTTTAGTGGTTTCCTTCACTGCTAGAACAGTTAATCTTAGCTTGACCTAATACTCAAAAATAGTCTTATACAAATTCCTAAGTTATCCTGGACAAGCCTCACAAAATCTAACCTGAACACCTGCCCCACCCCCTCAGCTCAGGGATCATGTGCTACTTCCTAGGTTCAGAGTGCTTTTAAGGGTATCAACCAATCCAACCTACAGTTCAAAAGGCCCCCATTTAAAAGCTACACTTTTACTATGCAGATTCCTGGCATATAAAACTAAAAACTCATTTACTCAAGGTAAACTATGTAGTTTGTATACATGTTACCCATACCCAGATGCCGAGATGATTTGCTGATATGAGTCAGATGATTTGCTGATATGAGTGAGTCACAGTCCCATGTATTCCCTCTGTCTTCTCTTCATCCCCTTCCTTAGCATCAGGCCACCCAGAATCCATGAGGCCAAATTGAGTGGTGGGAAGAACTACCACCAGCTAGGATGACCTTTCCCATTTTGCCTTTTCCTCCCTTTCTTCCTTCTCCCAGCCTTAGGCTACTTGACTATTCCTAACATTTGGATGTCAGGAGTGATAAACTCTTCCTTCCAGGGAAATGGAGAACCACACCTAATCATCTATCCTGCCTCTGAATTCAAAGTCTTTCAGTTTTCACCACTTGTCCTGCTTCTAGCTCTTTCAGACCTCAGCATTGTCATCTAACAGGGATAGAACCCCCAAAGCCCTGGGCTTTGACATCCGCCCAGCTGCTGCACCCTGAGGACTTCTGGGACAGTACATCCACTGTGCAACTCACCTTCCTCATATATATACCATCTTCCACAGTTGGAATGTGTGTTCCTTGAGAGCAAAGACTATCTCACTTTTTCTACTTGTATCCCTAGTGCTTAGCATACAGTAAGCATGTAATATATGCTTTTCATTCATTCATTCCAACTCCAGTAAGAGTATCTGCCTAGTTAGAGTAGTACTAGCAGCATAAATAAGTAAAATCAGTATCTATACAACCCCCTCACAATGTAGTTTTGATCTGTATTCAATCAACAATCACTTATTAATTACCTACTACAAAGAATATAGTACAGTGGAAAGAACTTAAGACTTAATCACAAGACCCAAGTTCAAATGCTGGCTCTGCCGCTTACTGTGTGATCTTGGGCGAGGCATTTAAGTTCTGGGCTTCACTTCCCTCATCTGTAAAGTGAGGCGGTGGGATTACATGATTTCTATGGTCCCTTCTAGCTATAGATCTCTGGTCCTAAAGGCCAGGTCCTAGGTTAGGGGCTGGGAAGGCAAAGGCGAAAACAAATAGTCCCTGGCCTCAAGAAGCTTATATTTATCAGGGAAAATACTGCATCCACACAAGTCCACACAAAGTGAACAGTAACAGTTGCAGAGGAGGATGCTGGGAAAGGGCCTATGAAGGTGGTACTTGAGCTGAGCTCTGAAGGCAACTGGCAACTCTAAGAGGAAGAGCTGGAGGAGTGCACTCTATGCATGAGGCACAGCCTGAGCAAGGGCAAGGAGACAGGAGATAGAATATCGTGGGTAGAAGAATGAGTCTGCCAGTTTGGTTCTAGCGTAGTGTATGAGAGGGAAAGAGCAAACACATAAAACCCACCTGGAAAGGTGGGTTAGAGCAAAAGTATGATGCCAAACAGAGGCAAGAGGGAGCTTCTTAGGCAGGGGAGTGACACGGTCAGTCCTCAAGTGGGGGGCAGCTCCCTACTAACCCTAACTCTCTGGACTTTCCCATTCTACCCCAGAGGCCTTCTCATGTTGATTACATCTCCACCCCTCTCTCCTCATCCTCCCTTACTGGTGACTTCTTATTCAGCCCCTCCATTTGAGGAAGCACCCATGCTAACCATACTTCCCTGACTGGGCCCCTGACTTTCCAACCTTACACCTTCCTCTTTCTCTTTTTCAGCATCTCTTTATGTGCTGTCTTTCCCTATTAGAAACATAAGCTCCTTGAGGGCAGGGACTGGCTTTCTTCTTGTATTTGGATCCCCAGAGTGTAGCACAGTGCCTGGCACATGGTAAGTGCTTAATAAATGCTTTATCTAATTTTATCTCAATAATGGACTGAAATGGGAAAAGACTTGAGACAGAGTCCAACAAGGAAGTTATGGTGGGGCTGTGAGTAGAAAGAAGGGGGCAGATGGAAGAGATATTGTGCAAGTTAAAGAATCAATGACTCCTTAAAAAAAAAAACAACTTGGACATCATGTTAAAGCTTTGCCCTAGGCTCTCTCTGTCCCTCCCTATACCATTTTCTGTCCTCCCCCTCCCCCCTTCCCCGGTGGCCAAGTCACTCCCAAATCAAGAGAGCCAGTCATTTCTATCTCTTAAACACCAATCCTACACTGCCTTCTGGATACCCCAAACTGGAGGAATGTTCCATTAGCACCTTAAATTTGACATGTTTAAAACAGAATCCAGTATATTCTGCCCCCCAAACCTTAACCATCTGTTTCTGTTGAGGATACCACCACCACCCAAGTTTTACAGCATTAATCATGCTTGATTCTTCCCTCTTCCTTACCCATCCTCAATCAGTTCTTCTTCCATATTCCCCACCTCTCCTGATCTCTTTACTCCCAGTGGCCAAACAGCTTCACTGAGGTCTCCATCACCACAGGCATTCCTACTTGTTCTCACCGATTCTAGTCTCTCCCTCGTCCAAGCCCCCTTCCACGGAGTTGCTAACAATCTCCCTACAAGCACAGGCCAGGCCACATTCCTCTACCACTAGGACAAGCTCCTTAGCCTGCCACAACCCAGCTCCAAGCTACCTTTTCCAGCTTGTTTCCATTATTCTCTTTCACATGTTCTATAATTCAGATGATTAGTTGATTCTTTAATGTGATCTATTGTCTCCCATCTCCATGCATTTTTGTAGGCCATGCCCCATTTCTGAAATGTATTCCCTTCTTGACTGTATCAGAAACTTCAAGACTTGATCCAGATGCTGGTTTCTCTGTGAAGCCTCTCCTAACCTTTCACCCAGTTGCTAGGGACTAATCTCCTCCTTTATGAAATTAGCTTGTATTTGACTTACCTGCATACAGCTGCTTAGGGCAGCTAGATAGCTCAGTGGATAAAATGCCAGGCCTGGAGTCAGAAGGACCTGAGTTCAAATGTGACCTCAGACACTTACTGTGTGACCTGGACAAGTCACTTCACTCTTGTTTCCTCATCTGTAAATGAA
Organism: Gymnobelideus leadbeateri; assembly: GCA_011680675.1. Lineage (NCBI taxonomy): Eukaryota > Metazoa > Chordata > Mammalia > Diprotodontia > Petauridae > Gymnobelideus > Gymnobelideus leadbeateri. The sequence goes on from WOXC01005426.1 coordinate 378,261, forward strand.
CTGGAGAAGGAAATGACAAACCACTCCAGCATCTTTGCCAAGAAAACCCCAAAGGAAGTCATGAAAAGTCAGGCATAACTGAACATTTAGGTTCAACACATCCATTAAAACATAAGTAGTAAGGAACTCTCCCTCCTTGTAACCCTCTGCCCAAGCCTCCAACTCTCAAGATTGGCGTTTCAGTCCTGTCTCCAAAACTTCCTTGCTGTGGGACTAGAAGCTGCTTCCCATCTCTGAGCCTCTGTTTCTTCTTCTGTTTGGCCTTGGGCAGAATCACTTTGTTTTTTCTGAGCCTTAGGTCCATCTTTTTTTTTTTTTTTTGCTTTTTGGAGAGCAACTGGGGTTAAGTAACTTGCCCAAGGTCACACGGCTAGGTTTTTCTGTTTGTGTGTATTAAGTGTCTGAGGCCTGATCCGAACTCAGGTGCTTCTGATTCCAGGGCCAGCGCTCTACTCACTGTGCCACCTAGCCGCCCCATTAGGTCCATGTTTTGTAAAATTTAATAATAATCTTTTCATTCCCTCCCTCCCTCAGCTGTCAAGAGGAAAGCTCTTTATCCACCTAACAAATGGGAGCTGGCACTCTTCTTATCACAAGAGCCCCTTCTTGGAATATACCTTTAGTCCTTCAATGATTACAGAAAGCAAACAGTGGTATCAAACAGGTAGCTTGAAAGACTGCAGGGTCTGAAGAGACACACCAATAGATTCCAAAGAATGCCATCGAGGCACCATTAAAGAGGCTGCTGCTGAGTTCAAAAGAATCCTGGGATAGGGAAAAGGAGCTAATACCTGCAGCTTTGCCACAAGCCCCTTGGGGCCTATGTAACCTTGGACAAGTCATCTCACCTCCCGACCCCTCAGCTTCCTCCTCTATAAAATGAGGAGCTGGACTAGATGACCTTTGAGGTCCCTTCTCTAGGATCCTGTGTGGCCCTGGTTGAAGTACTTTCCCTCTCTGGACCTCAGTTTTCTCATCTGTAAAATGGGAATTTTGGAATAGATCACCTTCACGGCGCCTTCTTGTGCTGTGACGTTCCATCCCATGGCACAAAGTCATCCTTAGGAAGACCCAGGGTAAAATTTACTGTCTTCACCCACCTGTCTTAGCCAGACAAAATCAGTGCCAGTAAGAGTATCATTAGCATCAATCAGAATTTTTATAGCACTTTAAGGTTGAACAAATGCTTTCCTCAAGATAGCCATGTAAGGGAGGGCATGCAAGCATTTTTCTTCCCACTTTATGGAGGAAAAAGAGCCTTTGAAATGACTTGCTCAAGGTCACACACTTGAGTGGTAGATAAAGTGATCTGAATTGAGGTCTTTCTAACTCCAAGTCCAAGGCTCTTTATTAACAATTTTCCAAAGAGGAAACATTGCCTGCTCAAATGTAGAAACATAATGGCAATTATTTCTTCTCGGTCTAGGTAAGGTTTTAGTTACTTTCCCCATACTGCTGGCCCACTAAGGCTTCCCAGGAAGGCCTAGGCCCAGCTTCACTCAATCTCAGACCTCCTGCCTGGCTGTTGTGTAAAACTGGGAAGAGTAATCCAGTCTTATTCTTGAGGGGTTGGGGCTTGCAATTACCATGCCTGTATCCGAAAAACTTGAAAAGTGACAGTGTAATAACAGCTTTCTCAAGACAGTGCTCCCAAGTCTTCTGGAAATTGCTAGCTACTTGGGGTAATTAAAACAATTAGAATTGTTTGTTTCTATGAATGCATGTGGGCTTGATGTGCAGTCACAGCCTGCAACTAGGGAGCTAGAATTCCTCTCTGAAGAAGCAAGACATGTTTGCATCAATGCACCAATATAAATAAGGTACCCAAGGCATCCTCTTCCAGGACATGGAAGACCAACTTCCTTCACTTTGCAGAGAGGAAAAGGGAGGCTCGCAGAGGAAAAGGGTCTGGACTGTTACATAGTAGAGTGACATAGCTAGGACTTAGGTCTCGACTCCCCAAACAGTATCTTTTTTGTTATCCCATAATCCTTGAAATGTAAAGGGATAAGATTGGGAAAGGAGAGAGTCAAAGGAAAGAAATGCTTCCCAGCTTCCTTCTTTTGAGTCATTCTATTTTCTTTACATTCTGCTCCTTCTCTTCTAACTTGGTGACTGACAGATAGTTGGATGGATGGAGACGCTCTCACTTCTGGACTCTTGTTGCCCAGCTTCTCTGCCTGAGCCCTGATTCTTTATTTCCCAGTTGCTTTCCTAATACATGGATAAATGACAGGTAGACACATATGACCGACAGACGATCAACACAGCATCTATTAAGTGTTTACCGTGTGCCAAGGTGCCATGAACACAAGCAGGCAAGCCAGTGCCTGTCCTTTCAGAACTTGCATTCTGTCCCTTCCTCTCCGACTGCTTATTCCACTAGCTTTTCTCCTCCAGTACCCTTTCCTCCTTCCCAGAAATGTGAGCGGCTGGCCATTCCCAGCCTCAGCCTGGCTCACAAGGCAGTAGAATGTCAGCGACTAGAAGCTGCTCAAGCTGAGAGGCTGCTAGAAACTCTCTGAGGGAATTCTCAAGACATAATAACACTTCTGAAAAGTTCAACTGCACAGGGAACCAAGAAAGCAAATCTATTATGGTCAGCATAGAAAATTTGCACTGAATAGAAAACCCATTTAAAAAAAATCCTCAGGAACTTACGACAAACTGTAATGGGATTGGGGCAGAAGGGGGAGGAAGGGCTTTAGCACTCTTTAGAATGATGTGTTTGCTAGGGTCTAAGTATAGGATTAAATGAGCCAGAGTGCTCCAGATTCATCAGAAAAAGGTCACATGACCAACCATCAATGCCAATCTCACTGTCAGTAAGCCCAGAGCCCCTCCCCCCATCCCCACTTGGAGAGTAGTGTTGGCCCCTGGGCAGGAATTATATTCCCAGTCCCTGTTGGGTAAAGCCTTTGGCTTGGTTGTAAGCTTCATTTGCATTGCCTATAAATCGGGACTCCTTTCCACCATCCTGGTTTTTTCTTGCCAGGCTCTTCCACCTGGGCCTCTGATCCTTGATTTCCCAGCATCTTTCCAAATTCCTGCCTGATTTCCTGGTTTGGGACCTGATCTTTTAAATTCTTTGTTCCCCCTTTTCAGTGTCTTTCTCCCAGAAAGGATTCGATAAATTGATCATCTGGAGCTTCAATAGAAGCTCCTGGTCTGATCCTCCCTTTTCTCTGGGTCTATATTGACAGATCATTAGAGCTGGAGGCAGGTGGTCTTACCACCTCATTTATTCCCAGGGCATTGGTACTACCTAGCACAGATATCAGAGCACAGTAAAAAAAAACCCCACAATTGAATCTGTCATAGACTCAGGGCATACTAAATTTAGGAAGCCTTCAGAGGCTTATCTAGCCCAAGATCCTTATTTAACAAATGAGGAAACTGAGATCCAGGGAGAGTAAGTGACTTGCTCTGGGCCACATATATTGTAATTAGAAGGAAAAGGATTTCAGCCAAGACCTCCTATCTCCAAACTTAGTGCTCTTTCCATTTCACTGAATGCCTCTTCAATTCAAAGAAACCAAATATTCATGCGTCTAATCCTCCTACTAGACTATAATTTCCATCTCAACTTTCTATCTCTCCCAGTACTTAGCACAGGGCTATGCATGTTGAAGGGGCTTAACATTTTGTCAACTGAATGAACAAAACAGTGAATGTCTGAGCTGGAAAGGACTTCTGAGGTCATCTCATCCAATCTGCCTTGTCCTTCAGCAAATATTTTATAGAAACTGAGACTCAATAAACACTTCACTAGGTCATCATGCACCACAGCTGGCACAGGAGCCAGGCACTCACTCAACTCTACCTAACCTGCCTTTGGGAGCCAGGTGGGGCCCTTCTTGAACCTCATTTCATTTTCATCATATATTTGGTACATGAGGTAAAAATTCTAGGCATTCACTATGCAACAGAAGGGAGAAATGTATACGAAGAGCTTCTCAAAATTGCCCTTTAGCGGGGAACTGGGCAAAAGTCTTCCAGGATTGCGTAAATAAATCTGAGTCTCCTCCCTTTTCATCTCCTTTTTTGGAGGGCAGTTGGGGTTAAGTGACTTGCCCAAGGTCTCACAGCTAGTTTTTGTGGTAAGTGTCTGAGGCTGAATTTGAACTCAGGTACTTCTGACTCCAGGGCCAGTGTGCCACCTAGCTGCCCCTACTCCCTTTACATCTCAAAAGCTCTGGACTCATATCTCCCACTCCCCCGATGTCTGCCAAAGGGATATTGGTCCAACCCTTCTACAGTCTTCTCTAGCAGACTGCGTCATCTTCAATCATCCTCTTTTTCAACTTCTACCTACCAGTTCCCTCCCTACTGTCTTCAGACACACTCTGGTCAGTCTTCCTCATTCCTGAAAAAAACCCTTCACTAGACTCTACCGTCCTCTGGCCAATCAGCAATGATCTTTTAATTGCCGAACCTGATGGGCTTTTCCCAGTCCTCCTCACCATGGCTACTACATCTGCTACTAGTGATGGTCTTCTCTTCCCAGCTCCTCTCTCCTCTCTGGGTCTTTATAAAATTATTCTCTGCTGGTTCTGTTCCTGTTTTTCTGACTGCACTCTCTCCATCATCCACATCACGTCCCCAAAGTGTCCCTCAAAGTTCTTTCCTGGTCCCCCCTTAGCTTTTGTATCTGTTCTCATTCACCTCATGGAGTCCCATGAGTTTAACCACAATATCCACGCAGATGACTTCCACATCTGTCTCCAGCTCCAGTCTCTCCTGAGCTTTGGTTCCCCAACACCAGCTGCCTGTTGGGGATTTCAAACTGTGTCCTGGAGACATCTTGAACTCACCATGTCTGAAACTGAACTAATTATCTTGCCCCTCAAACCCACCTTTCTTCTAAACTTCCCCATTTCTGTCAAAGGTACCACCATCCTTCCAGGAGCTCAGTGTTATGCTCTATTTCTCTTTTTTGCCCTGCATATCCAATTAATTGCCAAATCTTGTTCTACTTCCTCAATATCTCTGGCACCCGATCCCTTCTCTCTACTTACCCAGCTAGCCTTCTCAGTTCAGGCCCTCATAGCCTTTCACCTGCAATAATCTCCACTGATCTTCCTGCCTCAAGTCACTCACCATTCCAGTATATCCTACACATTTTTGCCAAAGGCATTTTCTTCATGGGCAGATGTGGTCATGTCACTCCCCTACTCAATAAACTTCAATGACTCCCTATTGTCGCTAAGTTAAAATATAAACTTCTGTTTAAAATTCTTTACAACCTGGCTTCAACCTCTATTTCCTTCCTCCCTGGACAGTCTTCTCCATCCCACCCTCTAAGATCTTGTAAAACTGAGCTCCTCTCTGTTATGCACTCACACATACCCAGGACTCCATCTCTCACTGATATGCCTTTGTAGCACTGACCATCCTCCCCATCATATTCTCCCTAATATAAGCCCCTCTTCACCTTCTCCTCCTAAGACTGATCTCCTTTCAAGAAATACCTCCATCACCACTTCCTCCAGGAAGCCTTTCCAGATCTTTACCCTCCTCTTTCAATTGCCAGTGTCCTATCTCCTGATTTCCTGGCTGAGACTAATAATTAGTTATTAGTCTCACTTACATTAATATAGCACTTCAAGATTTACAAAGACTCTTTCCATATAGTATTAGATCCTCACAATAACCCTGGGAGGTAAGTGCTATTATCCCCCTAAAAGGGGGGTATGAGGAAACTGAGGCAAGCAAAGGTTAAATGACTTACCCAGGGCCAGACAGCTAGCAAATGTTGGAGGCAGGATGTGAACTCAGGTCTTCCTGACTCCTACATTCTGGGGTAGCCCTGTGCTATCCACCTACATCTCATGTTAGATTGTTTTCCCAAGACTATGCCAACAATTTACAGGGCAATCTTGGTCCTCTCCACACCAAACCCTTTATCAAGGTGGAGAGGAAAGGTAGGTAGGAGTCAGGAGACATGAAACAGTTACCGTGTGACTTTAGAAAAGACCCTTCCACTCTCTGGACCTACTTGCAGTTTCCTCATCTGTAAAGTGGGCAAATTAAACTAGGTGGTCATGACCTCATATCTACCATTTTAGGATTCCTACCACTTCACATTACATAGGACTCAGAGAGGGGAAGGCATTTGTCCAAGATCACACAATTATTTGGGAGCAGCTGAGGATTCCCAACTCCCAGGCCTGTGCCCTTCCCCCCCCACCTCCATCCTGAGCTGTAACTAGTGGGCAGTCCACAGGGCCTTATGGCCACCCTCCTGTACTCTGCCTCCATGGGGCTCATACTGCTGCATGGTATAGGTCCCTCTTCTCTTCAACCACCCAGGGCAGGGGCCAGACTCATCCCCCTTCCTGGAGCCATCCCAACTATCCTATGTATTCTCCTCACCCATCCTCCACCAAGTGAATTTACACCCCTCCTTACTTAGGGCTCTGATTATACCACATTACATGCCTCTGCAAAATACTTCAATATAGAGGGAATAGGATAGAGGCACATTTTAATTTGCAAAGGAAGGTGAATTTATGGGAAAATATGTAGAAAGATGTACAAATTAGCAACCTGTACTAAAAGACTGGACCCCAAGGGCCACTGACCTATCTTCTATTTACATCCTCCCAGGGCCAGCTTTACCAATACCTTCCTCCTTGAAGT